>CAJNDT010005914.1:845182-1055950 GCA_905221615.1 Symbiodinium sp. CCMP2592
CCCTACCTTATTGGGCTTCTTTGTAAGGGGCTTCATATGGGATACCCCTATCCTAAATTTTGGCTAAATCCGTTAGTGGAGAAGCCCGCCTTGGGGCCTACGTCGGCAAAAGGCTGAGGTTCAGGCTGGGACAGCAAGAGCTCTGCCAGCAGGCCTCAGAGCGTTTCAACATCTTGGCAGGGCTCCATGGTGACTATGGTGTATGTGCAAGGAGGAAAGAAATGTTGTCCTAAACCCAACCAGCACATGCCTACCGAACTTAACCCTCAAAATCCTAACGGCCGAAAGGCCCGAGCTCTCCTGACGCCTTTTTGTGGAAGGTGGGATGCGGGAGGTGGGGGCCTTGCTCTGAATTGGGGCGTTCCGCCCAGAGACTCCAATACCCCTTAATTAAGGAATATTCCTTAAATAATATAAGGATCCTACTATAATTTAAGGTATATTCCTTAATTAAGGGGTATTGGAGTCTCTGGGTACTCGATAGCCCTGTAAGAAAAAAGCGCCTTGTTGTACTCGCCACTGGTGCGGCAGTCCTCGTAGCAATTGGCTAGCCTTGGCGAAGAGTAGTCCCAAGGAAAGACATCCCACGCGAAGCGGAATGCCGAGCAGAACACAATTAAATGGAATAATAGCATCTTGGTAAGGTTGGCATTAAACGATGCTCCCAAGAATATTCAAGTCAACCAGGCAAAAAAAACAAGACAAGCAATTACACGGGGATGGGTCGTGAAAGAGGCCAGTATACAGAACGCAAACTATGTTCAACGTAAACATCAGCAAGAAGAACACTAAGGCCTGCCCGCTTAATCCGACAATGACAATTCAAGAATCCCCTAACCCCTAACCTTGAGACCCGAAATCCTAGAAGCAACGAGCTTCGTCGGAAGTCTAGCCCTAACGTGACGACAGACTCATAATTTATAGTTGGACATGGGGCTTGGAGATGTACCAGAGAATTGTCATTGCTAATTCTTCATGCCCTTTTCAGCCCTACAGGAGAAAACGAAACTATTGTCAACTTGCTGTCCCAGATTCGGGGAGCAGAACGTCTCGCCGCTGCAGGAAACACCGGTGTGGAACCTTTTGAGGTTTTGGATTTTCTTAGCTACTGTAGGGCTATAGGGTTTAGGGATGCTAAACCCCAAGCCTTAAACCGGCAACGGCAACTGTTGAATGGCTTGGGGTGGCCTCCGGGTTCAGGTTCTTATGTAGGCCTTTACGGATTCAAGGCTGCAGGGCTTTACCCAAAGGCTCCATAGTAGTTCCTTCTTGGGAATAAATATGAAGCCCCAAAAGGCGCTGCTATGGAGCCTATGGGTAAGCCAGGGGGAGGATTTATGTTTGAGGCCGGGCCTTCGCATTGAAGGAACTCTGGCTTCTCATCTGCGGGGAGTCCATGACTGTAGGCTTTAGGGCTTGGGGAAAAGATATTCCCGACAAGATGTGGGTAGTTGTCTGCGTTAGGCTCCCGTTTTGGGTGCCCTTAGTAGGTCCCGTGCTACATTAGGGACCCAAAAAAGGGACCATAACTTTGACAACCACTCATGCGACTGTAAACTTTAAGCCCCATGCAGAGGCTGAACCCTCCAAACTCTACACGTTGCTCAAGTAATCTGAACCGCCCTCCACGCTTAAAATTTTAAGGTTCGCAGGCAGAGACCAAGAGAGGGCGACTCAGGCAGACAGAAGAAGAGTCTGTGTCCCATGCACCCCAAACCCGAAGCCATAGCAGCTCCTTCAAACTTCCATCTCGACTGAACCTAGGAAGCTGGGTCTTCGGCAACCATGCAGCTGAAGGGTGCAGCAAATCCTCAGTCAGGCTCCCCGGCTCTCCTTACATGATAAACAGGCTCAGGCGGCTCGGGCTCGTAGTTGCACCGATAAGTTCAAGTGCGTGATAGTGCAAGAACCGAAGTTGATGAAAGCCTCACTGCAACTTTGGAAACAGCCGAGGCCTCCGAAGGCCGTTCCAATTTAAAAGATGAGAGAGAAAGTTCCCGTGGTGACTACAAGAAACTCATGGCGTGCATGGGCGGAAGAGGAAACGACATCGCCTGATGTCTCACGACCCCTACCGGATTTTGAAATTCATGCTGTACGCGGTCAACGCACCCTACGACTTCGTGTAAAGCTACTTAGGCGTACCAACGACTGGAAGCAGAAACTGACCCCATGTCCACCCCAAAGCCGAAATCTTAAAGCAGAATAAATGGGAGTTTCCGAAAATGGGGGACCCTAATATAGTATACTAAAATAGTAGGATCCTTACTATAAAGACCCCAAAATAAGGTACCCCTAGTTTCGGAAACTCCCAAATTTCTCGGACCGGAAGTGCTTTGGCCGCCAAGGTGCTTTGGCCGCCATCTCCCCCAGCATCACTGGGCTACCATCGCGCACAGGATGGGCCTCCCCAGGTTCTCTCACCCAGAGAACTCCAGTATACCCTAATTAAGGAAAATACTTTTTTCGCCCTCCCCAGGTTCTCTCACCCAGAGAACTCCAACATACCTTAATTAAGGAATAGACATTAAATTATAGTAGGATCCCTAATACGATGTAAGGAATGTTCCTTAATCATGGGGTATTGGAGTCTCTGGGCACAACAGCCGTTGTGGGTTTTTGTCGTTAGAATCAGAACCGAGGCATACGTACAATGAGAGCCGATGCCAGCAAAAGCAAGATTTCACCAACGTGGTGGAACTCTACCGACGATGAAAACAACAACGAAGACGATGATGGTAGTGCTGCTGCCGATGATGGTGTGGCAGAAACAGCCGAATCGTAGTCGTAGTGCTGCACAGGCCATTGTAGCGGGTGCTGATTGTCAATCAGTGCTACTACCAAGAAAGTTGTCACCGCAGTGTTAAGGGAGCAGCAGCAGCCGTGCAGCAGTAGTGGTCACCTGGTCGTAGACGTTGTCCCGGTCGTGGTGGTGGTGGTCGTGGTGGTGGTGGTGGTGGTGGTGGTGGTGGTGGTGGTGGTGGTGGTGACGGTGGCACTTGGGGTGGCGGCGGCAGCTGTGGTAGCAGTAGCAGTAGAAGTAGCAGTAGCAGTGGGAAGAGTCGTCGTCGTAGCATCTCAAGGGTATAGTCGTGGTCGTTGTCGTAGACGACGACAGTAGTAATACTAGCAGCAGTAGTAAGTAGTTGCAGCAGTAGTAGTAGTGGTGGTGCATTGGTAGTACTATCAGCAGGCTAAGCTTGTGGAGGCGGGTAGTACTACTGCGACTGGCAGGGAAGCAAAATGTGACGGCAGCACGCCATAGGCGGTGCTTTGGGTGGTAACTGCCGGGGCTCGCTGTTGGCTGCAGTCAGCCACGGCAACGACCCAAACAGAGAAGCATTAGAGTCAGCAGGCCCAGTCCAGTCACCAAAAGACCGGCTGTACGAAACGCCATCCAAATGCATGAGAGTCAGCGACAGTGGCTCCCACCCACAGCACTACTCATGCCGAGAATCATGGCCTAAAAATGGGCACCAAAGTCCGAGCATCATGAGCATTTGCCGCGGCTGTAAACGCCCAAGGCACCGCCAACCAAGATTATCTCAGCGGCACCATAACGACAAAAAAAACATCATGAGCATCACCCGGCTGTTCCCACCCAACAGGCCCTCCAAGCCGAGTATTACAAACATCATCGGCGGAAGCTACCACACACAGTGCCGCCCAAGAAGAGCATCATGAGCATCAGGCGTGACGGTTACCACCAAAGTGTCGGCCAAGAGCATCAGCCGCGGCAATTACCACGAGCGTAATGAAACCAAATCGAACATCATTAGCATGATCAGCGGCGCTACAAAACAACACCTAGCATCATGGGCATCTGCCGCACTTCCACACAATGCCAATCACCGAACATTCTGAGAGTCAGTCCCTCTCTGAGCCGAGCATCATGAGCATCGGCCGCGGCTGGTACCACAAAAAACCACCAGCATCATGAGCATCATTTTTGCGGCAATCCCATGCCGCGAATCATGAGCATGAGCCATAGCAAAGAAAAGAGCATCAACCGCGACTGTCAACCCTCATGAGCATCAGCCGTAGCAGCTACCACACACAATGTGCCCAAGGCGAGCATCACGAGCATTTATGAATGACTCAACACAGCGCTACCCATGCCGGGAATACCGCAACAACTACCCAAACATCACGAGCATCAGCCGTTGTCACCGAAAGAATCCCTGGAGCCAAGCATCAAGCGCGACAGTGCTCAGCATCATGAGCCTCAGCAGCGGAAATTTTGCCACACAACGCGCCGCCCAGCTGAGCATCGATCGTAAGCATTAGGACCAGCAGTCACCACCGTAGCTTTTGTCGCCCGAAGCGCCGCCAAACGTCTTGCCGCATCAGCGGCACCAAGGTGCCAAGCATCACAAGCATCAGTGGCGGCAGCTACCACGCAGTCAACCAACATGGGCATCAGCCACGGCTGCTACCACCCAAATCAAAACGATGCCCAAATCCGTCAGCGACAGTTACCCAGCCAAAGTGCCGCCAAAGCCGAGCATCACGAGCATCAGCCACCGCAATTGCAATCCAAACACTGTGGAGCAAGCCGAGCCCGTCAGCAGCACCACCAAAAGCGAAGCATCATCAGCATCAGCTGCGGCTGCTACATCCAGACCAACGTGCTGCCCAAGCAACAGCTTGCAAATCAGCAGCAGGCACCGCCCAAGCCGAGCATCATGAGCATCAGCCGCGGCTGTTAACACTCAGACCCAAGCACCGTGCCGAGCGTCATGAGCATCAGCGGCGTCTGTTAATACCCAGATCAGCAGCTACAATTGCCAGACAAGGCACCACCCAAGCCGAGCATTATGAGCATCAGCCGCGGCTGTTACCCACACAGATCAGCAGCTACACTTACCACACAAGGCACCACCCAAGCCGAGCATCATGAGCATCAGCAGCGTCTGCTTCCACCGAGATCAGCAGCTACAATTACCAAACAAGGCACCACCCAAGCCGAGCATCATGAGCATCAGCAGCGTCTGTTGCCACACAGATCAGCAGCTACAATCACCACACAAGGCACCACCCAAGCCGAGCATCATGAGCATCAGCAGCGTCTGTTACCACCCAGATCAGCAGCTACAAGTACCACACAAGGCACCACCCAAGCCGAGCATCATGAGCATCAGCGGCGTCTGTTACTACCCAGATCAGCAGCTACAAATGCCACACAAGGCACCACCCAAGCCGAGCATCATGAGCATCGGCAGCGTGCCACAATTGCCACACAAGGCACCACCCAAGCCGAGCATCATGAGCATCAGCAGCATCTGTTACCACCCAGATCAGCAGCTACAATTACCACACGAGGCACCACCCAAGCCGAGCATCATGAGCATCAGCAGCGTCTGTTACCACCCAGATCAGCAGGTACAATTGCCACACAAGGCCCCACCCAAGCCGAGCATCATGAGCGTCAGCAGCGTCTGCTACCACCCCAGGCACCGCCCAAGCCGAGCATCATGAGCATCAGCAGCGTCTGTTACCACCCAAGGCACCACCCAAGCCGAGCATCATGAGCATCAGCAGCGTCTGTTACCACCCAGATCAGCAGCTACAATTACCACACAAGGCACCGCCCAAGCCGAGCATCATGAGCATCAGCAGCGTCTGTTACCACCCAGATCAGCAGCTACAATTGCCACACAAGGCACCACCCAAGCCGAGCATCATAAGCATCGGCAGCGTCTGTTACCACAAAGATCAACAGCTACAATTACGACACAAGGCACCGCCCATCAGCAACGTCTGTTACCACCCAGATCAGCAGCTACAATTACCACACCGCCCAAGCCGAGCAACATGAGCATCAGCCGCGGCTGTTACCACCCAGACCCAAGCGCATCAGCAGCTACGATTGCCACACAAGGCACCGCCCAAGCCCAGCATCATGAGCATCAGCCACACCAAGTGCCACAAAGCTTCTTGTCTTGCTTTAGGGCAGATGCCCAGGCACGCACGCTCTGGAGACACTGCTCGTCGCTCACTTGCATGATTCGCCAACCTGCATCTTAAGCTACAGACCTGGAAGCTTCACGTAACACATAGGTTTTTCATACTAGATGCAACGGCCATCGGACCCAGTCCACAATCAACCAAAGCAATCCTCCCCGTCCTCCGTGTCCTGGACGGTCATGCAGACCCCTTCAGATGTACAGATGGCCTGCCATCCGTGCGCATGGGCAAGAGCCCCAGAAAACTGCTTAGTGCCTGGGCCTAGCACCCTCGCATGCCTGACAGACTTTCAATATTCCAAGCCCGCAGAGAAGTGGGAGTTTAGTACTACCTTATGTTGGTGTCCTTATGATAAGGATCCTACTACTCAGGGTAATATATTGGGGTATTTTCGGAAAATTCCCCAAGTAAATACCGGATCAGAAGCAAGTCGCTCAGCTCGCTCTCGCGCCAGTGTTGCTAATTGACGTATGAGCTCGAATGTTGGGCCTAAACTATGTATGCGGCAATGAGAGCTCGAAGCTTTAAGCAAATTTTACTGAACTGATGCAGTGCAAAAGTTGTTGTACTGCACTATGCTTAGGATCTCGCTTCCTAGCCACATGTCGCTGCTGGCTTGTCAATGCAATGCAGCGCATGGCATGATGCGACCACCTCGTAGAACGAATCGCTGGCCACTGGACTCCCAACCTTAAGCCTTAAGCCCTATCAGAAATAAGGAGAGCCGTGGAACCTAATATAGGGGCCTTAATAATTAGAATAGGGCTTTCGGGCCCATTATACTACAAGTAAAAGAAGGAGCCCCCAAAATAGTATGGATGAATATTAAAGCCCCTACATTTTACCCAACCCTGGGCCTTGAAGTGTGCAGTGTCTGTGCTTCGGCATTCAAAATTCGAGGGTACGAACGCAAAAAATCAGCCTTCGTGCCGTGGGCCGCTGCGTCGAAGGCCGCTGTCGGAGAATTGCACAAATCAAGTTGAATCGGGGAGCCTGCATGCTCAGGGCTTAGGCAGTTTAGGCTTTAGGCATGCAGCGAAAGTTCAGGCGGGCGGATGGTGGCAGCAGGGAGAGCGAAGCAATTATAGTCTGCTTTCTGTACTTCTTGTGTCATCATGATTGTATTTGATTCGCTTTCACCATCTGCATCATGGTCGTCATATTGCACTCGGTATCACTGCCCTGCTGATGCCGTCATTCGACTTGATTGCTTTTGCCGTGATCATCCATCTGCCTCTCCGACACTCCCACTACCACGAGGACCACGGGATCCTAAACCTGTAAAAGCCCCGTCCCTAAAACTCCAAACCTTAGAACCAGAACCCCCAAACCATGAAACCCTAAACTCCCCAAACCCTCAAAACCTGAAACCTGCAAACAGGGGCTCGAACCGAGCACACAACAATTATGATAGAATCCTCCAGCCCAGCCCACTGCATATCAAAAAACATAAACTGCAGCAGCACTTTGCTCCCATGAACCAGGCCCCGACACGGTTTAGGGTTTAGGGTTTAGGGTTTAGGGTTCAATGATCTTGACGTTGCAGCACAATAACCCCTTCAAAACACCTTGCAGTAACCCTAACAACATTCTTCAAAAATCCGATTCTATTGATTCTATTGTTTAGGTCCCAAACTGAAACCCAAAACCTTAGAACCCTGAACCCCACACCCTCGAAAATCTGAAACCCTCGCCTAGTGAAATGTCTAATCAGTGAGGTCCATAAACCCCAAACCATAAAACCCTACACCCTAAAACCCTAAACCCTAAAACCCTACTAAATCCTAAAAACCTAAACCCTAAACCCCAAACCCTAAACCCTAAAACCCTAAACCCTAAAGCCCTAAACCTCTCAATCCACAAGGCGCTCCTGGAGCAGCCGCCGTGAGACAGAGCGAGGGATAGGTGAGCCATCGTATCCTCCCAGTCATGAATGAATACACATAATATATAAATATAAATATAAATATATATGTATATATATGTATATATATATATATATATACATATATATATATATATATATATATATATTTATATTTATATATATATATATACATATACATATATATATATGCTCCCTGGAGCCAAACAGTGTGGATCTTTGGGGGGGGGTACCATATATACATATACATATACATATACAAACATCGAGATGTATCGACACATATAACCACACACACACACACAACATACAAACACTATGTGACTATGTGTAAACATATATATATATATATATATGTGTGTATATATGTATCTGTACATGTATGTATTCCATACGTAAGTTGTAAGTACGTGTTTGCATAGGTACGTCATGTGTGTATATATATATATATAAGTAATATCGGCGGTGGGGTTGTCTAGAGGGTTCCTACAAAGGTTCTATCCGGATTTGCAAGACGGTTCTACGATGGTGTGTAGGGTCTTTACGAGGGGGTACGTGTGTTCTCATGATTCTTGAGAGTTTAGGAAGACCGCGCCCTGGTAAGTTTTCGTGAGTTAGGATGTCCCAGAGAGCCCAATACCCCTTAATTAAGGAATATGGCTTAAATCACATTATGCGGCCCCTTCTCATTTAAGGTATATTGCTTAGTTAAGGGGTATTGGGCTCTCTGGGATGATCGGATGTGGATGTTCAGCTCAGAAAGGGTTTGGTCAGCAAGGGCTTGATCGGGAAGGGTTTAGGGTTCTCGGTGTATCTATTTTTTGACTCCTACAACGCCCCTGGGACAAGCTTGAAACCCAATCAATTCAAAACACAATCCGAAGAGACATCCCAAAACCGAACCGGCGAACGTGTATCTGGCCGACATGTTCGAAGCCTGTTTGACACCTCTCTTTGTCATGCTCACTCGAAGCCCTTCAAGATGGAATAAACATCTTGAGCTTCAGGGTGCAACACAGTTTAAATGTAGGGGGCCTGAAAACTATGAATAGGGTTTAGGGAGTTTAGGGGTATGTCATCCTGAACTTATACCAATGAACGCTATCGAACGCTTAAGAGACTTGGAATCAGTCCAAGTTCAGGGTGTTCCGGCCTCCAGAACTCATTATTTCGCTGTTACCCGGTTCAGGGCTCAGGGTGTTTATAGGGCTTAGGGTGCGGGCTTTAGGGTTTAGGGCCTGGGGTTTAGGGTTTAGGGGTTTAGGTTGTGGAGTGTCCTGCCATCCTCCTCACTCCAAGCAAACTGCCTGAGTGCAAAGCTGGTGGGAAACTATATCTACCGCACGAACAAACGATAGGGGCCTAAATTCGACCATAGCTTCTTCGACATTGCTAGGGCAGTCCGAGGTACAATGGTAGACATTCATCAGGTCCTGTTTTGTTGCTGGAGAGTCATACTTAACCTTTTGTCAAAGTACCGACATGACTACATTGACGATACGCGATACTAGCATTAAACAAAGATGCAAACACCAGGAAAAACAGCGCAGGGCATGACCCTCTAGATAGCGGGCTCACATGAAACATAGAAAGTTCACGGCAACCCTCAAAATAGTGGGCCCAGATGAAACATGGAACGTTCACGAGGACGGCGCTGCTGGCCGATTGGATGCTTTCTGAAACCAATATAGCATCCTGTGTTCCCAAACCCTACGCCCTCAACCCATATAGAAACCGACGTCCCTACACACTACAACTCTATAGAATCCTACGTCCCTGCTGAATCAAGCTCCATACTGTTCGGCGTGGAGGACACGAGGGTGGCTGAAATACCCCACGGCTGCGAAAGGTCGGAATTAGGAAGCACTGACGGTCCTTAGGTAGGTCACGCATAAACATGTATGATACATCTGTATATACAAATATAGATATACATACATACATGTAGTTAGGTATATGTATAACCATATGTGTATATGTACAAGTATGTATAAACATACATGGTTGTATACACATAAACAAACATACATACATGCATACATACGTGCACACATGATTACATGCATGCATGCATACATACATATGTACATCTCTAAACATATATATATATATATATATATATATACATGTACACATATGCATGTTAATGTATACATATTTTATGTGTTTATGTGTATATGTGTGTAGTAACATACATACATACATACATGCATGCACAAGTCTGTATGTATATATATATATATATATATATATATATATATATACACATGAGATTATACACGTACGTACTGGCAGCCTGTGCATAGCGGGTTTGGCTTATGAACATGAACTAAGTTATGAGCTCTATAGAGGGTTTGAGCCGCAAGGTCCGAGAAGGAGTCTGGCAGATCAGTTCGCACTCCAAGTTTACACACACCCGGCCCCCAACGCGTCACACCCCGAACCGGAAGATCCATGAACTTTCGCCAAGCAGCAAAACCAACACCCCAAGTCCGAAACTAAACAACGCCTCAATTACAGTAATCTCACATCCACAACTTTCCAAGTAAATCCTACAGAACCCTACTTGTAGCCCTTAGCCCTCATGGTACACCATGATAGCAACCCCAAAATGTACAGGCAAAGCCCATCACTGAGCTCTTGGCTGGTTCGGATGGTCCGCGCGGCAGGCCCAAAGCCCCACGTGGGCGCCCACCAGGGGGCTGCCGCCTGGAACCCAGGGTTTGGGTTTAGGGTTTAGGGCTCCGGGGTTTGGGGTTTAGGGCTTCGGGTTAGGGGTTTACGGTTTTTGGGTTTTGGGTTTAGGGGTTAAGGGTTTAAGGGTTTAGGAGTTAGGGTTCCTAAACCCCTGCGTCCTATGAAACCCAGGGTTTGAGGCTCGGGGCGAAGCGTAGGGTTTGGGGTTTAGGATGGAGGGCTCTTGACCCTCCAACTATGTACAGACATGATACCCGCAAGCCCGCTATCAAAGATCCGATGAAACCTGCCATCGAGATCTTGAAACGGTTGTGGGTGCACGGATTTGGAGTCTACATGTAGCACTTCGCAAGTTTCGGGTCTAGGGTCAACAAGCCATGGGTGGATCCACGGTTTGGGTATGCGGATTCCAGGATTCGGGGTTGAAGGTTTGCGGTGCAACTAACAGCATGCCAACGTGTAGAATCCAGGGTTTAGGCTTGAGGTTTAGTTTAGTGGTGTTTCAGGGTCGTCTTCTACGGGAGAGGGGAGAGGCACCAACAGCGATTTCGAGTGGGATTAAGCACGACTGTACAGCATTGGGGGAAGGATATCGAGATGCAAGAAGGTGCAGAACGTTTCAAGGGCACTTGTGGAAAGATATCATTGCAGCAACTTGGCGATTCACTATTAGGAAGCTTGCACCTCGGCGAGATGAGCCCTAAATTTTGAACCCTGCAGCCTAAACCTCCGCCTTGCGCCCGACACCCATAAAAGGGACCCTGTTTTGACAGCGGTTGGAGCCCATGAAAAGGGTGGTTGACACCTGAATTCGTATGAAAACAGAACCCCCCTTACACCCCTAAACCCTAGACCAGGTACGTAGCCCATGGATGAGACTAGTCCTAGCTATACCCCGAAGCCAAAAACCTGAACGCTGCTTCACTTGCGAATCTGTTCTAGACCTTCGCCCGAAACCGTTAACTCGCTGGGACCCACGCCCTGAACGTCCAGGCACTTGCTGGCATCACCAGCCCACCTCCGGACGGGTTCTGGTTAATGAACTTAGCTTAAGTCACGTTCATATAAACATACCCATATATCTACATATATACATATTATATATATTATATTATAAATATAAATATATATATGTGTATGCAGTTGCATTTATACGCATACCCGTCTCCACCCTGGTATAAACAAAAACCTCGAAGTTCCAAATTTCGGATGCAAACCACTGTCATTTTCCGGAGCTTATCTGGAGGGCCCTAAACCCTAAACTCCCCCAAAGCCTGAACCAGGCTTAGGATCCTCAGCTCAAGAAGGAAAGCTCCAAAAAGCCTCCACCTTCCTGAACTCTTTAGACACCAGGACTTGGAACTAGCGACAGGATGTCGTTTCGCAGGCTTACCTGGCAAGGGAGCTCCAATGCGCATTCAACCCTCCCCAATAAATCTAGTATGGCCATGAACATACCACCAAGCACGACACCCAAACATACAACTCGTGAGGTTCTGTTCAGGAGCTGGCGGCTTTGCCTTGAAGGAGTTTCTGTGATATTAGCCCCTGCAGCTGAGCTACTGCTAGGTAGGGTTGAGGGCTTAGGGTCGCACGCGCATGTTGTGCTCTTATCCCGTACCGCCTTCAAAGGAGTATCGGATGATGTCAGGAACCACTGGAGCTCCTATACCGCCACAAAAGAGGCTAAACCGAGAAGCTTGTTGTCTGTTGGAAAATAGTAATACAAAAACACTGATACTAATACTAACACTGATACTAAAACGGATACCAATAATGCTACGAATAATGGCACTAATGACTCGCAGAAAGATTTCAATGCCCTGCAGGATTGACGTCCTAGCCTTCAAGTCAGGTCTCACACAGTACGAAGATAACGCCCATGAGCATGGGTCATGTCATGCTCATGCTCCTGTGATTTGCCATGTCTACTGCGCTGCCAAAGTACGACCCGTTTACACCGCTGATCATCCGCGACGATCCGTGCTGCATGATGTGCGATGGCTGTCTCATGCCTCTTCTTCCATCCGTTGCAGTTTATAGCTGTTTTCTGTCATCTCTTGCGAGCTTCTTCCAGATTCCATGGCCCCAGTCACCCACTCCTGCTGCGGAACGATCCTTGCACGTGTTCTGGGTTGAAACAGGTTGTTGCATGCGGCTGAGTGCGTTCACTCCAGGTTATGCTGGATTTTGTGGAATTCTACACCGGTGCCTTCAACATCTATATGGCTTTGGAGTTTGTCGCTCAGGTGTAATCCCGGAACCATGAACCCCAACTAAGCAACAAGCCCTAAACGCTGACCCCTACACCCTAAACCCTGAACCCCAAGCAGCCCAAACTGCACTCGCCTTAAGCAAAAACAGCTTTTCGCGCCTGATTGCTCCGGAGAAGCTCTGATCCATCCCAGATCTTACAGCTCGGAATCCTGCTAACCGGATCCTAGTATAGCACCTTGCGTTCTTAGGTCTAGATATACTACATATCTACACATATATATATATATATATATACATATGTATAATTACATGTATAATTACATTTATATCTAAAGTTGCTACTTTGTGCGATTTAGAGCCTCAGGACAGAAGAGCTTCGGCTTAGAGGTCATCGGGTTACGGAGTCCTTCAACATACCGGTTCCTGATGCACCGGGCAATCTAAGCTCAATCATGATCCCCGAAACCAGCTGACCGCCAGTCTGCGAGCACATCTGCCCAAATGGGTGTATATGAACTCACTGATGTGTGGCTGTATATAGCTTCGTGACCTTACACTGACTTCTTCAATCTCGAGCTGCAGGAGAAAGGGACTCTTATAAAAGCCTTGGGTAGTATGAGCCTTATTTATAGTAACTATAGTAACTTAGTAGCATGCTCAAACAGTGACTGCAAGGTATGCATGAAGGGACTAAAGCTTTGAGCCCCGACCTGCAGGAAGGAATGATACGTTGAGGTTTGGGGTCAGGGTTTTGGCTTCAAGGACTTTAAGGCTACGAAATCTGCATCTTTCTCTACTGTCGTGGACCACTGGATTACTGTTTTTTGGGTTCACTGGCCTGCATGAGGTTCAACCCTTGCAGCAGCTTCTGAAAACAATTAAACCTCAAACCCCTAACCGTAAACCCTGAACCCAAAATTTCTTGAGTCGTCCTCGGCTGGGGTCTCGGAGATAGGATCTACTATTTCGGGCCCACGCTCGGGGACCAGTTTCGGGCACTCCCAGACGTTCCGAAAGTCTCGGTGAATTTCAGGATGAGGTGCCCTAATGCCCAGGCACGGTCCTAAACCCCAAACCCTGCCAGGTCATAAAGGTGCAGAAACTTAGGCGACTTCGCGTATTGGGGTTATGCCAAGCCTAGGGAGGTCGTCGAGCAGATGTTGTGCGCACCACAGACACATGACCGGTGCATGCGTATCTCGGGCACATGTAGATATGTGCATATATGTATAATATGTATATATATATACATACATACATGTACGTCCACATATCCATATGCCTGTCTATGTCTGTACGTCTGCATGACTGTATGGTGAACCTCAGAAAGTTGGAACCTGAGTTGATGATGATCAGTGCTAGGATTACTTGGACTTTACCTTAAGGGCGTTGGGATCATGATGTTCCAACTTTCTCGCCCATATGCCTGTCTGTCTCTATACATGTGTACATGTCTGTATGTATGCATGCATGTATGTGCGTATGTGTGTATAGGCTTTGTTCGGGTCGGGAACTGGCGGACGGCTTGGGGTGCTTGAGAGTTTACAGGCTTTATGTAGGCTTAAGTGTTTGAGTCTCGGTTTGGGGGAAGTTTTGTGGGAACCAGTCCCTAAACCCTAAACCCTTGATTTTCAAAATCCTTCTAATAGCCCTTATGGTAGCCCTGACAGACCCCTTTAAAGGAACCCTATAAGGCCCCTATACCCTAAACCCTAAACCCCGTGATTTTCCAGCTCCCTTGACAGGAGAATGTCGCCAGGGCCCGGGTTCAGACGTTCTCGCCACTGATGCCGTCGGGGATTCCCCAGAAAGCCCAACACCCCTTAATTACGGAACTTGCCCTGTGTCATAACATTTTAGATCCCCTAATAATCACCAAAATTCACGACAAGTTCCATAGTTTGAGGGATATTGGGCTTTCTGGGTCCCATGGAAGACGAAGTCGTAGTTCTCCTGAAGAGGCCGGGTAGTTCGAGGATCCACCGATTGTAATCAGAGGCCCTTCAAAGATGCGTGTAACCCCTGACAACTTAACCCTAAAGGAAAGCCATGTCAACCCGAAGTCATCCCGAACGCACAACAAATCCTTGAAAAAAACATTTAAATGCTCGCCCCCGGCCGATAAGCACCAAGTCCTCGGGCATCGGAAGCAGAGTCAGCGCGCCGTCCGCATTCTCTTCGACCTTCCGGTATCAGGTTTCTGGTATTGGGCACTAGTGCTGAGGACTTTCGGTGTTTTTGCATATGGCTTTACGACTCAGGGTTTCATGCTTGAGGTTGGAGTTATCAAGGATGAAAAACACCCTGGGGGCAAGTGGAGGTTGAGTCCTGCTACAAAGGCTGGGCGCTCCACACGAGGCTTCAAGTGTACCCCAGGTGGATTCCGAATCCTGAACCCAACACCCCACCCAACAAGCTTGCCGTCGTCTATCCGCAGTTTGGACCCAGCCTGTCATCCAGCAGCTTCGACTCTTGCAGAAGCAATCTTGCCATGTGTGATGCATGCACCTCCATGGTGAAAACTAAGCCCTGATCCTGAAAAAAAGCTGAAGCCCCACTCCAAAAGCCAGCTACTACTACTACTACTACTACTACTACTACTACTACTACTACGACTACAAACCTCAGAGCCCTGAATCCACTGCCTCAAGCCGGCTGATCAGACGGCGGAACCCTGGTGGAGCAACCTGCGCACCACTGTGCCCAGAGAGCCCAATACCCCTTAATGAAGCAATATACCTCAAGTTATAAGGGGGCGCATGGTATGATTTAAGCCATATATTCCTTAATTAAGGGGTATTGGGCTCTCTGGGTGGACACTTTGATGGTTGCCGGTTCATGGCTCGGGGCCTCTGGGCCTTTTGCTTAAAGTTAGGTTTCGGTTGTAAAGTTGGGGCTTCATGGCTTTTATGGCTTTTGGTAAGTGTTCTTGGTATAAAACATATTTCATTGCAGTTTTCGCTGAGTGCGAGCGATTCCGCGTTTCGCGCCTAAGTGCGCTTTCGTGTTCTGCGCCAGCTTGATGCCTTTGCATTCGTCGACTAGCCCTGTGGGCAAGGGAACCCACACGAAATGGACACTATACTTTGGAACAAATTCCACGGAGTAGCACCCCTAGAGGACTTGCAATCAACCTTGTCGTAGCTGTGAGAACAAATGAGGAGTGTTTCGTATGAGACCGATGTGCTGCTGAACATGTTGTTAGACAGATTCATGTCCTCGACCACCAGATCCCTATGGGGAATACTCAAGCAGCAGAGCGCGATGTTGAGTTGGACAACTTCTGCAATGCGCAATGGTGATCCTTTACTTCGCTCACGAGTGTAGGTAGAAGTTACTGCAGTACCAGTCGTGTCGTTCCGTCACTGGTTTCAGCACGCGCTATACAACAGGTTTCTACAAGGGGCCAAAGCCAGCCGCCAACGAATGCGAGTACGTGAGTGCTTCACACGCTATACTATAACCGTGAGGCAAACTCTATAACGATCCTGAAAACTCACACCAACACGCTCGAACTTTTTGCAGCGGAGCCCTCTTCTTCGCACTCGGAGACGGAGATCACGTCGTCACTAGGGGAAGAATGCCGCCAACTCATGGCCTGACGCGCAAATGCCTCCTTGAGCTTGACAAGGTCAACCGGCAGACACATCTGCTTTGTTGAGCACTCGAGTGAGCGGCCATCACCATCCGGTATGCTCATCCAACCTGGAGATGTCCCTTGTCCATGATCGCGCCCAGGATTCCAGCATGACATACCTGGCTGTGCCCTTCGAAGCGACGCCGGGCGCCGATGGCTCGGTTCAGGCCTGACTTCACTAAGGACATCGTCGCCAAACTACCGCCAAGCCATCATCTTCTGGCAAAATCACCTTGGCCGGCGGAGTCCATGGCTGCAAAAGGACCCCCTTGAACTCTCCCCCTTTGATGACTTATCCTGCTGGCAGCCTGTCTGACATCTCACCTCGCCTTTACAAAGCGTGCGTGCCTTTCGCTTCCTGTCCGAATGTGCAGTGCGGCTTTCACGGGCCACTCAAAGGAGCGACTGCCCAAAAGAAACAACACAAAACCAGCACACCGACTTCAATGGGTGCCGATGCAGGAAATAAACGAAGATGACGGTAATGTTGCTGCTGAGGTCGAAGAGGAAGACGGATGATCATGATGATGACAATGACGTAGCTACGTGTAGGATACGGAAGAATCGAGAATGATAACACCCAGCCCCCTAACCTCCACATTCTCTGGTAGCATCTGCGAGTACCCACAGGCTCCATAGTAGTTCCTGTTGGGATTCCCTTATAGAATTCTAAACATGACACCCCAACAGGAACTACTATGGAGCCTCTGGGTACTTAACCTCTGACAGCATGGGGACGAATGGCTCGCACTTGCATCTCAGTAGATACTTGCACGACCACAGGTCTCTTGGGTAGCATCAACCCACAATGGCGCTAGCTGTTATTTGAAACGTGCTACTGGTTCCAGAATCTATTCAGCATATTGACAATACTACAACTGCTATGATTCTGCATGTTTCGTTGTATCGATGGTCTTGCATGTCATCGTTTTCGCATGGCGATAGTTATGCTTGCGCCGATCTTTGTTAACTATCGTCCTTTACTGCTAGTTCTTATGCAATTCGCAAGTCAAGGAGCCCCTTCTGTGTCCGAAGCGTCTTGCAACAGCGCACGGCTGAAGTTGCGCAAGCTTCGCACAATTCGGCCCCAGCGACCTGCACGGAGAACTTGTAGTCTCGCGTCTAGGGGAGAGCTCACGCCCATGAAGTTTTAGGGTTTAGGCGCTTAGGGTTTAGGGTTTATGATCTTATGGCGACTTCGGCCTGCAGCAACGGCACATACATGACGTGGCAACACTACAATCCCGACCTCGGTGACCACCTCGCCAAGCTTCTCGTATGTTACACTCGACGTGCTCTGTTGCACGTTTACAGC
This sequence comes from Symbiodinium sp. CCMP2592, assembly GCA_905221615.1. NCBI lineage: Eukaryota > Dinophyceae > Suessiales > Symbiodiniaceae > Symbiodinium > Symbiodinium sp. CCMP2592. The sequence continues at coordinate 862,901 of CAJNDT010005914.1, forward strand.
TGCAACTTCTGGTAGCCAAGGGTCTGGAGTTGGAATGGTTTACGCGCCCATGTAACTTACTACTCCAAACCCCTAAACGTCAGTACACCCCTCTGAAAACACTGTAAGTTACCAAACTGCTGGGCCTCTTGGATTATGGGCAAATCATAGTATGACTATGTCGGGAATATAAAGTACTTGGGAATAGTCTTGCTACATGTGCTGATCCAAGCAGTATGACCCGATAAATCCTATTAAAAACAATGTAAAACCCTAGACGCCTAGCAATCCTTACAAATCCGCATATAAACCCCTAACGCCGACACATGCTGGCCTTCCTCCTGAAAGCTGGCATTAGCCACAAGCCTCAGCCAAGGACTCGCTTTGGGTTTAGGGTTGAGGGTTTAGGGTCCGTATTAATTTAGGATCCTACTATTTGGGGTACCATATTAAGGTCCCCCATTGTCGGAAACCCCCGTTTGGGTTACAGGAGTTGTTGTTTTGAGCTTATGGCAAGAGTTGTTGGGCCCTCAGGCTGCAACTAGGTGGGGCCTTTAAAGCTTTTGGAAAATATTAGTAAATAAGATCCTCTTAAGCCCAATAAGGGAAAATATAAAATGTCCCAAAGCCCTACCTAGTGCAATGTTGTTGGTTTCCAGCCCGCGGTTTCAGGGACTCAGGGTTTCAAGTACTCAGGGTTTTAGGGTTTAGGGCCTGAGGTTCAGGGATGAGGAGAGTGCAGGGTGTGGAGTTGTGGGGTGGAGTTCGGGTTCGAGTTTTAGGGTTTAGGGGTCATAGGGTTTTGTAACAGTTTTAGGGGTTATAAGACGAAAAGATTCGAGGCCTTGCGAACGAAAGAACCGTAGAGACTTAATCTCCGAAGCCAGAGCCCCTCAAATATCGAAGCGCTAAGGCCCTAAGATCTCTATGTCCCCAACAGCCTGCGCCGCTTAAACCCGGCAATGGTTCGGACAGGAGCCATCACACGCAGCTAGGATGGAAGATCTTGGTGCCCAAGCTCTAGCGTCCATGGTTTTTGTTGGACTTCGGGTGGTGCTGATTAAGATTATTGGGGTTTAGCCTTTGGCGTGTGTGGGTCTTGCTTACGGCTAGGGTTGGAGGGCGCTGCATGCTCCATTTCAAAATTCAGGCAGTGGGTTTGGGGCTTCATTGGGACTTGTCTGGCTTCGGGTATGGAGGCTCTTTGCGTTATGGGGCTTCAGGCTTTGGTGTTTACACCCTTAGGGTTTGGATTCAGGGTCCTTGTTTTGCGCTGGGCCCCGGGTTTCGGCTTTAGTGGTGAAAGCTGCCGTGTATGGACTGTAGGCTTTGCAGCTCTCCAAGGAAACTGCTATGAAGATGCGAGGACGTCCAAACCCGAGCTACACAATGCCGACTGTAGAACACACCACGACATTAAACCACAGGGTCATCGACCAGTAGCCGAAGCCCTATGCATGCACTGACGCACGTCGTGCAATACGTCCTACACAAAAGCTCAGACCCTTGTTGATGTTGGCCTTATGTTGATGCTGGGAAGAGCTTGAGCTAACGGAAGTCGTGGGGCTCTGCCTGTGTATGTCAGATCTGTCAGATGTCCAACCCCGCTGGCCAGAAACCCAAAAAATCACCCAACCCTAGACCCCCAACACTGCCCTACACCTGCACAAACGCTCGAACCCGCACACCCGATACAAACGCACTCATTAACCCGGAAACCCCCAAACCCAAAGCCCCGTAAGCACTAGGCCCACGGAAAAGGACGTTGTCCGCGAGGATCACTGCATTGGGCGAGAGAAGCGAGGAACCTTCGATCAATTCTGAAGTTTGAGCTTCAAGGCACATGTAGGGTTTAGGATTCAGGGATTCATTTAGGCTTTTCCTGAGGCTTTACCAGAGTTTTCTACAGGATTCGTCATGGTGTTAGAGTGCCAAAAGGTTTATAGGGCATGGACTTGATTTGCATCTTGCATTAGGGATTCGGCGTACTGATGTATTCAGTTGTCATTGTCATAAGACCCTTTAGCGCGAACTTTGCTTCGGCACCGATATTGGTGGCCGTGATTTCTCAACACTGGCAGCATCCAAGAGAAAGATATCGCAACTCCGGGTCTAGGTATGTTTCCAATATGGCGCCAAAGTGAGAAAGATGATCCCGACTGTTCGTGGTGTACAGGTACTGCATGATCGGAAGGTGCTTGTGCAGGTGATGATGACCGAATGTGAGGATGCTGCTGATGACGAGGACAGTGATAACGAGACTCTGAGTGATCGACCTTAATCAAGCTCACCTTTCGATTCTTGTATGTTTCTGAAATCTTCATCCATCTCAACAATGGAAACCAAGCACCAACGTACGCCACCATGCACGCTGAGCATGGAGCACTAAACCGCTAAACCCCAACTCCATGAATGCTTGAACACCGCAAAAACAGAGGGACTGAACAGGCACGATAGTTAGCGGTGTCCGGCAAGAACGGACTAGCTGGGACAGCTGGGACGTAGTAGGAACACAGCAGCTCCACTTCGACAAGATATCTGCGCTGAGTTCTAACTCTCACCATCGCCGTTGAAGTCAATGGGAAGTTTCAAGAATAAGGGCCTCTCAAAGCAGACATATAGGCACCGCAGAACAGGGACCTTCTTTCGGACAGGGATCTTCTTTCGAAAGCACGGGAATAGATTGAAAACTCTACACCCTGGCCACTGATCTCCCGAGACACGCAAGCAAAGATCAAAGTAATATCCATAGTTCTTGATGTCCTGGGAGTTCAGGGGGGTAAGGCTTTAAGGTTTAGGGTACGCGTCTTTATGGTTTAGGGTTTGGGCGGTTTGCGAGTGGCAGAAAGTCAAGCACCCTTTGCCCGCACACCCGAACGTGGTTCAAAACAAGGCCTGCTTGCAGACCCTATGCTACCCTGCATGCAAGACCCCAACGGTCCAAAGCACCTGATACTCTACGGGCGTGCTTGCAAGTCTCGGTTTTGAAAGCGACCGTCGCAACGAGCTTCTTCGGGGATAAGGGTTTCAACTGGGTCTTGATAGCCAGAGCTTTGCGTTTGAGGTCCGACATCCGAAATCCTGTCCCTCAAGCTCAAAGACCGTCACGCCGCCCCTTGTTCCCAAACTAGACCTGCAGCCCAAACCCGAACTACCATAATCACAACCTATACCCTAATTCCCTAATTATACCCTATTTAAACCCAAACTTCACCCTAAGTAAACCCTAATTAAACCCTGATTGAACCCTGCTTCAACCCTGATTAAACCCTAATTAAACCCCGATTATATCTCTATACAACCCTAAACCCTAAACCCTAAACCCTAAACCCAAAACCCTAAACCCTAAACCCTAAACCCTACACCCCAGGGCCTAGGAGCCCTGCTTCACCTTGTTTCGCTTTGCTTGGGACTTTCAGTGTGTTTTAATCCACGGTTCAGGGGGCTTACGGGCTTAGGTTTAGAGCTTAGGGGCTTAGCAGTAGTAGCAGTAGTAGTAGTAGTAGTAGTAGTAGTAGTAGTAGTAGTAGTAGCAGTAGTAGTAGTAGTAGTAGTAGTAGTAGTAGCAGCAGCAGTAGTAGTAGTAGCAGTAGTAGTAGAGGAGGGGTTTATAGAATACACCAAAACCGTTAAGCCATGAGCGGTCGCGCTAACCTTTTACTCAGAGGGCTTGGGCACAATAGTCAGCGGTATATAGTACACAACATGATGACTGTACACGACCATACAAACTCCTACGCAAGCTGCGATGCAAAACTACACCCCCCTCACCTAAAGGCACGGTCACTGCATTCAAAAACACAGCATACCTTCGCCTGCAGGTGGAAGAGCGCTTCGGCTCGGAGTTCGACGATCGGCGTGGAGTTGCCTCCCGCGTCATCAGTTGTATCAGCAAAAGTACATGTGACTATCGTGTGCCTCGAGGAAGGGTGCGAAAACTGCATGCGAGCTTTTCTTCAAATGCAAGACGCTGGTTTCAGCGTGGAGCAAGGACGATAGGAGTTCGCCGCACAGCCACTTGAAAAATATCACAGGCCGGGTGAACATCCCTCTTGCTCGAAAGAATCAGACTACTGGGTCGGCTTATCAGTTCCAACGCCATCCGCGATTGCGCCACTCACGCCAGTCCTGGTTGTCCCAGTTCTGGCCGCGCCATGATCCCCAGGATGACGAAGACCAATTCTGCCACCAGGATTGATTATCCCAGTCCCAGTCGCGGTTGGTGCGATCGGCGGCCTCGGCGTTAGCCGGGCTTTTGCCTTTTCCCTTCTCTGCTGCTCGGGCATATGTAGAGCCCTTGCCACCACCTGGCGGATGCTGCTGGGCATACTTCGGCTGGGCAGCACGACTTTGATTGGCCTTTTTGATGGTTTCATCAACCGTCTCCACCATGAAGGGTAGGTCCTTTGCCAAAACGGTCTGTAGGTCCACACCCACTGCAGCGGGATCGTAGTTGAGAAGATCCACCTTGCCGTGGCCACAAGTCTGTAGACGGATGCCCCCCTTTTGCCTGGCGATGTTGTGAGCGAAATCTTGGAACGAAAGGATGGCTCCGTACCAAGTAAATGCTACTGGCGTATCCTCCGGCGTGGACGTTAGTCCCGCTGCGCACAACTTACCGCCAATGCCATCGTCTCCGGTAAAGAAAACGATACGACACTCTGGAACCTCGTCCGTGCGGATCTGGTGCGTAGTACTCGCCGCTCTGGAGGATCCAATAGCCAGCATGCGTTGCGATCGAGTGCGGCCAGGGTTCGGAAGGTAGGCGAAGCAGAGGCAGTCGAGGGCACGGATCGTTCTGCGTGTGTATCCCTCTTTGGCCATTGAAATTGCGTATTCATTGTCATGATTGAACCTCGCTACGCAATCAGTGTAGCCCTTTTTCACGGCTCTCTGCTTTGCCACTTTGGCTTTCCGAATAACCTCGCCTTCTAAGGAGTTCATGCCACGGCCGGCGACATCTTTCGATGCGCTTTGAAGGCTTGGCCTCACTCCCACTCGTTCAGCGGCATCACCCATCTCCTGAAGCAGAGCTTCACGCCCACGTGCCAACAGCGTCCGTCTGCCCTGTGCCTTCAATTGACCTGGTCGAACTGGCCCTCCGCATTGAGAGCAAATCCTTTGGCCTTGAAGACACTCAGCTTTGCAGTGGTAGCATTTGATCTTCTCCAAAAACGCGGCGGATGGCTTGGTCTCACTACCAGCATAAAGTACTGGTTCTGGCCTTCCCACCGGCTCCTGGATTGCTTCAACTGGTGTACCCTCAGCATCCAGCGTCACCGTTGTCGCCATTCCGTCACCGATGTACACAGTCCTGATTGGAGGACCCGGCTGTGCAATGATGGTGCCTGGTTCAACAAGCGGCCTCTCCTCTACGGAGGGCATTTGCTCATCATCAGGGGCTTCATCGTCGTCAGCCTTTGCAGGGGCATCGGTGATAGCCAACGATCCCTCAAGCACATCAGCAACATCTGGAATGGGCGGTAGGGATGTTTCCTCAGCTGGAAGGGTACCATGTTCTTCATCAATAGGCGGTGCGAAATTGTCCTGAGTCGTCTCCTCGGGCTCGGGCTCATCAAGAACGATATCGATGCCGGCCTCAGCGTTAGCTGGGCTTTCTCCCTGCTCTTCGTCAGGAGGTACAGCGCCTCCTGCACGGGACCAGAGTACGACATCGCGTTGAGTATCGTTGATGAACAGGATTGTTGAGCCGGGCACTGCTTCGGAACACAATATGCCATCAGATTCCGTAACGAATAGATCGCAAGCAGCTTCGAGGACCTCCCGAGTGTCAAAGACGATCTCGATTGGTGCGCTTGCACGGAGTCCTGAACGTGCCTTCTGCTCTTCGAGCGGCAGCGGCGCAAAATAGCAATGCGCCTTCTCAGAACCCCCAAAACCCGGCAACAAACGATCTTCCAGAATCGCATACGCCGCATCATGTGTTGTGCGGTGATAGAGCCTGGGCGGCGCCTTGTCAATCGGGATCAACGGCCTGCCCTCTCGGGCGGCATTAGCCAGCTCTTCAGAACGCTGCAGCGTAAGATATGCCTTTGCAATAGAGGCATTGTCGAGCTGCAGATTGCTGGAGTGGCCTTGCGTACAACCGACGTAGACCGGGAAAGCCGGTTGCCCAATTGCATCGGCAGCACTGTCCATTGGTCCGCGAAACATAAGGCGCTGTTTGTTGTCGGTAGCGATCATGTCGAGGAGGCTTCCTAAACCAATGTCGCTTCCAGGTCTGCATCGATTAGCAACCTCAAGCACTTCCATGGCTAGTACCCATGGCCCGCTCCACGATCGCAGTTTAAATTGCTTACCCTTGTTTTCGAAGTTTCCTCTGATGAGTCCAGTGACGAACGTAACCATTTTGTGATCACATCTCGGGTAGTGTAGGCCTGGCGTCATGTCTTTTTGGAACACTTCGATGTACTGGTCGGCCTCCTCTTGCGAGGGGCATTCGTTCCAGTAATCATACAGGGTAATGCCAGTCATCTCGGCGAAGTCATAGGTGTCGTTCATGAACCTCATTCCGCGCGATCCCTGCACTGCGAGCTTGGTCAATCGCTGCTTGTCGGCCTCAGCCTTTGCAAGGCGAGCTCTTTTTGCAGCGTGCTCGGTGCCAGAGTCGCCAGACAGAATGCCTCCACCATAAATGGATGCGTCGATCGGCATCGGTCGAATATCGCCAGAAGACGAAGCTGCAGTACTCGCCGGGGTAACGGCCTCCACCTTAGGTGGGGCTTTGTTCCATTCCGGCGAATTGATCTCCTCTTCTGTTGCGAAAACACCGGGTGCGACGCTGATGACATTCTGAATCTTCATCTCCTTGAGGAAGTCGGGGACCTCAGGCGCAGGCAGTTCGGCGTGACTTTCGTCACGCTTCTCCTCCCAGTATGCGTCGTCCCACGGATCCTCCTCCGTTGGCTCCGCCTTGACCTGCTTGCTTCTCGTCATCCTCGCAAGAGCCGCTTGCAGGACATGGTTATCGACTGCGTAGCGACCACGGGAATCAAAATAATTTTCAGCAAGCAGTGATTGGAAGGCGGCTTCGCCCATTTTCGCTATCGCTCTGGAGGCGTAGCGCTCGGCGATCTCGATCTGCATGATGTGGGCTAAACCCGAAACCATCTTGCGGCGGGATTCACTGTCCTCGCGGAAATGGACGTTGTCGTTATAGAGCGCCAAATCTCCAAGGAAGGGGTGGATGTCACAGGCGGCGAGTCCTCTACGGACCGCTTCGTCCTTGAATCGCGCAATGCATTCATCGAACTGCTTTGGCAACCCGTAGACGAAGCTGCGAACTCCTGTGCAGATCACAATGGACCCCACGTATGGAGAACGGCGCTGCAGGTCTGCAAGCGCTTCAAGATTTTGGCAAACTCTCCGACAGATCTTTTGCCAATCTCCGCGGGCCTCTATGGGCGATTGATGGTCCCACCACGTCGGGACGCCGGGGCTGCAAAATATCCCGTATCTGCCGACGATCTCATTCGCCATCCAGACAATCTGCACGTCCACCAGCAACTCTTGGTCGCCAGAGTAGCGCAGAGCCGTCTGGTCACAGAGGATCTGAGCCCTCTCCCGAAGTTCGGACAATGTTTTGCCCCACAGGGGTTCGTAAATTATCTCCCTGTATTGCAGATAGACCCCCGAGCTCGCTGCCTTCAAATCCGAGGAAAGGTCTGTCCTCGTTCTCTTGCCAGCAACGAAAACAGTCGTAGAGTCGGAGAGGAGGATGAGCACCCGCTTTCGGCCTCGATTTTCATCGGGCTTTAGCTGCGACATGCCAGACTGCGTCAATGCTGCCACTCGGTTGAGCCCTGGATATCGATCCGTTTCAAAGCAGTTGTGAGCAGCCACTTGCACCGGCATGTACTGAAAAAGTGCTCGCAACTCTCCTTCGTCAATCGACTCTTGGAAGCCTATCGACTCGTGACTGATGACGGCCGCCCAAAGCTGGCGGCCCCAAAAATCGGCCAACTGCTCTTCGTAGGTCGCCATCGCTCTTCTACTCTCAGCTGCTACCACGGGACTAGGACCCGGCCTCAGCGTTAGCTGGGCTTTAGTTGTACAGTAAAGCGATGACAAAGCTGCGCATGCCAGTCCTTCATGTACCTTAGGTCCATCATTATCCTTAGTGGTATGCACTTGCCAATCAGCATGCAATGCCGAAACCTTGGTTTTCGATGTCCTTAGTCGTCCACAGTCCTGGGTAGCTTCGAGCAGCAGCCGCTTCAATCGAAAAGACGATGCAAAGATCAGCGACCCACTCTTGTGTTTCTCAAGACCGAAATCGTGTGCCAACTTAACAACAGCAGGCATACACCACATCTCGTTGTTAGCTGAAGCTTCCAACAGCAGGTGGGGCCTAAGACGTTTGGTTAATCGGCATAACGACATCAACGATTTCAGACATTTGTTCCATTCGTGGTCCGGCAGCGATGCAAAGTAGAGAATCGGTTTAGTGCTTCCCCCCTCGTCGCAGAGGGCACGAAGATTGTTAGCGATTTTTGACATTGCTTTCGGATTCATAGTTTCAAGGTTGTTCGGGACAGGGACAACACGACAGGAACCATTTCCTGACAAGGTGGTTTCACTAGCGTTCCCAAAGTCAAGCAAAACCCTGCAAAAGTCCATCGGCCTCGGCGCGAGCCGGGCGTCTGCAGGAGCGGCCGCCGCAGACCCGAGCCTAAAGCCGTGTTTGTTGAGGGTTTCGAGGTCAGTTGTGGAAAGCTTGGGAAAACCACGAGAGGTATACGCGGTGATAGAAAAACGTTTTCCGGTATAAGGCAACACGCAGTGTTTCTTGGCTGGGTCAAAGACAAGAGGTTTGCAATGGGTGTCATGCACATCCCCTTTGATGGAACGTCCTTGAGCGTCTTTCTGGAACTGCGCCTTAGTATCCGAAACAGTCTGATCTTCAACCCACAATCCACCTCCTTTGTGGTCACCAAAGCTAACCATCAGGTTCTTAGAACCCTTTAAGTTATGGGAATCAGCATGAACCTTTGCCATGTTGTCCTTGCTAATCACCACTGAAGTCCATGTGAAACCTGAGTCGGGAGAATGAGCTTTCACGAACTCATTCAAGTACCTGGCAACTGCGGGATACCTAGTGGTGCTTCTGGTAACACCTTGCATTCCACCGTGTGTCCAAGTTCCGTACACTTGATAATAGCCTTGTTTCTTTGATGCAATGCGAGGTCGCTTGGATTTCTTAGCTGTATGATTTGATGCAATCTCTTCACACAACCTTTCCAAAGCATCACAGCCGTACTCCTTCAGGCGGGAAAGTTCTGAAGCAACCATCTCAACCTCCTGAATGGCAGCAGCTGCTTTAGCACGTTTGCCTTGAACCTCGTGTGGTGTAGGAGAGCGGCCTGGCTTTTCAGCCGGCTTCGCATTCTGCGCATCAGGCACATGGTTTATGAGCCTAAGTGCATGCTCCCATTTACCACGTTCAGCAAACGGTTTTGTGAAGATGTCTGCGACCTGTTCTTTGGTATCAACATTGATCATGTTGAAATGGCCCTTTTCGAACTGTTGCTTCATCCATGCAAACGAAAGTCGTTGCGTCCTGTCGGTGTGACGAAGCTTTTCACTGTCACCTTTCGCGATGATGGTGATTGTAGCTTGGTTATCTTCTAAGAACTGAACCTGAAACTTTTCAGAAAGATGAACATCCAAGCCATTTATATCCGCGACAGAGCGTCCTTCATGACTGAGTTCACCATACCTGATTTCATCAAGCTCCGGGTCAATCCTTGCAACGATTGTTTCCGTGACTTTAGGTGATTCCGCCGGCGGCCTGGTCTTTCGACCGGCTGCATTAGCGGTAACCTCTCCCCAAAGGTAACACCACAAGCTTAAGCTAGGCAGGCCTTGTGCTCTGATGCCGTGATTCGCTGAAACTACTTCACTTTCGGTGCTAGACGTCGTGATGCTGGTCTGTTTCTTTGAAAAAGCGTTCAACGGGTAGTAAGTGTTGGGCCCAACCAAGAACAGTGCGCATCCTGATGTGGATTTGGAATCAAATTCTCCTGCCCAATCGGCGTCACAGAAGAGCCACAACTTACAGTCCGAAATCTTATCGCCAATAAAACCCTGCATCGTGATGTCCAAGCTCGAATTAATGTAGCAGATCAGCCGATGTAAACCGACATCGCAGTCCCTTGACCACTTCGTGACCCTAGAAGCAAGCGACTGGGTACACCGAAGCAAGTCCCACCTTGCCATTCTTGCTGCAAACAACACCTTCATGAGGACCCGACTGGCAATCGGTTGTAACCTCCCCTGGGGTTCGTTGCCTTCCACAGGTTTGGCTACTCTGTTCTCATGAAACGGCGTAGCTGCAAACTTCAGGGAATCACGTGAAACTTTAGCTAATTCACAGTACTTGTCGACACAGGAGACCAGGAAGTCCTTCATGTCATACGTCACAACGTTGACAGGCTTAGTCATAGCGGGGACGGGTTCCTTGATGATCGTATCAGTGCTCTTAAATCTAGACTGCTTAGCTTCGCGCTTAGCGTCTGATTTGCTTCTCATCGGCCTGCCCTTTCGGGCGGCAGCAGCGAGCTTAAAGTCGTCTGCCGTCGTTGGCATGATAGAGAAGATTGTTTTGCCCGTCCACCACTCGTTTCGCCTAGCAGGGCCCCCCTGATTGGAATCATCCTGTATCTGATCTCCATTCTCAAACTCTGTTATGCGTTCAGTTCCCAGAGTGGGAAACTGTCTCATGTCGTCTTCACTTGGTACGTACAAACGCTTTCTGGGGTACCTGTGATGTCTGATTGCAAGCGCAGCATCCGGATCAACCTCCCAATAATCTTCTGTTCTACTCGGCCTGGAGTTTCCTCCGGCTGCTGGTGCTGCAATTTTCTTGTCGAAGACATAAGCAAAAGGATGTGCGCTACGGTCAAGCATAACACCGTTCTGCTCTCGATGATTGCAACCAAAGTATCTCCCAAATGGTTCCGAAGGATCCATATCCAAAACCTTCCCAATCCCCTCCCATCCCTTAGCAAGATTGTCCTTTGGTCCTGCCATTTTGAAATCGTCGACGTAGACGACGAGGAGGAGATCTAATTCCGGATGGTAAAAGATACTTTGCCATATATCTGGAAGAACCGGGATCCACCCTATGCTCTTCAACTGAGCAGTGCAGTGTCGTTCCCAGATGCCGCCGCTGTCAGGATGTCCATACAAAGCGAGTCTGAGAGGACAAACTGGGTCGCGAAATTGCGCCACTCGGGCGGTCGACGATTCTTGGGAAGTCGAACCCAAGTCGCAATCCCTTTGAACAAAGCTTGAGTATACGCTTGTCGAGCATCAGCTTGCTGTTTTGCATAGCCTGGTTGGCTTCCGAACACATCGATGATTTTACCCGCTTCCATACTTGCAGGGCTAGAACCCAGTTCGGCGAAGATCGCGTGATCCGCATTTTCATCTCGAACCTGGTTCCCCTGGAACACAGAGCGTCCCTTGTAGTACTTAAGCGGATTGCCATCCTGCAACTCGGAACCCTTAAGGCTGCAAATCTCGAACACGTTCCCGAAGTGAGCCTTTTCGCCTTTTGCCTTGGTTTCAGACAAGACGTCGTCGTACTCACGAACTTGTTTCTCAAGCCAACACCCTTTATCAAGAAGTTTCTTCCATTCTTTGTCCATAGCAGCCTGAGCCTCAGGGTTTCTGGCAACATCATTCTGATTGATAAGCTTGGCAACCACAGCGAAAAGATCCTCGCAAGTTTCCTCTAGCTTATCCAGAAATAAACCGTGCAACCTCTTCCCATCCTCAGGCGTCCTCGGTCGATGAGGTTCTCGATGTCCAAGGAGAACAGGCATAGCGGGAGCTTCTTTCTCTCGTTCTTCTTTTAATCTAGCTTCCTCCCGCGCAACCTTCTTCTCCCATCGTTCGATTTCCTCTTTTCGTTGTTGTGCGGAATACATGTGCCAGAATTCAGACGGGACATCAGGAGGTCTTTTGGAGCCTTTCTTGTTCCTCACAAGTCTAACCCCATCCCAATTGTAACCAGCAGGAACCGGTCTACCATCAGGATATTTCGTGGGATCAAACAGATCACCTTTGGAACTAGATGATGGCTCACTGGGCTTAGGCGCGGCCTCACCTTTCGGTGGGCTTTGATCGTCATCGGGTTCGGGTTCGGATAAGCCGATTTCATCAAGAAGTTCGCCTGCCTCACGAAGTCCCCGTTCCTTTTCTTCATCTGAAGCATGAATGTTCTGATCATCCAACAGTGGAACCTCGTGTGCCTCGCGATCCTTGATCCTTCCCGATTGAAGTGGGAACTCAAAACTTCCCTCAATCAACTCAACGCGCTTAGCCCTGATGACCTTGAGGTTTCCGTCCTCAATGGCAAACTGTGCGTCTTTCACGGGTGCAATCAAATACTCCTTCTTCCAAACAAACCCTGGTTGGATATGGTATCCCAGGAAGATCCCTTCAACCCCAGTTGACGAAAACTTGGAAGTCTCCGGAACATTCTGTTTAGGGTTATGCCAATACAAGACCTTAGCTCCGAAAGGAACAATCAATCCCGCAAAGGACTCCCCAAAGCGTGCCTCCCATGGGATTTCACCAGTATCCACTCGTTTTGTGAGATTGAGCGCAATGGAGTGGTGCTGAGCTGCTAAAGGCCAAAACCGTTCTGGAAGACCGGCTTGCTCCAAGTTCGAGCGCGTACCCTCTAGTACGGTGCGGATTTCCCGTTCGATGACGGCCTTAGTTTCATCCACGTACTCTCTAGAGGTGTTGTGCCTACATCGGAGTTCCTTCACAGCTGCTCCCAACTCCGGCGCGTTGTCAGAGTAAATAACCCCAACTTCGTCTTGCGTACCGAAAAAGTGCAGAAGGTCCTCATGCACTTGTTCCGATGATTTTGTTGCGCTAGGATACACATACCTAAATTGCGAAAACACATCTTTGATAACAAGCGCCACCCTCTCATCCTGAAATCCAAAGTCCCTCAGATCTCTTGTCACGAGATGATCAATGGTAACATGATCCCCATACTTTTCACTGTGTATGGTCGAAGATCCCCCCTTTCTTCGAGCTTGGGGAGATAGCATCTTCGCCTTTTGGCACACTTTGCAGAATGGGTTCTTAGGACGATGGCAGAATTGATGATGGATGCTTTCGGCCTCGGCGCGAAGCCGGGCTTCTTGCGAGATTTCCCTTCCCTCATCTTCTTCCTTGTCACTATCGGGCTCGATTAAGGGGTCGTCTTCGGGTCTTTTGAAAGCAGTAATCGACAGAATTGGCGATCCATCAATCTTTTGATTTTTAACCCTTAGACTTCTGATGTCAACAGAATCCTCAATCTTGCTCCAAGCAGAGTCCTTGTAGATCCAAGTGGTCCTTAGCACGAACCTTGGATGACGAGGTGAAGGTACTCGCAAAGCCTTTGGCCGATGACCAATAATGATCTTTGATGCGGCAATTTCACTGCTAGTGATCCAACCTGGCTTGGCTAAATCTTTAGGCTTGATTGCAATTGGTGGTGCAGCATTGATTGCTTCTTCTATCTCGGAGTCGCTATGAACGACTCTTTCATCCCCGGCCGGTCCTCTCGGACGGCTTTCTACTGGAAACCCGAAGACTCGTCCTCCGCAGGTGCCGCCAGTTCAACCTTGACTGTACCGGCGTTAAACACCTGAGTTCCAGCAGATTTCTGGGAATCATCAGCACTTGCTGGGCTCGCTACCGAGTCATCATTTGAGATCACTGGGACTCTACCCTTCATCTTACACTTGATGACTTTACCATCGGGAGCTATGAAGTATGGAACCTTACCCGCAGGCCAATGGAAATCATATCCATCGTCCATGCATCTTCTCCCAACAGAACAAACCGGTGGCGTGCTTTCCAGTAGATAGCACTCAATGTTTTGCTTCAGTTCAGGCATCGGGATGTTGGTTGACTTGATTCCCTGAACTGGACCATTAGCTGTAATCAAGTTGACCGGCCTACTAGCGTTTTCGATGGGAGCCTCTGGATAGTAGATAGAGTGATCGTGCCTACTGATCAGATCTTCTTCACTGCCAGTATCGGCGAGGAATTCTAATCCCGCATTAAAGCTAGAGCATGCTGTTCTTTCCACGCTAGAACACAGCTCGCACTTCAACACTGCAACTGGGATCTCACCCTCTTCGCAGTCATCTGTGCACTCGTACTCACAGTGGCTTTCAATCCCATTGAGCATACAGGACATGATCCTGGCAAGCTCGTTCGCTGTTCTTATGGCCGTGCTTAGGTCCTGAACTGGAGGCTTTGGGCAGCTTTCAGCATCCAAGTAACAAACTTCGAAAGTTCGCGGTTTGGTCCTATGCTTCTTACCCTTACCATCCAATGGAATCTCCCGAATGCTTGGCTTCTCCTTGAACCTTAATTTCTTGAACGTTCCTGAAGCATCACCCTTAACGCCTTGCCCATTGGGCACAGCTGCCAGCGCATACGAAATGCAACAAGCTGCCGTGCGTCCGCCAGACTTTTCCTTGCTCTTGGACCTGCCCCTGTGTTTCTTTTCCTTCTTTGCTTTAGGATCCGGGGTCGGGCTCCTAGGCTTTTCATCGTTCTTCGCAGGGGCGGCCTGCTCGGTAGGAGCGGCGTCAGTTGGATTGGGCTTATCTTGATGCAGGAACCTACAGTCTTTGCCTTTGTTGCACTTGCCTTTCTTCCAAAAGGTGCAAATCGCGTTGATCTTCTTCTGAGGCGTTCGATGAGGACTTGGGGATCTTGACTTTGGTTTGTGGAGAAACTTACACTTGTCGCCTCTTGTGCATTTCCCTTTCTGGAAGTCGTAACAAACCTGTTGTGTTTTGGGACTCTGAGATCTAGGCGGTGTTCGTTGGCTCGATCCTTTGCTGCTTGTTCTGGATTTTGAGCTACTTCGGGACATGCTTCTTCCACGGCCTCCTCGCGAAGAGGGGCGACGTTCAGATCCGTACGCTGGGGCCCCGTATCTATCGCCATGCGACTTAGCGATGCGGTCACGGTTCTTACGCATCCGTTCTCTAGTTAGATGCTCCCTAATGGCATTGACGAGGAATTCATACGTGTGTACGGGGTTTCCTTCTTTTGCCCTGTCGTACAGCTGAAGATCGTACTTGATGTGGTGGGATTTCCGAATTTCCCTCAGCAAAATGTCCCTCAAGGTAACTTCATCCGGAACATGACTCATTCCAGCAATCACCGACTCGAAGTTGTAAAGGAAGGTAGCCAAATCGTCCCCAACCAACTTCACTTTTAGAAGGTCTTCTACGCTATAGAGGCTTCCGACTTCTTCATTAGTCTTAAAGTGTTGATGAAACATCCACAATACTTGTCTTCCCCTGACGGCACGTCCTCCTGTGGCCTCTGTTTCTTTGAAGTTTAGGACTTGCCTTGAAATCTCTCCTCTAGCGACTCTGGTAAGTGCAGCCAACAACTTCGTGTCCAATGTTAAGAATTTCCCAGTGTCATGTAAGGACTTGAGGGTAGCCTCTTTATCATATACTTCCTGCACCCAGCGAAATGCCTCATCCGGGCGATCGCTCGCAGCCCGCACAATCTCGCGGACCGAGATTCGCCACGATCGGTAGGTCTCTGGATTAGGGTAATCGGGAAGCTTGATACTTTCGGCTTCTTTCACCTTTGGTTTGCCCTCTTCATCTTCGGTCTTAGGGGTAAGCAAGCGTGCTGCCCTAATCAATGCCTCAGCTCCGAAATCAACATGTGGAACCCCGTCTGGATCAACAGTCGCCGGCTTACCCGTTTGGGCAGCTTTAGGAGACTTTTCCTTTTGTGGCTCTCTGTTCTCAAACCCAGGTGGTACAGAAGTTCCTTGCGGAGGTTCCTGAGCTTGCGGCGTTCTTCCGAAGATGTCCTTCATGTTCTCGGGAATCTCAAATGGATTTGAGAACGGGACAGCAGGATTAGGTCCTGGCTTCGGCGTGGCATATTGTTTGCCCGCTTCGTCCGCATTGGCTTCCATTCTTAGGGCTCGTTCTGCGGCAGCCAGTTCATCCTGCAGTCTGTCGTTTTGTGCACTCATTTCAGCGATTTCAGTAATGAAACGCCGTTCCATACTCGCTTCGGTTTCTTCAAGAACTTGTTTGAATCGGATTCCAAGAAAATCAAGATGTTGTGCTTTGTTGCGTTCGCTCTCAGCAATCAGAGTGGTTCTGAGCTTAGCGATTTCCGACTGATGTCGTTGTTGGAAAATTGATTCCAGAATGTTCATTTCATTCCTGCATGTTGCAACTTCGTTCAACAAAAACTTTTCCCTTTGGGATGCGTTGAACTCAAATTCCGCAAACTGTGCTTCGCATTCTGCCATCTTCACCTCATGAAGGCGCTCGGCCTGTTCAGCCATGCCAGCCATTCTCACAAGATTATCATGCGATTGTTGGTTCAGAATGCTTGCGTGTCTTCTTTCAGCATCTGCCTCCGTTCGCTCTATTGCCATTCTTTGTTGTTCGGCTGTTTCACCCTGGTTCACAACATTGTACAAGGTATACTGCACGTTTGAGATGTCGACCGTTGGATTTGAGACAAATGGAGATAGGGTAGGACCCACTGGACCGAAGATCCTATCAAGTGCTTGGGATCCTGAGCTCGGTGCCGTAGGGCCCGCGCCAGCTGCTGTAAGTTGTTCGTCAAGCAGTCGATCTCTTGTTTCGTCGTCCATCTCGTCCGATGATACTTCGGTTGTTTCTCCCTTCTCAGTAGTGAGCAGAGAGGGCGAAGTACTCATGTACCAGTGTGAATACCAGTGTAAGAATACCACGGAGACAAAGTCAGCGAATACGGCTGATAACCTATAGAATACACCAAAACCGTTAAGCCATGAGCGGTCGCGCTAACCTTTTACTCAGAGGGCTTGGGCACAATAGTCAGCGGTATATAGTACACAACATGATGACTGTACACGACCATACAAACTCATACGCAAGCTGCGATGCAAAACTACAGGGTTTAGGCTTAGAGTTTAGGGGTTTAGGGTTTGGGGGTTCAGGGTCTAGGGCTCGGGATTCTTGATGGGTGTTGAAGTGAGGATGCCCAAGCTATCAGCCCTTGGGGTGCAGAGCCGCTTCGGGGCATCGGGCCCGAAGAGGCCATCTACTCATATAGTAAAGACTTCGGCTCCCGTTACAGGCTGCTTCAAGACCAAAGTATATACTTGTAGGGGCTCCTTTACCGGCTCGTTTAGGAGTTCCTTTAAGGGGCCTTTAGGGGGTTTGTTACGGCTTCGTCTGTTCAAACCCGAGAGCTTCAGCTGCAGCAGGAACTCCAAGGCCCTACCTTGGAATCCATCAACCTACAGCTGTAAGGCTATGCCCCATAACTAACGCGCCATAGCCTGCTCTTTTGGAGGGTTTTGGGGGGGTCATGGCCTACTAATCGGCAATTTTGTTGGGTTCGGGGCAACGTGCTTGCATGCATCAAGACGCCGCATCTAGGTGGAGCAAGTCGTATCGCACCGCAGATGCCTCCGAAGCTTCTCGGCATGCAGGGCTTGGGGATTGGATGGGTCATGCTGCATGACTCAAAGGACTCCTCCGCGCATGACTCCTGCCCCAATCGTGACTGCTAATTGCAGCATTATGGCCGCTGCACTGATCGTCGATGGTGTTGTGTTGCTGCGGCTCGTACTGCTAATTTCTGTTGCGTGTTGTGTGTGCCTTTCAATTTTCTTGCCTTCACAGCTCACACGATTCAGGCTTTAGGGCTTCAGGTCGTGCGCGGAAACTCCCCGAACATCAAACCCCGAGAAAAGGGACCACGCAGCATTATCACCCCAGCACTCCCAGATCTCCGAAGCCCCAAACCCCAAAATAGATCGTGGTATTACTAACTAGTGTTGTTACTACTGTTATTTTAGTTTTTAAGATGTAAATGCCGACCTCTGCGGCTTTTGACAGCATCTGCACGAGGTGGCTGGCATCCCCAACCCGAACCTTCAAGGGCGCTACACATCTCGAAGAAGGAATCTTGACAAGCTATAGTATAGGGGCCTTGATAATTCGAATGAGGTTTTGGGGTATGCTATACTATAGGTATAATAAGGAACCCCCAAAATAGCATGGGTAATTATTAAGGCTAATATCTTATTAAGGAGTTCGGGTTTAGGGCATTACTGTTTGTGGTTTCCAGCATGGTTTGTCGGGTTTCTGGTTAGGACGAAGACATGCAAACCCATGCCTATGCACAGGTTTAAGGTATAGCGTTTCCCTTGGTTACCCATGTAGCAGCTCCAGAAAAACAACAAGAGATCCGCACATAATCGGCAAGGTTCCGCTGGTGATCCGCTATCCCTACATCCTAGAAGCCCTGGACCCATTTCGTGCACTAATAGATCTTCCACTGAGGTCGCTGAATATGTGTCCGAGACTCCGGCAATGCGTATGTGCTGGGTCATGGGACTTCAAATCATCGGTGCCCCTAAACCGTAAACCCTAAACCAGTGCTGGCGAGTTTGTGCAAGTATTGACAACTCCGGGTCTTTGGATGTCGGGACCCTAAACCGCTAAATACTAAACCCTAGACCCGTGGCAAGTAACAAAGCTATCCAACCTCAAGAGAAGAGCCCAGTTCTCTGCTGTCTTGGATACATAATACATAACACGTACTTCGGAAACCTTATAAACCCTATGAACCCCATATAAACTCTAAACCTTGTAAACCATATAATATAAACCCTATTGTAAGCCCTATAAACCCTAAACCCTATAAACCCTATACGCCCCACTACAAGCCCTATAAACCTTACAAAACCCTATAGACCCTAAAACCTATAAACCCTATATGCCTAACTTAGAAACCCTGAACCCTACACCCGCCTCGATCCGATTCCTTGCCGTCCTGACAAGAACTGACGTTTTTTAGGGGTTTACGGGTTTGCGGTTTAGGGCTTAGGGTCTAGGAGTTTAGGAGTTTAGAGTTTGGGGCTTAGGCTCAGCGGCCTGTCTGTCTAGAGCTGTCAAGGCTTTTGAAGCGGTTTTGGAGGGCTGCATTAGACCCTAAACCCTAAACCCCTAATCTGGAGCTTTCAAGGCTCTTACAGGGGGTTTTGGAGGGTTACCTTAGACCGTCAACCCTAAACTTAAACCCCCGAAACCCTAAACCCTGAAACCCTAAACCCTGAAACCCTAAACCCAACAGGGCTGTGGCATGCTTCGGGTACCGGTTAAGGAAAATCGTGAACTTTGAAATCCTGCCAAATGCCACAATGCCGCGTAACGCGCTCCCTCTGATCCTAATCCATATAGAACACGTCTTCTGCAAGTTCCTGAAACAAAACCTCCACCCTAAACCCTAAACCCCTAAGGCCCTAAACTCCTAAGATCCTAAACTCCTAAGATCCTAAACTCCTAAGATCCTAAACTCCTAAGATCCCAAACCCTTCTAAGATCCTAAACTCCTAAGATCCTAAACCCTTCTAAGCCGAACTTCCCTTCCCGGCTCCTGGTGAATTTCCGGGCGAGCTCTGCCTGCGAGGCGCTGCGCTCGAGGCTTGTAACCTGCAGTTTCGGATTTAGGGTTTAGGGTTTCAGGGTTTAGGGTTTAGGGGTTACGGGTTTACGGGTTTAGGGTTAAGGGTTTAGGGGTTTGCGGTTAAGGGTTTAGGGATCTTACCCTCCTTCAGTTTTATCGAGCATGGGTATATAGTGTGGTTGACTTCATGTTTTCATCCCAAAGGCCTTGCAGATGTGTTCGGGTTGTACAGGGCTTCAAGGTGTAGGGGCTTAAGAGCGAAAGGACCTAGCCTAGCTGCTAGCTCGTGAAGGCTCAGGAATCAGAGTTTTGGAGTTTGAGTCTTGGGCTCGGAGGATCGAAACTGGTACTTCGGGTGTAGGGTCAATGGCCTATGATGCCTTAGCATGCTTCTGGGCTGTAGATTCACTTGGCTCTGATCTCGCGACAGGAGTTGTGCTTGGAGGAGGTCAGAAAGTCTTAGTGTTCAGAGCTTTAGGAATCAGGGTCTCAGAGATTGGTGCTTCGAGCTCGCAGTTGTCGAAAACACAAGAAAGGTTTGGGGTCTCTTGCCAACCGTCTACTTAGAATAGGGTTTTGGGGCCCACGATGCTACAGTTATAACAAGGAACCCCCACAATCGTATTGGTAATTGTTTAGGCCCATATAGTAGAAGGGCCTGTTTGCATAAGATCATTACCCAAAGCTGCGTGAAAGACAAGCATAAAGCACTCCTCCTCCTTCCTTCCTCCCCACGTGTTTTAGGATCAAAGCTTTGTCCGAATAACCGCAGGCCCACAACCAGACATGGTAGTATCAAGACACTTCTGCACCGGCTTCTGCAAAGCAGAGGGCGGAGAAGCCTGTAAAGGTGCCTGCGGAGAGGGCTGAGGTCGGCGGAGGTTCGACAGAACTTCTGGGGGCGTATGGACTGAGCTTGAGAGTCTTGGGTGGTTAGGGGGGTCGGGTTGCGGCGCTTGAGGGTTAAAGGATGCTGGTTTTAAGATTTAGGGATCAATCAAAGGCTTTAGGATCTGGGTTAAATTACAAGTTCTGTAGGATTTCACGTTACCTTGAGGGTGTGGAAGTATGCATGCAAGTCACCTCCATGTCTGTAGCATACCAATTCTGTGTGGCCGGGCGCATGCACTGGCATGCGCCCAATAAAACACACAAAGGTCTGAACCATGAGAATAAAATCCACACTCACTCCTAACGTGATATGTACACCGACACCTTGTTGCAACTATGAAGGTCCGCATACTGGGTTTCTGGAAGAGTCCGAAATGTTTAGAAGCATACTCCGACTTTGGAGCTTCACGTCAGGTAGCTGCAGCTGTGATTGGGTTTAGGGTTGGAGTGTTTCTGAAACCACTTCGAAAGCTGGGAAAAAACTCAGAAAACCCATGGTACTCGATGAAAGCCCAGAAAACCCTAAACTCTAAACCTTAAACCCTAAACCCCAAACCCTAAGCCCTAAATACTAAACCCTGAATCCTAAACCCTAAACCCTAAATCCTAAGTAATCCTAAACCCTAAACCAGTTTTTGTCGGGGAGCCGAGCTCCAGCGCGCGCCGCGCCTCAAATCGCCGGCAGAGGCATTGCAGGAGCCGAGCCCGGTGGCAGCTGGGAAGCATGTGCACACCGCCTGCTTGGAGGTTCCTTTAAGGGTCCCTTTAAAGGCATATATAGGGATTCTATAAGGGTATAGGGTTTAGGGCCTGTGGAGGTTCATGGTTAGTTATAAGTAGGGTTCATGAGTAGGATAACTACAGTTATAACCCATATTAAGGGACTTGTAACCCCACTTATAACTACCCATGAACCTCCAAGTGGTCTTTTGTAAGGGTTTTATAGGGCTCCGTAAGTTAAGGTTTGTCGGGCTCTATTGTTAGTTAAGTCTATACCGGTTCTTATAAGATCCATACTTGGAGGGTCGGGGGACTTAGTAAGTAGGTAGTAAGTAGACCTATAAGTACCCTAAAAGGGACCCTAATTGGGATTATGGTACATAGAACTCCTTAATTAAAATAGCCAGTTACTAAGTCCCCCGACCCTCTGACCAGGTTCCTACAGGGGACTGGATCTGACGCTCGCGAGCGTCTTAGAGAACCCTGAGTCTCTCGTCTGGTTCATTGTTTCGGGTGCTTGGCGCTGCAATGGGCCTTAGTATTTTGGGCTTCAAGGGGTTCAGGATAATGTTCACGGAGCTATAGATCTTTGGGGTTTCGGGTGCACACCGCTTTTTTGCAGGCGTTCTTCCAGATGCATGAACAACTGACTCGAGGCCTGATTGCATGACACAGAAGCTGCCGAACAAAAACCTGGAGACCAATTCTAAATGCAAGGGGTGAAAGCAAAAATGCACGAGCACGCTCGAAACTTCAAGCCTTCACGACAAAGCTTAGAGCCTTCGTACAAAAATCTTTGCAGAAACACTTTCAACGAACTTGCTCAAGAAACTCTGAAGGAATCCTTTAAAGGAGCCCCTGTATAGCCCTAAACCGAAATGGTGAAATCCTTGCAAGGAGCCTGGAAATCGCTGGGCAGTTTCTGCCCGCAGCGACCGAAATGTCTCCTCACCACTGGAAGTCATGAGGCTTTGAACTTCTATGGCACAGCAAAGCTTTTCAAGGACTGATGTAGGAGCCTTAATCCGTAGAACAGGGCTTTGTGGTATATTTAACTATGCTTACTAAAAGGAATCCAACGAATGGTGTTGGTAATTATTGAGCCCTGTATAGTTACTAGTTGCACGCTGCACATATGTATTGTCTAGCAACTGTGACATCAGCTCGTCATCCCGGTCCGAAGTAATTCTAGTCTTGTGTCGTCTCCACTCCCAGTAGGTTGAGAGCTGAACGCCTAAAGGTGCCATGATGTGAATCTGCAGATGCTGGGGTAGCGGAGCGCTCTGCAGAAAGTGATCTTCACACGAGGTTCATGGCACTGCAAAGGCTTACCTTTTCCGCACAAAACAAACGTCAAAGCTTCAGTGACTCAAAGCCCTTGTTTGGCTTAAGCTGGCTTCTGCCGATCATGGCATACATGCGAACTCCTGAGAAGCTTTACACACAGGATTGTCATCACGCATGCTAGAGCCATTCGTTCAAACGGATCAACATCGCATATCAAGGTATTCCACACTCCTCCTTGGTTCGTTTCTTTCGACACGAACCACATCACAGAAAAGTCGTGGAAGCGTGTGGACCTAAGTCCTGGTGCTGTCAAACTGCTCCACAGTTCAACTGCATGCAAAAACCGCCAGTGTCTGTTCCATCACTGACCGTGTTGACTAGCTCATGGGTATGGTGTTTCACCCAGAACTTGCAAAGCGGAGAGCTCGTCTCGTGGATCCACCTTGCAAACCCCTCTCAGGCCTTCTCTGAAAAATCGGGTCCCTGCGACTACAGAAGTTGCACAGTCGGTATTGCAGAATCTGATGCGAAGCCAGACGAAAACCCTGACAGTTTGGAGCCACATGCACTGTATCCCCATGTTCTGACCGGTAAAATGGCCCATCAAAATTCATATACCAACCATCATCTTGTACTGTAGAGGTCACATGTCTCGGGGGAGTCCAAACCGGAACAGACGTTCTCTCCCAGTCTTCTGTTTGCGTAGCAATCGATCTGGTCCTAACATCCAGCGAGGATGGTGCCCATGAGGTACTGGCCATACCAGCAAAAAGACTCGATGCAGTCTTCTCTCGAGGCTTTGGCGACTCACTGATCGCTCGATCAACCTCGGCCTCTGCAGCTGCCTTAGCCAAAGCTCGTAGCTTTCTTGCCCTCCTTGACTTAGCAGTTCCGCACAAGCACAACCATAACTTGGCCCCCAGGTACTTCACCAGTTCCCAAACCAGAATTGCCACACCACACGCTAGGACTGTAAAGAACACCAGTTCATCAACTCCCGTCACTTTCATCTGATGCTCACTCGGCTCATCTTCTGCCCTTACCTTTGGAATAGATTCCAAGGCCCTTGCCAAACAAAGCATTGCAGTCATCCTGGCAATAAGCAACGCTTCAGCTTCTGCCGGAAGTCCTTCAAACCTCCATTGTTTCAAAAGCGCGTAAAGCCTCTGCTTCGAGTGCAGCTTCGTAGACAAATCTGCCCTTTGTAGCAACCCATCCACATGCTCAACCTGAAGAAGATCGTCTTGTACTCTCTGGATCAAGAAAGCTGACCTGACCTTCAAGTGGCGCGTGCGCCAGCTTCCCGGTCCTCCTTGTATCATTGCAACAGATGCCGTGTTGTCTACCTTCAGCCTTCTCTCATTGAAACAGTTGGTCATCTCGTCCACAAGCGTCGCAACATTTTCCAGCAATAACGCCGCTTCCGTTGCTTGATAGAGCTCTGACTCCATGATCGAAAGCATGACATAGCCCTGTTTTCCACATCGCCATGCAACAGGTGAATCTTCGACCGTAACAAGGGAGGCACCGTAGGACTTATCACCGAAGGGAGCAAAACTAGCGTCAGAGTAACCCACTAAATGTAAGTTATTGAAACCGTCACCCACCTGCTGCTTGCTGTTGCTGTTGCTTCTGCCGCTGCTGCTGCTTTCACGAGTCTTGCCGATCTCCTCTTCAGGAACCTCATTCGGCTGTCCGAGGATCATGTGCATGTCGGCGGTCTTGTGCAGGAAAACCAAAACTCGTAAAGCAATTCTCGTAACTCTCAGCGGATGTTTGGCAACCCAGCTCGCACAGTAAGAAACTATGTAGTGGATGTCTGGTCTGCATCTCATCGCTAGCCACAGCTGCTCTCCCACCAGCCTCTGGGCAAACCTCAAGTCTGCCTCCTTGAACGACTCCGGCTCGGGGTCAACATCGTCAGTAATCCACTCCTTCGGGCACGGCAACATCGTCTGAGGCTTGTCAAGAAGATCATGTGCCCTGATCAAATCCATGATGTAACCCCGTTGTGTGATGGCATACTCTCCTGAACCGCGCTGGTAGATTTCCATCCCAAGGTATCGAATGCCCTCCGCATCCCTGGCCCATTGAAGCTCTGAGCACGGCCATACTCCAGAAACCCACTCATGTAGAAGACGAACCAATTTGTCAGGGCCGACATAGAAGAGGTCATCCACGTAGGTAATCAAGAGCGCAAGCAAAGGCCCGCGGGCCTCCTCCTCACCTTGTTTGTTTATAACAAACCACAGCTCTGGGTCCGTCTTGGATTGTTGTAGAACAAGTCGTCGGTCTCCGTCGACTATTTCTAGCGCTCGCAACTTCTCATTCCGATGAGCCGACCAAATTGCTGGCGACTCGCGAAGTCCGTAGAGTGGTCTGAGAACCAGCCATGCCTCTCCATCTTCAGAGAACTCCAGCTCTTGTAATAGACGAGGTGGAACAACAGCATACATTGGCAAATGCTCTGGCCACAAAGCCTGGATAAAGGCCGCTGTGATATCCGTAGTTGCCCCTCTCCATCCTCTTCGGGTAGTAGATGCCAAAATGGTTCTCAGGGACTCAGCACTGACTCCACCAGCGTACAAGGAACCACTAGATTCATTCGGGTCCACAAAGTTCCCGCATAGCACCAGCCTGTACTTTCGTTTGAAGCGCCCACCCTTAACCACGGGGGGCTTCAGGGTGAACACTCCCTTGCTCGGGACCAGCCGAAGTTTTCCTTCTGCTTCCATTTGTTTGGCCTCTGCAAACTTGATTTTCTTGAGCGTGCCAGTCTCAAACAGATTCTTGATCTCCTTGTGGATCGCTTCACGCCAACGATCAGCAACTGGACGAACTTGATGAAGTGGTACCGTGTGGACAACCTGCAAATCCTCAGTCAAGTTGGCAAGCAGCTCCTCGTAGTCTTGCTCAGGCGTCGCATTCATAGCCTTCAAAACCAACCTCTCGTCTCGTGCCATACGTTCCTTCTCAAGCTTGGCATTCAAAGAGTCCAGCAACTTCATGATTTCCCCATGAGCTTGGGTCGCACACTCCAAGCATCCTTGGTGAACATCTTGTATATCTTGCATCCTAGCTTCCTCCTCCTCAAGAAGGTCTTGTAGTAGTGATGACCGATCCATCATTTCATCCACTATCTGTTGTTGGTACTCGTTCACCCTAAGCAGCCGTTCATCCAGAGACTGGTCCTCTTCAATGAGCTTGGTCGGGAACGATTCCAGGGCACCGTCCTCCTCAATGATGTACTGCTGCTTCTTTAGCACTTTCGGGCCTTGATTGAAACCGCTTGCTGGCGTCTCACATGGGATTTCAAAACCCAAACTCCGAAGTTCTTCACGATCTGCAAGGCTGAGCTTAGTGGTGCGCGGAGTGTACGTCATCATCACCACCCGGTCTCCACTGAAATCCTGCGTTTCATGCCACCTCCTTGGATGAAATGAAATAGGTTCGCCAAGACGTAGTTCTCGAACGCTACCATCCACCCATCGTCCTGGTAGTACTTCTCGCTGTTGATCGCCATCTCCCTCAACCCAAACTCCACCTCCCTCAAACTCCGTGAGAGCTAAAAGAGTGTTCTTGGTAAGCAGGTTGTTGTGAGAATCACGATGAACACGAAGTCGAGCACCGCGTGATATAGCAACCACGCCAAAACAACTGGTTCCAGTCATCTCCTTCGCGGCCTTGACAAGATAAGAAGTTGTTGCCGGCATCCTCGTTGCTGTCTTTCGTAGCCCCGAAACACCACCATGAGTGAACATCCCAGTAGTCCAAGACGTAGACATAGTTTCAGACTTTCGTTTGATCGCCTTGGACCCTTGGAGTCTCGTTCCTTCAAGCATAGCAAACAGTCTAAGAACTGCTTCTTCATCATATCTCTCATCGACATCAAACTCGACAGCCAAGTCTTCAATCTCTTGCTCCAGCACCGACAAAGTAGGTTGAACCTTGCCACCAGATACCTCTACTAGACCCATCAACGTAGTTTTGTCTCGTAGGCGCCTACTTGGTTCACGACCTCCCTTTGAAACTTCTGGTTCTGGTACGGACACATCAACTTCTCCATGTGGACCTGAGTCTGGTGCATGTAACAGTTCGGGTACTACGACTTCCCCTTTTGGACCCAGCAAAGGACTTCCGAGCTCTGAATCTCTCGTTGGTAGTGGTGCGTCTTTGGGTACTACGACTTCCCCGGACGGACCCAGCAACGGACTTCCATGCTCTGAATCTCTTGTTGGTAGTGGTGCGTCTCCATCATGCCCCTTTGCAACCGTTGACTTTGTTCTCACCCTCGAAATCGGAGCTGGGAGGATAGCCTCGGCTCCTGCAGGCTTGACGTACTCATCTACATCCACAACCTTGGTCTTCATGTGCATGGTCG
Source organism: Symbiodinium sp. CCMP2592 (assembly GCA_905221615.1). Taxonomy (NCBI): domain Eukaryota; class Dinophyceae; order Suessiales; family Symbiodiniaceae; genus Symbiodinium; species Symbiodinium sp. CCMP2592. The sequence goes on from CAJNDT010005914.1 coordinate 889,659, forward strand.
TAAGATATCTTCCATTGCAATCTCTCACCACAAAGCCGCCCTTGAGCTCAGTAGCTGGTCCAACGAACTGTCCATTGTCCCACTTGTTGTTCAAATCGAACTTTCCCCCGACACCGAAAACCTTGGCCTTGATTGTTACAGGGGATCCAAACGGAATGACTTGTGCCCCTCGCCCTAAAGCAGCTTCTCTCTGTGCCCATGCAGCATGTCCCATCGCCAGCGGCCAGCAGGATCTTGGCAACGATGAAGTCTGTAGCAACGTCTTGGTTCTTTGCTTCAAAGCCTTCACAACTTGCTCTGCCCTGCCGTTGCTTTGAGGTACCTGAGCTTCACCCGTTGTGGGGTACACGTCGCGTTCCAGCAACCACTGTCGGATTTCACGACCTCTCAGTTCTCGCGCACGATCACTGTGCACACGTTGAATTGGCAATCCCTCTGACCTGATCTGAACATAGAGCAACCTTATCGCTGCCTCGACTTCTGGAGCCTTGCGGGACTTGAGGGGGATCATGTAGTGGAGATTCTGGTACTCCAGGGTGTCGCCAATCTCCCTGAATAACTTCTTGAAGTCCTCATTGGCCTTGTCCATCTGCTTCTGGTCTTCGGGAGATACTTCAGGCAGAGCTTCATCACCTTCCGCAAGAAACTCAGGTTCCTCTTCGAGAGGTATAGGGCCGACACCGAGGCCTTCATCTTCTTCCCCGGTTTCGCCTTCCGCAATCTTGTGGTCCCTTTGACCCCTTAGCTTCGGCATTGTATACACACCAACCAAAGCATAGCGATATCCCTTGGCATCAGCTGTTTCCCCCTTTTCCCTAAAGGGCCCACACAGGTCGAGACCCAAGGTGTAACAGCTCGGGGCTATCACCCTTCTGTGGCTGCGCCCGGTTGCCGCCGTTTCAATGCAAGTGCGACACCGTTTATTGTAAGGCAAATGTCCGTTCTCAACATGCCTTCTCCACTTGCGCTCCTCCTCAGGACTCCAGGGTGAGCCTGACACTCCACCACTGCAAAGCACCAGCGGCTCGGGTCTTCTCCTCCAACATTTGATGCCGTCCACAATCATCCGGAAGAAGAACACAGACCACCTCTTGGTAGTAGAGCTCATAGCATCAACTCCAGGACCCCAGCTTGGATCTTCACCTCCTCGAAGCGAAAGCGTGGTAGCAACACAATAGCACTCGGGCTTTCCATCCGGAGTCACATGTGAGACTGGTATCTGGTACTCCCGCTGAAATCCTTGCCACACCGTGGAGGACCACCAACGAGATGCCGGACTCGCCGTTGTTACCAAATACGGGCTAAGGCGTCTGTTGAATCTAGCTCCTTCCTTTGCCACCATCCAAGCAAGCAGCTGTTTCGTACTCAGCTCCAAACTGGAGTTCGAAGGAGGAGCTCCGACAATCCCTTCAACTTGGCCTCTGCAAGCAGCCCACATGAGAGCTTGAAAAGCTGCACTGTTGCCCTTGAGCGTGAACATCTTGCTTCGGTTGAGGTTGAAGTTGACAACCATGACAGAGTCAGTCTCCACGACCTTCAACTCTTCTGACGGCTCATTGTCTCTCTCGAACAACCTCACAATCCACCGCTTCGACAGCATTGCCTTTCTCTGGGATCTTCTGATTGGCAAGGCCTTCAAGTAGCGCTTCCCCGACTCATCATCAAGTCCAACGTTTACAGCAAGAAGCGACCGTAGCTCACCATCCACACCTTGAAGGGGACACGCTGGGGACTCCAAAGCCTGAAGTAAATGCTCTCGCCGACCTGTTTGAACATAGGTTGCAAACATCTCATCCCAGTCCTTTATATCGGCGAGGTCCAGAGTGCCCAGGAAGGTCTGCATCGTTGCATCTTGGAGCTCCTGAAGCTTCTTCTGCTCTAACTGGTGGATCAAGTCGAGAGCCTGCGTCTCACCCAACAGCGGGCAGTTTCCCTTGACGACCGTCTTCAAAACACCAAACTGAGGGTGAACAATTTTCAAGCCTCCCCTTTTCGTCCATGACAGCTCGCAGCCCAGAGTCTGAACTAGGGCACCAAGAGGAAGTATCGTTGACATGTCCTGCGCATCCTTGGTGTCCGTAGTAGGCATGAGCGTGCCGGCCTTGTTTTGCTGGAGAGTGATTGATTTGCCCCCTGCAAGTTCCACACGTACTGGAACTCCATCTTCCTCATGTCGAGCCCTCTCGCGAAAGGCATGGGATGCACCACTGTCCAACAGAGCCATCCTTTCATCTTCATCAAATCCCAAACCAGCCATCTGGACCTTGAGCTCCTGAAGACTTGTATCTGAAGACACCTGCAAAGCCTGCAGTCTCGTCAAGCGATTCAGCATAGTGTTGGCTTGTTGTAGCAGTGCACTTATCTCTTGAGCTCGTTCATCCTGACCGGGATTTTCCAACGTGGAAGTAGTAGAGGAGGTAGGCTGGACCACAGGCGTTCCAGGCGCCGCTGTTGTAGCATTCGTTGACGCTTGCATCACCGAACCAGGTCCTGAAGCTGAGGTCGTAGAGGCTGCTGCTCCAATCGCGGTTTGGATCGATTCCAAAATCGCTTGCTGTTGTTGTGTAGAAACCTGATTGAGGGTTGGAGTTGTGGTTGTAGTCGATGAGGTTCCTCTTCCAGGCTGTTGTTCACGGCCCTTAGTAGGAGACGCAGGCCTGTTGGCCTTCACAGGGCATTCCTTCTGAACGTGTTTCACCGAACCACAATGCCAACATCTCGACTTCTTGGCCTCTCTGCTCTGGAAAACATGATCAAACTTGCAGCCTTGCCCCTTTGAGCAACCGTTGTCCGACATGAAGTACTTGCACGGCGTTCTTCCAGAACCTGTAGCGGCCTCTCCACCCTTCCTCATAGGTGACCCGGACTCCCCAGTTCCCGCTCCTTGGCCTTGCGCATTGATGCCCTTCAGCTTGGCTCCATCCGCTCCTCCACCTGATGTAGTAGTGGTCGACCGAACTGGCGTAGCTTGTTGGAGCTCCGCCAAAATGTGCTGGTAGTACATCAAGACATTCTCAACTGTCGGCCTGTACTGGAGCTGAAGCTGTGATTTGGAGAGGGCCAACCTGAACTTCACCTCGGGATGTGCTTCCACTGCCCTTGACGAGATCACCTCAAGCGCCCGAAGTAGCACCGAGCCATCAGGGACAGCCACAAACATTTCTTCAGCCCTTTGCAAGTGGCGTCGCCATCGTCTAAGAGAAGAAACGACCTCCGCCACATTGGTATTGCCTGGGACCCCTTCAAGGTGACGAAGAATTGATGCCCTCTCTGCCGAACCACCCGGGGCATAGAGAACGTGGAGCCTGAACAACAATCCCGTCACGCAAGAAATCCGGTGAGTAACTGCGTCATCCTTGGCCTGCCGTTGCAACGTAGCCAACAACAGAGTGAGCACACGTCGCTCCAGTCGTGACCACCTTGGATCCCTGAGCTCCTCAGGCAAACGGGGCTCCAACGCGAGTCTTGCAATGGGGTCGCTCTGCTGGTACTTTTCGTAGGTGTCCCTGGCACACGCCAAGCACATAGAGAACCAGACCGACGCCCGATCACTAAGTCCTCCAACTGCTTGCTCAGTCTCGTACAACCAGTCGGAAAAGCTGACAGCTGACGATTCCCCCGCCAGCTCTGGCATACTCGGCAATTCGACGGTACCCTTGACCTCAGAGTCCCTCGCATCGCCCTTACCCATATAGACTTGCTGCAGCTGTCGCATACCTTGCACCAACAGCTGAAGAGACTCCACTGAGCCTTCTTGGCCACCTGGAAGTTCCGCCGACGGCCTCCGAAACCGCGCTCCAGAATGATCTTCGCCATCATGGATTCCTCCGGAAGTTCCACCGCTTCCACCTCCAGGACCCAGCGACGCTTCCCGTCCAACCTGTGGTTGAGGTTCCCCTCGCCCGGCTTCAGGAAGTTCGCCCCGAGATCTGCCAACACCTTCATACACTAGACCTGGAGGCCCTTGACATTCTCCCGCAGCTCGCGTTCCACTAAGAGGATTTTTCCCAGGTTCTCCCGAAGGATCCCGGCGTTCCCCTCGGCCTCCAACCTCGCCACGCAATGTCGCTCCAGCTCCCATTGTCCTCATCCTTGTGTTAGCTTCCATAAGAGCTCGCTCCAATTCCTCGTTCTTCGTTTTGAGCGTAGAAACTTCTCGGTCCCTGCCTTGCATTGCCAAAGCCACCTGCCGCCTTACCTCTTCCAAGATCGTCTCCTGGTTCACGCTGCTCGAAGAGGCATCTTCCTCTTGCCTTCTTTGCCGAGGACTTATCAGCGAGTTCCTCGACTGATGCATAGCCATAGCCTGCTGCATGTCCGGCGTGAAAAGCGTCGCCTGAACCGCAGGCTGAGCCACCGAACTCATTCCCGTAGACATAGTGCGTCCCACGTTTAACACCGGACCAACAACTCTCCTTTGAAGCATATCGCCAAAACTCCACCAAGAGCCTCGTCCCCCTTGTGTTGTTGTCTCATGACTACGCACCGAGTGGAAACTCTCAGACGAAACCAAAGGAGCTGCGTAGTTCCCTTGCACATTCACAGTGGCACTGCTCACCTGGACCATGCCATGAGAACCCTGCTCAGGAGGTTCCAGTGGTACCTGAGGTTCTGGTGGGAGATCACGAGGTCTTCTGGGAGAGGCTAGACGTAGAGCTGGTCTTGAAGGCTGTGGTTGCATAGGGTCTTGAGGCGGTAGAGGAAGTTGAGGTGTAGTCAAAGATTCTGGACCCTGTACGGAAGTAGCTTGCGCAGGTTGCTGTAGATCACCAGGACTTTGTTGCTGCTGGCCAATCGTAGTAGTCACCGACGTGGTAGATTGCGGCTGAGCAGACTGCTGCGACTGAGACGCTTGCGTAGGCTGCTGCGGCTGTGGGGCTTGCGCAGGCTGCTGCAGTTGTGGTGCTTGCGCAGGCTGCTGCAGTTGTTGTGTACCACCCCCACTAGCACTCTGACGACTAGCTACATCCCCTTCTGAGATATGTCCTGTCGTACCATACGTCGTCGCGCCCAGTCCGGTTGTAGTAGGTTGCTGTATAGCCGCTTCTGTTTCCACTCTACCCGTCGATACAGGCTGACTGCTTGCTGAAGCACTAACTTCTCCCAAGCCCTGGCTCACACTTCCACGCAACGGCTGCCCTATAGACCCTGCACCATTCAACATTCCAGCTTGCTGACCTGTCGAAGTCCTCTGGGATCCATAGTCTGGGCCGCCAGCTTCTCCCTCCAAGACAGGTTGCTGTCCTGATAAAGGTTGGGAGCTCATAACCTGCAGATGCTGGGGTAGCGGAGCGCTCTGCAGAAAGTGATCTTCACACGAGGTTCATGGCACTGCAAAGGCTTACCTTTTCCGCACAAAACAAACGTCAAAGCTTCAGTGACTCAAAGCCCTTGTTTGGCTTAAGCTGGCTTCTGCCGATCATGGCATACATGCGAACTCCTGAGAAGCTTTACACACAGGATTGTCATCACGCATGCTAGAGCCATTCGTTCAAACGGATCAACATCGCATATCAAGGTATTCCACAGAATCCTCTAATGTAGGCGCCTCAATTTTTACCAATACTGTTTTGGGGGCTCCTTGTAATAGTAATAATAATAGTATGGCCCCCAAAGGCCTATTCTAACTATTAAGGCCCCTATATTACCGAACGGTGAGTTGCAAAACCTGCCACACCTCTGTTCTCAATGCTCCAATACTAGCGGTAACCTGCCACAATTTCCTCTTAGAGAGCTGCATTACCAAACGGGTGGTTGGGGGAAGGGGGGTAGGGGTGTGCGATATAGACCCAACAAAGATAGTGCTCATGAGCAAGCTCCGCAACAGTATCAGCAAGCATCGACAAATCCTCAGCAACAACAAATACATACAGAAAACACACACAGATACGTGTATGTGTATATGTGTGTGTGTGTGTGTATGTAATATGTATGTAATTATGCATTTATGTATGTATGGAAAGACAGATAGACAGACAGATCAGCAAACTCAAGAATCGACCAGGCCTTCTCTGGCTCCGACGCCAAACGCTTGGCATCCTCAAGCGCGCCATAAAGACCTTGCTTGGAGGGTTGGGGGACTTAGTAAGTGGTTATTTTCAGGACTTATAAGTACCATAACCCCAATTAGGGTCCCTTTTGGGGGTACTTATAAGTCTACTTACTACCTACTTACTAAGTCCCCCGACCCTCCAAGTGCAAACTCTGAACTCCGGTCCCCAGAAACACGAAACCTCAAACCCGACACCCGAGACTCAATTTTCCGGAAGTCCGCCATGTTTTATGCTTCTGAACTGAATGCAGTTTCGGTGTTTAAGGCCTGCAGACTTGGGATACTTCGGGTGTGGGTTTCTAGTACGGGGGAGTGGTAGTTTCAGGGGCTTTAAGGTCTTTGTGAAACGTGCAGCCCACGGCGTGACGCCTCTTCTTCGAAGCCGCGGGTCCCAGGTTGGAATAGCAAAACTCATAGAGGGCTTAGGGTTTAGGGCTCAGGGTTTAGGGTTTCCCTAAACCCTGCGTGGTGAAAAGGCTTGAATTCTCAAAAATAGCCTGAGGACGAACTTCGGTTTAGGGTGCAGACTAGTCAAGAAGTGGTTTAGGGGCTAGGGTGCAGGGGTCTAGGGTTCAGGTTTAGTGATTTGGGGTCTAGCACCCATAGCCCCAAGCCCTGTTGTTTTGGGTTTAGGACTTGTGGTGTAGGAACGGATGGCACGCTTTTCAAAATAATTCTTGTGTCCTCTTCTAGTCGGGAAACGAAGAATGGAGGTGGGAGCGAATCTGGAACCTTACGCGACAACTGTCTATGAAGTCCATATGAATGAATGTATGTATGTGTAACTATCAATCTATCTAGCTATCTATCTGTTTATATGTATATACATATAGGCTTACCTATATCTCCATATGTCTATATATATATGTGTATATATATACACACACATCATGACATTTTTATTTATGAATATATGCGTATTGAAGACAATGATTCCTAACGGAAGTACTGACTGGGGCCTTAATCATTAGAATAGGGTTTTGGGCGCATTATACTATAATCATAATGAGGAACCCCCCACAATAGTCTTGGTAATTACTTCGGCCCCTATAGTACACACAGAGGTTCCGCGCAAAAAACGCCGAGCTGCGATTTGCCATGTAAGGGTTCTGCCAAGCCAGATCTCGCAGCTCTCGTCGCACGAAGCTCGCGCCCTTCGCACAGGGCACAGTTTAGGGTTTAGGCTTTTCGGTAACCCCCAATCAGAGCAATAGACTTTGGGGTATGCTATAATTTTGTAGGGACAAAGAGGGATTGCTGTTTCTACCTGCAGACTTATACCCAATCCGACCCCTGTATAATATTCGTCAGTAACAAACCCTCATGCACGAAATCTGCAAATCCACTCCACAATAGTTCGGGCGCAGGGCTTTTTGAGGTTTACATGACTTTCCGTTTCGGCCTCCTCTGGGGCCGTCAACCTCTAACCCACTGAACTAGGAACCCCAGACCGCCCCGAACAATAAACCTCAAGTTAACCTCAAATTCTAAACCCTAAACCCGAAACTCTCAACGCGAATGCGCAAATACAACTCGCAACCCAAGTCCTAGACACACCCTGAACTCTCAACTCTCAAGCGTCACACTGCTTTCGGAAGCCTAACACGGCCCTTTGAAGACGTCCCTGCCTCGGGTCGCAACACGACAAAGTCGAGGTTCAAGAGCGCTGTCGCCCAAAGCACGAGCAGGAGAGACACCTATAAGGTGTGCAGAAGTAGGATGGCATCAAGGACTAGGATTTAGATGGATTTAGGTTGGGCGTGCAGCCTTTTCGGTTCGAAAGAACTTCGGCGGGTCTACTGCTTCTACAACGACTGCTGCCACCACCACCACCGCCACCGTCACCACCAGCACCACCACCACGACCACGACCACTAGTGCTGCAACAACTGATGCAGCAGCAGCTGCTACTGCTTCTGCTGCTTCTGCTCGTCCTCCTACTCCTACCCCCACTCCTACGCCTACCGCTACTACTACTACTACTACTACTACTACTACTACTACTACTACTACTACTACTACTACTACGGCGACGACGACTACTACTACGACTACGACTACGACGACGACTACGACAACGACGACTACTACTACTACTACCACCACCACCACCACCACGACTACTACTACTACTACTACTACTACTACTACTACTACTACTACTACTACTACTACTGCTACTACTACTGCTCCTGCTCCTGCTCCTGCTCCTGCTCCTACTGCCGCTGCCGCTGCCACTGCCACTGCTCCTGCTGCTACTACTTACTAGTACCGCTGGTGCTGCTAGTCCCGTCATTTTGATGACTGTTGACTGTGGTTGGTGCCGCTGGTTTGACCACTGATATCGACATGTCTACGTTTATACCCGTACAAAATGCCTATATACTGGTATCGCTTGCAAAGGCTTACGCATCGGCTCCATACTAGTTCCATTTTGGGATTATACCTTCTAGGATTCCAAACATGCACCCCCAAAAAGAACGACTATGCATCCTGTGGAGGCGCTGCTTGGGCAAGCTGCAGAAAAGTGGTGGTTAGCATAGGGGCCTTAATAAGTAGAACAGGGTTTTAGTACCCATTATAGTATAAGTATAATAAGGAGCCCCCGCAGTGGTATTGTTAATTATTATGAAGGCCCCTACAGTAGACCGCGTCCTTTCTGCAACCCTGCTGGAGATTCCCGAGATGTAAACGTACCGAGGCTCATGGGTCCCGATTTCTCTCCAGCTTGACATTCCGTCAAGGAGTTGCAATCGTCTGGAATTTGGGATTCAGTTTTGGCTCTACGTTTGAAAACGTCAGGTCTAAAGCTCAGACCGTTGATGGAACCCTTACACTAGACCCAAGAGTAACCTAGGAATAAAAAGGGTGCCCTTTTTTGGTTTAAAGGGGCTCATAAGGGAACCTGAACCCTTAAAAAGGGAATAAGGGCCTACTCTGGGTCCTGGTACAGGTGCAGCTTCAGAGTTCTCCACCGGTCCCTTTCGAGCGGCCGAGGTGCAAAGCCAGGGAGCCGGCAAGAGCCAGATGGCATCGGCAGCTTGAAACCGCCCGAAGCTTGTAGGGTGCAGGGCTTATAGGGCTCCTACAGTTGTAGGGTCAAGGGTTTGGGGTCGCTCCGACATGGTTTTGGGGCGAAGCTTATAGGATTTTTTGGGTTGAGACTGAAGTCGATAATTCATCGGGGATCCCAGAACCTTGCGAACTTCCAAACCCTGGAGCCATATGTCACTGGCATGAGCAAGAAGCTTAGGACAATGGGCTGAGAAGTCGTCTGGTGTGTTTGTGTCCGCAATTAGATGTGGAACACGGCGGAACACGTATATGATACATTGAACCTTTGCTGTATGTGTACTTGTGTTTGGGCTTTGGGGCTATTAGGCTATGGATATAACCGGTACAAGGCTGTGGTGCTTTGGGGCTTCTGCGCGGAGAGGCTCGTCTTGCACTCAAAACTTTCCGGAGGTGTCCGCGACCCACAAACTTGCGATTCTCAGACTTACAAGACGCTGGCCTTGGGCTCTTGCAGCCTTACGGCGGGCTTTTCTGCAGGTGATACCGATGATTCACCATGAATCGAAGCACCCGGTTTAGGACTCTGCTTCACAAAACCCCTGAATCCTTAAATCATTGCAGGTACCAGCAGAGCTCTGATACTACTAACACCAATATACTTGTAGAGGAGTCCAAGCCATGAATTCTAATGCCCCAGCCCACAAGGCGAGAGTACACAATCGACTATAGCAGACCAGAGATGGAAATTGCTTGATATTCAGAGATAAACCATAAACCCTTATGGATCCTCGGGGCAAACCCAAGCCCCCTGAATCCGAAACCCTGCTCGTATTTCAGAGCTAGCGGGCAGAGCTTGCAAAAACGATGTGCGCATGCTGCACACAAGATATGTGCAAAAGGTACGCAGAAGTGGCCTCCCTCACTCCCATGCCGAAGCAGCCAACGTAGGCTGGAGTTAACGCTTCGCTGGTTTCTTCAAGACCTTCATCACTGGCTTTTTCGCACCATGACCAGCTTCTCGATCAGATGTCTTTGCTGCCGCCTTCGCACCTTCACGTTTCACTTTTACAGATGCCACAAGGCCTGTGTGGGAGCCCTTATCCCAAGTCTCCGTACCAGGCCCCAAGAGGTGAAAGGTGGGGTAGCCATCGTGGTAACCCCTATGCTGGAAGTAGCCTTTGACGTCTTTCCTGGCTTTGCAAGCCGTCTGGGCTTCACACTCGTAAGCCATGCCACTTGGACTGATATTTTTTGCTTCAGTGATGGTGCCCTCCACCTTAGATGCTCCACTGACATGCAAACACACACACAGACACCCGCGCGCGCACAAACACACTGACACATGCGCACACAGACACATCCATAAGCGTATCTGTATGTATATATATATATATATATATATATATACACATACATACATATGTACATCTGTCTATACATATATATATCTCGCTTTTCTCGCTTTTGGGGCACATGCTCCTGTTAGGATGCAGCCCATTGGCTTGCACTAATTAAAATGAGGTGAAACAAAGAAGTCTGAAGAGATCGCTGCTGGTGGAGAGTATCTTGAGCCCTCCTTGGTGATGCACCTGGATCCCCGGAAGCGCCGAGACGGTCTGAAGGCAAAGATCAGCCGCCGGCGGCACAAGTAGGACAACTGGCACTCCAAGAAACAAGAGTCTCAAGAAGAGCCGAAGAAGGTCGGCCCCAAGTGTGGCTCTGTCGAGCTCAACCTGGCTTGCCGAAAGGCCAAAGTCCAGGCAAGGTGGATCCTGGAGGAGATGGATCCCCTTCAGATCGATGACAAACGCGGCCTCGTCAAAGGGACCCTCAAAGAAGGCGGGCTGAATCCCGGTGGCAAATTCGGCCAAGCATTCATCGTGGGAATATTCAACACAGCAGCAATCTCGCAAGGACAAGTGGGCACGAGTCAGTCCAGAGTGCACCCAGAACACGACATGAGCCGCCGTTAGCTGTGTCGGAGGTCCTGGTTGGACTGGAGAGGTGTCCAAAAGGCCGATGATTTGAACAGAATCCCGGTAGGTTCGGAACAACGACTGCCGGACGGCTGGGGTGGGCACAAGCCATTCGACTATGTCGGTATTGCAAATCCACTCAGCACAGTCGATCAGCCGGGAATGGCCACCCTCAGCATGCAAGAGCTCAAGCCAAGTCAGTGCTGTCATTCTCAAGCGGTCCGTCGGAGCACACACACATGAGAACGACAGACGTACACGCTCCCACAATTCAACTTCTGGCAGATCCTCAACACTGGCGTCGAAGTCTATCAGCCGGAGACAGTCCCAGACTTCAGCAACTGGGCACATATCCTGATCTACTGGGGGAAGCTGAGGAAATTGACAGAGTGGACCGCTCCCCGGCAACACAGGGCAAAGTCCAGCGGTCCGGTCGTCATCCTTGCGGTGTCCTACCCCTGGTTCAGCGGCGCAGGCGTGTCCCAGGGAGAGGAGTTTGGCACGGCAGAGGTGGGAGTACCGAAGGTGCCTGCAGAGTCTGACATTGCTGGAGTAGGTGCGAAGGCACGCCTGACACTGCAGTCCCGGCAAGATGCCGCGCCCGGCCATTCGCCGACCGTGGCACTTAAAGGCATGCACAGACCACTTTTGCCGGTTGGAGAAAGTGGTGCGGCACAGCGCGCAGCAATGGACCATGTCCTGGCGGTCGAGGGTGGAACCGAACAGGACAGCTCCTTGCCTTTGGAGCTGCCTGGACAGCCCTTTGTCGTTTCTTAAACGTCGCGTGGTGTTTGCTGTCATGTGTCGTTTCTTCCCCAAAGGGGCTGGCTATTTGATGTTTCTTAACGTTCGATTGATAGGTCCTTTGACAACTATGTGATTTTGTCCGCAGTCAGAGGCTCCTCAGGCGATATTTTATGAGCCTATACGACTTTGATAGTACACATGTTGAGCCAAAATGACACATCGTATGCGTATTATACCAGGGCGATGGCACTTTGCCACCCCGAGAAACGTGTGTTATAACTGTACACACTTGCCGCCCCCCACCAAGCACCGAGAGCCGAAGCACCGAGAGCCCCAAGCACCGAGAGCCTCCCAAGCACCGAGAGCCCAAGCACCGAGAGCCTCCCAAGCACCGAGAGCCCAAGCACCGAGAGCCTCCCCAAGCACCGAGAGCCCAAGCACCGAGAGCCGAAGCACCGAGAGCCTATATATATATATATATATATATATATATATACACATATATACATATATATGGCTGCAGAATCGGGCGTTGGCAATTGCCACACCGGGAAACAGCTGTGCAAACAAAATACTTTCACATCACCATCGTGCTTTTATACAAAAAAGCACACAGCTTCGCTTATGCATGGCCACCCGGTCCGTGTCCGTTGCAGTCGATTGTGAGCCTGGGTTGATTGGGAAAACTGGTCGGTTTTGTCCGCAGTCAGAGGCTCATCATGATGTTTTGGACCTATGCAAATTTAAGTGTACATGACTATAGCAAAATCACACATCTTATATGGCTGCAGAATCGGTCGTTGGCAATTACCACACCGAGAAACAGCTGTGCAAACAGAATACTTTGACATCGCCATAGTTCGATCTATTATAAACAAAGCACACAGCTTTGATGGCCACCCGCTCCGTGTCCGTTGCAGTCGATCCTGAGCCTGGGTTGATTGTTGTGTGTCGTTTACACTTGGTCTGCAATTGTCTGGGCCAATACCTTACACCCTCGGAGATTCACACGCTAGAGGGGGCCGCCCGCTCAGTGTCCATTGATCGTGATCCTCCGTTGATTGTGGCTTGCGCTTTGCCCTTGGTCTGTGAATTTCTGGGCCAATACCTGACACCCTCGGAGATTCACACGCTGGAAAGTGTGCACTGGTGGATCAGTGCCGACTTGCGCTGGCACATCCTCGCAAGCTCACCTGTGCACTCAAACCAGTCAAGTGCTGCAGGCTCAGAAGACTTACATGTGCAACCTCGCAGGGCAGGGTGAGAGCCAGTGCATTCTGCAGTTTTTGGTGCACGGCCCAAGCAATCCTGCATTAAGCTGCGCTCGATCATGCAGAGAGGTTTCCTCAACAATCAAAGCGATGGCATCTTTGGTGGTGCCGGCCGTATGCGTAAGTCCCCAGGTGCTTCGACTGGCAGCAGTGGCGCCGCGGGCACCGCAGGGACTGACAGCAGCGGCCCAGCTGCTTCGACTGGCAGCAGTGCCACCGGCCCCGTTTTGGGTGCTGCTGCAGGATCCACTGCAGATGACAGCAGCGTTTCGGGTGCCGACGCTGGAGGCGACGCTGGGCAAGGCGGCTTCGGGCCGTACAGCCAGGAGCAGGTCGAGCACTTCAAGCGGCAGCTCCAGCATATGGACATGATGGGTATAGACGTCTACGTGACGGACTTTGGTGCCATTCTTGATCGCGATTCACTACGCCAGATCATTAAACGATCTGGCCACTAGACAGAAGCCTCGAGCCATCAGAAAAAAACGAGTGGGCTCGCGCGTGTTGTATTGCATTGCTTAGCAACATGGAAGCTTGAGCACGTTCGCTTGCTTGCGCCTTGAGGCAAGTACTGCTGGAAAGGGGTAGTGGGCACTTGTACTATATATGGAATACACACACATATAGACATAGTATCTGTAGATAGCCTATAATATGTACGTACGTAAATAGATCGAACACCTGAAACCCTAATTTCTGTCTCCTTGGGCCGCGCAACCGATTTCGACTGGATCGAAGGCACCACGGGCTTGCTTAAATCACAGTTATCCTAAAATTCTATTCTCAAGATTACCGCGTCTGCCAGGTTCCTCCAAGTGCATCCTCGCCCTCGCGCCCTTCGACATATCCCTGCGCAGCTTCGATGTCTAGGACTGCTCCCGCAGCTTTCCTGCGAGACATCGGAGCCTGTGCCAGATGCAGTCGACAGCAGCTGCCTATAGGCTCAAGCTTATAATTTGGTCCGTCATCATGGAGGCAGATTCAGAGACTACTCTGTCTCTGCCGCCTTTGAATCGGCGCCTCCCTATGCGGCGCGGATACGGTCCGTGTCCGGCGTTGGGACCTTTCTCGGAGCACAGAATGTACATGTGGGTGACGCCTACGTCGTCCGGACGCTCGAGGTCAAGGAATGGCCTGGCGATGACGTCGTCGGGGAAAATGGTGCCGAGTTGCTTGGTATTACCATTTTGGTCAGTCTAGATAGGGCTCCTTTTGAATTTGGTAAGTGTATGTATTCGGTTTTCTTATGGGGGTATAAACCATCCAGGATACTCGCCAAACGGCTTCGGGCTCATGCCTTCAACACCCTCGCCGATCGACTTCGGGCCCTCACCGACCGACAGTTTTGGCCGACACTCGAACGCATCCAGCGAACCCCTATAATGACCTGAATAAGCTTCTAAATTCCGCGCCCTTAAGGCACCATCCTGCCTGGGACGCAGAGCAGCGGCCACAGCCCAATGCTCCTGAGCACCGGCCACAGCCGCTCGAAGCAGCTGCCCATCTCGCCGAGCGACGATATCGTCGACGCTGACCGACACTCGAACGCATCCTGCTAACCCCTAATATATAGCTTGTACATTCTATATATTCCAGGCACAATGATGCATCCCCTTGGGCTGCTCAACTCGCCGATCGACGATGGTGACCGACGCTCGAATGCATCCTGCTGATGATCAAGCCTATAGGATGCTTTTCCGCACCTTGCAAGGCACAATGCCGCAAGACCTTCGTGGTCACGGCCAATGCCGCTCCGAACGCATCCTGCGAATCCCTGGGCCCTAAATAAACCTGTTCGAAGCTTCTACTTTCTATCCTTATATGCACGTGTACCTAGGCAACATCGAGCCCATGCTGGCGATCAACACCCAGCCCGTGCCGGCGATCTTCGAGGAAGACAGACACTCGATCGCATCCCCTGGGCCCTATATAAATTATCCTCACGCTTCTACACTCTAATTCTTATATATAATAAGCACCTAGGCCCGGTCCTGCAGCCGCACTTCGAGCTGGGAAGCGGGGCCCAGGAAGACCAAGGCTTGTATGGGACTTTTCGAAAAGGGGACCCTAAGAATAAAGGGTATAGGGCTTATTATAAGGACCCCCAAATATGGTACCTCTAATTTTCGGAAAGTCCCGTATGTGCCCCTGTAGATCACAAATATCCCTGACAGGACCTGGGCCAGACGAAGCTGGGTCAGATCCTGACACGGAGCACGACGCACCTACCCCGTCGTCCGACACGTCGGACGACGGGTGTCTGCTGCGATGCTAAGGTCCGAGACCTGTAGGCCTATATCATATAGGTACGAGACCTAGAGGGCTATATCACCTAGACCCAAGAGTAGCCTAGGAATAAAAAGGTTCCCCTTTTTGGGTTAAAGGGCCACCCGGGGTTATAAGGGGACCTAAACCCTAAAACAGGGAATCAGGGCCTACTCTGGGTCCTAGCCACTAAAAAAACCCTCAAAAAAAATCTATAGTATATAGGCCCTAGGCCTCGGACCATGCACCACTGTTGATGTACAAAATCCCGCATGACTCTTAGGACTCTATACTATGGGAATCATGGCATAAAGTGGGTAATGCAGGATTTTGCATCAACAGTAGTGCTGCATCCAGGAGCCACGTGCACAACGAAAAAAAAAGAAGCGCGTTGCCATGCTCTGCAGAGTAGGATATGGAGCATGCTAAATCCTGTACGGCATTATAACCGTGCACCAGGACTCCATGGGCAGCCCTGGAGGCCGGTTTTCCTTCGTGTCCCGCGCAATGTGGTATGTCTTTCTGAATGCCAGGATGGGACGATCTCGGAAGAGAAAATTCTTGTCAGGACTGCTCATGCACGCCTTCTTACATTCGATCCTTGTTTCAACGTGTATGTTTGCCTGTGAACAGGACGAGAAGCAGATGATGTGGCCCGTGCTGTCAAGTGCGCCTCAGCTCTGCCGGCAATTGCTTCTCTGAGCCTTGAGCTTGTTGACACGTGCATGTGCGATCACACATGATGGATGCTCCTGTCTCGGATTGCTCGACTCAAGTGACATCATGACGTCTGGCAAAGGTGGCAGGGATGCAATCTTGTACTGTAGCGTGGGGCCCTCCAGTGCTGAGCCCCCCCCCAATCCACGAAATAGAATTTGACCCGGCCCCTTTCTAGGGAGCCGCAATTAATGATAACAATGATCGAATATGTTACTTTGTCTACACGCTGCAGCTTGGCATGAGAGCCATGGTATATATTCCAGATGTGATGCTGGTGGATCAGTGCCTGCAACGTTTGGAATTCCATGAAATGAGGGAAATATATGGCATGGTCTTTGTTGGCCTGCCTTGGGCTCCTTGCTCGCAATTAGGTGCTTCTCACGTGTTCTTGCGATGCACATGAGATTCGAATATCGTTGCATGCATGCTGCATGCATGGTGCACTCTTGTTGATTCCATGTCCTGGATTCCAGGACCATGCAAGGTCGCTCTGCAACTTTTGTTGAATGTGCATTGCCCTGCGGCTTCCAGGAGTGGCTCTGCAGTAGGGCCCATGCTGCAGCTACAATCGCGATCCAAAGTAAATGCCTCTGCAGCTGGTGTTGAATGTGCATGGTCCTGGATTCCAGGACACAGCTACAGGTATCTCTATAGCAGTAGAGCTGCATGCAGCTTTTGTCAGATGTGCACATGCATTGCAAACCAATACAATGGGTCGGCCAAGCGGGATGGTCGAGCGGACTTTGGAAGCGGACGAGCTGTCCGCTGTGGTTGATCAGATCAAGAATAATGTGCCCCTGGACTTCATCCCGAAGGTGATCGAAGATGCTCAAAATATCTTCAAGAAGGTGGCCAGTCTGAAAGGGACCATCGCTCGCGAGTTTCTGATTGCTCCCCGGCGAAAGTGAGTTCTGCTATTCCTCTCTTTGTTGGGGTGTTGTCTGCTTCGCTGTCTCTCGAGACGATCAGGAGCATCATTGGATCCTGAAGCCACTCCTGCTCTGCGAGCCCAAGGTCCTCATCAGTGGTGAGTCGATGCTCAGCTCAAACTGTAGATCGTGCATGCTGTGTTGCCTGAGATTGAACATTCCTGATCAGGATGGTGCAGATTCTGTCGAGTGTGCTCCTGCCGATCATGCCGGGGGTGATCGTTGAAACCCTGGCGTACGACTTGAAGGCGATGGTATCGGCGCTGCGGAAGCTTCGGCGGTCGTGGAAATTTCTTGCAGCGCGTTGCGGCAGCACAAAGTGGCCGAGCGTTGCCTTCTCCTATGATCCTAAGCTGCTGGAGCTTCTCGACCTCTTGGAGGACGGAGCTCAAGAGCTCAAAGACGACGCCGCGATGCCCGAGGCCGAGTTGGAGCATGACCTGCTGTTCGATGTGAAGCTCGAGGAAGGCGACAGAGAAAGAATCGAGTTGCAGAAGCAACTGGATAACAAAAGGAAGCGCGTCATGGAGGACTGGGTGGTCGACTCATGTGCTTGTGTATATTCCTGGGCCACATGTCACCGGTCTTGTTGCTGCTATGTATATAGGATCTAGAAAACAAGCTCCTGGACCTTTGTTCGGACGATGAAGGTGCCCGCATGCCAGCTCCTGGCCTCTGATTGAGTCGAGTTGTGCCATTTAGGTTTCATTTGGATTTCTGTGTGTCTGCGCAATGTATTGCTGTTTCCTTCGCCGGCCGCTCTATCTCAGTCCGCCGGAAGTTCGACCGACAAGCCCGCGGCGGCCGGAAGTTCGACCGACAAGCCCGCTGCGGCCTCTGGGGCCGCATGATTGAATTCCAATTCTTTCCAGAGGGTTCAACACATGATCGACTGCATGCACCAGGCAGACCCGGCTCCTGATCCAGACCAGTTCGCTGCAGCTTCGAAGGTGGCATACACAATTCTTTCCAGAGGGTTCAACACATGATCGACTGCCTGCACCAGGCAGACCCCGCTCCTGAGCCAGACCAGTTCGCGGCAGCTTCGAAGGTGGCATACACACCACAACCGGAATACGTAAAGGAAGCTCTGCTGCCCCCAAAACCATGATGCCTGCATGCCTTGCCCTGTTGGATCAGTCACCTTATAGACTGGCCAGGATATGAAAGATCACAATGCACGCACACCAGCAGAACCGCTGTTGTCGTCAGGCTGGGCCTTGAGTCATGTGTTTGAGCTGTCATAACCATGAAACCTTCCTGGCACTGCAGACCAACTGAAGCTCCGTGCGGAGAAGAAGAGCGTGGCTGCTGAGAAAACAAAGAAAACAAGAAAGACCTACGTCACAAAGAAGGCACGTCGCAATGGAAAAGATGTGTCTCGCCGGCAGGATAAACTTCACATGCAGTGCATGTCGTCATATGCTGCATATGATGCGTCAAACATGTTGTGGTCCAGATCCTGGCTCTGGCGAAGAAGCTGGATAATGGCAAAGACAAGCAGCTCATACAATTGAGCCACCACTTCGATGAGGCTGGGATCTTTCACCGCTGAATGTATGCTTCCTAAGGAAAACCTCGGTCGGACGTGCTCTTGGGACCCATTTTTCAAGTGCTTCAGGTGAACGCTGCCGCAGCAGAGCTTAATGATGGTGGTGATGAGGGCACGGTTCTGGAGAGACTCCGGAACCTGAAGAACGCTGCAATGGCAGACGCTAGCTGAAACTATATATGCTGCGTGATGATGCAACCGCATGGCGCTGCGGCGAATGGGAAAAACGCAAGAGTATGTCACATTAAATCCATGTTCATTCCGGATTTGCGATTTCACACATGCAACATCCTGGATATGAGGTTCTGGTGGAACTGGTGATCTTCCACTTTGTCCTGCAGAAAGCAGGAGTTCGTGCGTCGGAGGAGCAGCAATTTAAATTGTGACTGCCACGCAGAACCAATCCTCTTTGCCTTTATCATTCCTGTCAGGAGGTGTGCGGTGATGTGCAACTCCTGGAATTCTTCGCTGGGAAAGCCCGCCTGGCATCTGCTTGGCGGAATATGGGTTACGATGTGAAAGCCATTGATGTCGATCGAACCAATGCTGCAATACATCATGTATTGTCTTTCCAATTTTCGAGAACTGAACCTTGTCTAGTTCGTATAAGGCAGCGAGCTGCATGACCTGAGCTCCAACATTGGCTTGCTGGTCGGCGTGGCAGCAATCCTGCTGGCCCAGCCAGGGGCGCTATGTCATCTCGGCGTCGTCTGCTCCAGCTTTGTATGGATAAATGCTGCAACACATCAGAGGAGCCCCTTCTTTCCGGAAGGTGACACCACCAGGCCGCACGTGGCTTTGGGGAACCGCCTCGTTGGTGTCACGGTGGCATTCGCCTTGCTGGCATGGTGGCGTGGATCTGTGTTCACGATTGAGAACCCGAAAGGTTCTCATATAGTCAACACCGTGCCCATGCAATATTTGATATCCTTCTTTAAGGACAGAGGTGGCCTGAGCCAGTATAGCATCAACCTGGGAAATTGGGGCGCCGATTCACTGAAGCCTGTGTGGATCTATTCTGCTGATGATGTCACGGAAGCCCTCACGAGCTACACGTCCTTCACAAAGAGTGATCACTCCAGTCTGCCTGTGACCTGCAGGCATCTCGGTTTAGCTAGTGGCATTCCTGCATGGTGTCCTTGTTCCCCTGTATATATCGTCTACCCAACGAGGACTCATGATGTGAATGGAGTCGAACGAGTCACGGGCGGTCCGGGATTGAAGGCCAGTCAAGACTATCCCGTCGAGCACATGCCCGAGATTGCGTGACTGCTTAATCGTGCAGTTTAATCGTGCGGCCTAGATAGGATTGAATGCCAACCCAGGTTTGGGCGATGCATCGCGAACTGGTGGAAGATCCATCGCAGTCGCTTGCGATCCCTCGGGACCTTGCTGCATGGTATATGAATCGGTGTGATCCGGATCGTGTTACATTAGACACGTGCAGGATGTCCCGTCGGATTGCCGCATTGGCTGCTTCTGGTGACATGGGCCTGCTCCAAATGAAGGATTGGGTGGCACGTCTACCCCTGAACTCTGCTGTGATAGAGTGTTGCCCTGGCCATGCTGACCGTAGGTTGGCATACTTCGGGCTGTTTCATATGACGATGTCGACTTGGAGCTGGCGGATACCCTCATGTACTGTCGACGTTTCCTGTGACCCGACTGCATTTGCTGCTTCGTATCATCCGTCACAAACAAGTTCCAATCAACCGTACAACGGAACGACCCGTTACCGACCCGTTACCGAAAGAAACGTCTATTACATAATAGAACAGGGCCACCCGTTACCCACCCGTTACGACCCGTTACCCCTATAGAGCAACTTACCCTTCCTATCCATTCGAGTACATAACACACCAACCCGTTACCAATTGCCTTCATGGCATCTGTTGCTGTTGGTTGGATGTCGTCTCAGGATCCGATGGCTTGACGCTTGAATGCAACATCTGTCTGCGCTTGTGTCAAAACATTGGGCAGCGTAATTGCTGTTGTGAACATGATGCATTCTACGGGCTGTGCTTCGCTGCTGCATATATGGAGCTCCGATTGCCCACCTGCAGCTTTTGGTTTTCCTGTAGGGATCCCGTGCGTAGGGAGGCCCTTGCTTTGGGTCGTGCTTCGATCCTTGATGTCGGACATGTCCGACATTTTGTAATTTGACAGACAACTTGGCAAAGCCAGCTTAGCAACAAAACTCAAACATGTCCGACATCAGGGTGAAGTTGGAGCAGATGGACTCGGCCGAGAAAATCGGTCGAGTTGTGTGCCGGGGTTTGAAAGATGCCGAAGTGCATCCTGCTCCTCGGGCCAGCGAGACGCAATGCTTCTCGACCCAAGCAACGCTGGCGACGCAGGTGGGCTTGTTTCATGCGGCAGAACATGTGTACGTTGCTCAATGTGCATTTCTCTGTCAGGCTGACAACGATTACCTGGAAATGGATCTCGAAGATCTCATGGATGAAGCGGAAATGAAGGCCCGGTATCCTTTTGTCTGGACACCGCATGCATTGGACTCGTGATGTTAATTCAGCGCAGGAGATTTCAGAAGATGCCCAGCTTGATCCACTCAAGAAAGTCGAAATGATTTTCGAGATCGAAGAAGCGACCCAATTGCATTTGGTTGAATTAGGTGCTCTGCATGCAAGTCGTCCGGTCTTTCCGTCGAGGCAAGAAAGAAGCGACGAATGGAGGAAGAGGAATTCCTGCGGAACCGTGTGGTTTCCTTGAAGAAACAAATGGAGGTAGGATTTGCAGTTCGTAAGTGCCAACACCCTTAAAGTGTACGTCCGTGCGGGGTGGCAAGTGCCAACGCCCGCATACTTTCGCCCTGAATCGTTGCTAGGACTAGTGTACGTCCGTGCGGGGTGGCTAAGTGCCAACGCCCACATACTTTCGCCCTGAATCATTGCTAGGACTAGTGTACGTCCGTGCGGGGTGGCAAGTGCCAACGCCCGCATACTTTCGCCCTGAATCATTGCTAGGAACAAGATGAGAAAGCCACAGCGAAGGCGGAAGAACAAAGGCTGAATGAGGAGATCCGAAAGAAGGAGGAGGAGGAAGCCAGGCGGAAGGAAGAAACACAAAGGCTCAGCGATGAGCTCAACGAGGAGATCCGCAGAAAGAGGAGGAGGAAGCCAAGATGAAGGCAGAAGAAGAAAGGCTGAACGAGGAGATCCGACAGAAGGAGGAAGCCATGCGGAAGGCAGAGGAGCTGAATGAAGAGATACGCAAGAAAGAGGAGGAGGATGCCAGGCGGAAGGAAGAAGAAAGGCTGAAGGAGGAGATCCGCCAGAAAGAGGAGGATGCAAAGCGGAAGGCAAAAGAAGAAGAAAAGATGAAAGAGGAAATCCGCAGGACCAAGGAGCAGGAAGCGAAACGGATCGCAGACGAACAGAAGATTAAGGATGAGGAGTTCATGCAACGCAGAGCTGCTTTGGAACGACAGTTGGAGGATCTGCGTAAGAAGGAAGAATCCATGAGGATGAATAAAGCTGAGGAGGATGAGGAGGAATGCAAGAGACGCAAGGAAGAAGAAACGAAGAGAATGGAGGAGATGCAGAAAAAGGAGGAGGAAGACAACAGGCGCTGGGAAGAGATCATGAAGCAAGATCAGGAAAACCTCAGGCTTAAGAAGGAAGCAAAGGAAAAGGCCGAAGAAGAGATTAGGAAAAAAGAGGAGGAGGAAGCCAGGCGCAAGGAGGAAGAAAAAAAGGCCAAAGATGAGATCAGGAAAAAGGAGGAGGAGGAAACCAGGCGCAAGGAGGCAGAAGAAAAGGCCCAAGAAGAGATCAGGAAAAAAGAGGAGGAGGAGGAAGCCAAGCGGAAGGAGGAAGCAGAAAAGGCCCAAGAAGAGATCAGGAAAACAGAGGAGGAGGAGGAGGAGGAAGCCAGGCGGAAGGAGGAAGCAGAAAACACCAGACAAAGACTCCGGAAGGAGATGGATGACTTGGAACGGCAGCTCGTGATGCTCCAGAAGGATCAGGAAGTCAAGTGCAAGGAGGGCCCAGAAAACACCAAGGATGAGACCAGGAAAAAAGAGGAGGAGGAAACCAGGCGCAAGGAGGCAGAAGAAAAGGCCCAAGAAGAGATCAGGAAAAAAGAGGAGGAGGAGGAGGAAGCCAGGCTCAAGAAAGAAAATGAAAAGGCCAAAGAGACTCCACTAGACCAGGCCGATCAATCCTAAACCTTAAATGTCCACAACCCTAAACCCTAGAAACCCTAAACCCTAACTTATTTAAACCCAACACGTGCGCTCTGATCCGATCTTCCCAAAACTCGCCCTAACCCCTAAACCTAAACCCTTATGAACCTCCCCAAACCCTTATAACCCCTAACCCCTATAAACCTTGTAAACCATTAGGCTAGAAACTGACAGGAGAAGAGATACGAAGACGAACGGGAGCGACTTCTGCTGGAGCTGGATCAACTGAAAGCGGAGAAGCAAGCACGTCAGGAGGAAATTCAGCGAAAACTGAATCTACAGTCCAAGATGGATTCAGAAACTGTGCAAGAAGCGATGGCGAAAGTCAGGGAGCAGCTCGACAAGCAAGCGGAGGACAAGAAAAAAATGGATGAGCTCGCCCGGCTGCGTCAGCAGTCACAGGCCCTGAGGTCCAGAGTGGATGACGAGGACGAAGTGAAGAAACAGTTGGGATGGACCAAAGTGAAGGAGGAGAAAACCGAGGAGCCCTCGTGTGAAGAGAAGAAGGATGAGAAGAAGGATGAGAAGAAAGAGGAAGAAGCAAAAAAAACTGTGGATCGGAAGCCGGCTTCCGAAGAGCCGCCGGTGCAAAAGCCTGCGTGCAACAGACGCCAGAGCGCGATGCTTCTGAATCGCCTGAGGAAGAATCCGAAAAGGCAGGAAGCCCTGCCCGCTTCCCTGAGAGAGAAGCTTGCAAAAGAGGATGACGACTCCGTTTCGGACTTGATCAGTGAGCTCATAGAGCATGGGGGCGACTTGCAGGAGCTGTGCAGCAGCTACGAGCGGCAAGTCGTGAAGGAGGTCAGCAGCCAGGAGCTGACGAATTCAGCTCCCTACACGGAGCTGGAACTGATCCAGAAATACGGAGAGCGGGCGACAGATGTCATGAAAGAGAAGGAAGCCAGTGGAGATTGGGCCGAAGATCCAAACCTCCGAGGCTCCAAGATCTTCTACCTTTCCAAGACAGAGAGGACCACATGACATCATGCGACGTCTGAGAGTTTTGTTCATGCATGTTCTGTAGGTCTGCTGCATCTTAAAAGTGCTGCTGCCCGTGTCCTCTCGAAGGAACTGGGGGAGTTCCGACATCGATCGTTCCTTGGCCTGACTGATCCCATGCTGGACATGTGCCTTTAATTGTGTGTTTGTGACGTCAATCAGTCTCCCTCGAGAATCCCATAGCTTATTTCATGTTATCTCAGGCCAGATCGTGGGCGCCCGCACGAATGTTCATCGAGATGATTTGCCTGCTCTGAAAGATCTTATGCCACCTACCCAGATTTAGTGAGGGTTGCAGGTCCAATGCATTTGTGCACCACATGTTTTTTTTGCACATGTGCTACGGAGGCGGCCCGAACCGAGTGCTCTGAAACGACGGCTTGGACAGCCGTCATCGTCCTCGGCTCCCCCGCCTTCGCCTTCGGTGCCATCAACGCCTGCGACGGCCGATCCGAAGGGTGTGCCATCGGGAGAGAAGGATACCCGAAATCCGCCAGCACCCAAGAAGCCGAAGAAGAAGACGCTGGAAAACATGACTGTGCTCGACAAGGGCGAGGACCTGGCGAAGAAAGCCCTGGCTGGGTCTACGTTGGCTGCCAAGCTGAAGACGGAGATGGAAGCGAATCCCTACGGCAAGGACTTGCTGAAAGATCTGGCCAACGCCGAGAGCAACTTCAAGTGCCCCGCTCGCACTTATACTTTCTCTCGTAGGGAACTGTTTTCGATTCTGCCACATGTGTGCGTGGCGCATGTCACATGCCAGGAAATTGTACAACGATGTGAAGGCATTGTTGAGAGCCAAAGTGGAGGTGGAGGAGCAGTACCTCCCTTTCGGGAAGCAGTACGTGCTGCTGCTGCAAGATATGGAAAGGCCGAAGCAAGCAGCTGAAAGCCTCACAAAAGCAGCGACCATGAAACCGGCCAATAAGCAGGGATCCAACAAGAAACGCAAGGGTGCTCCAAAGGAGCAGTGAAACCCTCGCTTGTTTTGGTTCGTCTCTGCCGGGCATGAGGCCTCCTCTCCCGGCAGCGCAGGTGTCGTGCGGGTCACGGGTGCTGTCTGGCAGACGTGGCAGGGATGCAATCTTGTCCATGTTACTCTAGTGTGGGGCCTCGCCTCCAGGGCTGAGGCCCCGGCCCCCTCAATCCAGGAAATAGAATTTGACCCGGCCCCTTCTAGGGAGCCGCAATGATACCAATGAATATTGCGTTGCTGCGCATGTCGTCATGGCCAAGACAGATCCTGCTCCGATGCCTGCAGAATCCTGCACACTTTTGCTATAGTTCAGCGGCTATTGTGACAAAAAATCTGACAGCTGCGTTGTTGCCTTCGGTCTCGCGTCGCACGATCGATCACAATCTCGTCCTATTATATATCCTGTCGCAGGTACGGTGCGTCCACCTCGTGCAGTGCAGCTCCGAACTTGGAGTCCGCGGTCATGCCAGCTGCCTGCAGAACATGCAATCAATTATGGGGAGTTGCAATAATGCTTTTGTCCACAGCTACGCTCAGCATAAATTTTGCATGGTTGCTGCAGGAAGCAACAACATCGACGAATGAGTCTCAACCGCATTATTTCCACATCTCTTTCAGGGCGTTGGCACTTGCCACCCCTGTACAGAGCTGATCAGGAAGACAGACGACATGGATGGCCGTGGAGCGGAAGTGTTGGCAGAACGTGTGGGGTCTGGTGCCATGTCGATTCACGACTCCGCTAAGATTGCCGCAGCCTTTGTCTGTGACGGTGCACGTGGTGTCGCAAATCGACAGTTTTCAAGGAGCACGAGAGAAAGAGACATGTGGCGCTGGATACAACTCCCTTTCCGTGGATACAGATGTAAGCTGCCGCTGCTCAGCTCTGGGAGACCCGGCCAGAATCAAACCAGAAGTTTGGTTCACGAGGAGGTTTGCTTCGTGCTGCCATCTGATGTCTTCCATGAAATACACGCTCGAGGCCTGGAGTCTGAAATTTTTCTGGGGCTGGGAAGCTTGGAAGAGTGGTGGGCCAGAAACTCCGCAACTTTAAAGTAGTTTATTTTTTTCTAAAAGAAAACATATCGACCAATCTACCTATCTAGCCACAGACCCCTGAACCCCCGTATAACACAAATGCTTGAGTCCGTGGGCGACACACTGAGGAGAAACAGATGAGGTGTACCTCTCTGCTCATAAGGACCACCCGCTGCACCTGACGTACCCCATGGTCTGGCACGAAGACGCCGTGCCAAATTATCATGATGAGTCTGCGGCATTCTGGAGCTGGTCTGTGCCCCTGAACGAAAAGGGATCCCTCTTGTCGCGACATTGCTTCATTGGCTTGCCTTCCAGTCGCATCTGCGCCAAAACACGAGAGGCAGTGCTGGCTGTGCTTGAGTGGGACCTGAGATCCTTGAAAACTGGATGTTTTGCAGATCGCGACCATTTGGACGTGGTTTTCCCAGAAAACAGCTTCAGGGGCAAGAGGGCAAAAACCCCGATCATGGGCGACAAACGTGCCATCTTCTCGTGGTGGAAGGGTGACCAGGAAGCCCACATGCTCAGCCACCGGTTGAGAAGGAATTATTTGACCAACAACTGTTGCGACCTTTGCCTTGCCCAGAAAAGACTTCGTGGCCTCACCTACGCTGACTTTACGATGGCTGCCAACTGGCGACGAACCCTGGAACCGAGGCAAGCATGTACCACAGAGGAGCACACTCCATGGAAGGTGATCCCTGGCTTTCACAAACACAGACGCGCTTTCGACAGCTTCCCACTTGCAGTATGATTGGCTGGTAAACGGTGTAGGACTGAGATTGAAAGAGTTGCTTTAACAACTAATGTGGTGCCTCTGCAGCCGAGTAATGCACATTGCCCATCTGGGCATCTTGCGGGACCTCATTGGCAGTGTCCTCTGGGAAACGTTGGAAAGCCGAATCTCGGAGCATGGTAAGCTGTGACGTGGGTTTGTTTGCTGCATGTCATGGGGTTTAGAAGTTGCTATCATTTGTGCTTTCGAATCGTCCAGGTCAGATGCATGAGTTCCTGGGCATGGCTTCTGACACACCGTTCGACAATGTCCTGTTTACTTTTACTGCACGCGCCAAGCTGTGGGCTCGTGACCGTCGCCTGGACGTCCACATCAAGCCGCTGACGGTGGCATCGCTGGGCAAATCGGACAGCGCCAACTACCCTGAGCTGTCGTCACGCATCAAAGCATCTCGAACGAGGAACTTGCTGGCGTTTGTGACACACTTTGCCATTGACGTAGTACTTGAACTGCATCAGCCATATCGCTTGTTTTCCTAAATGGCATGGTGAAAGATAGATATATATATATATATATATATATATATATATATATCCTACCCAATGAGGAGCGGGCCGTGCCGTGGACTGCAGATGCTGACTTTATTCACTGGAATCAAGTTCGTGCCGCTATGCTCTGGTCCTTGGATTCCGCTTTGTCGCTCTTCGGCAAAGGCCAACGACCGTTTCTCGCTCGACATGAAGCCTCTCAAGGCACTGCTTTGCTGCAATTGCACCTGGAACTCTGGCAAAGGATGGCTCGGCAATGCTTGCTTCGCAAGCAAACTCTGTACAAAGTGAGGCCGAAACACCATTACTTGTGTCACCTGATATCTGACATTGAACGCAATGCTATCAACCCCATGTTCTTCGCAAACTTTGCAGAAGAAGATTTCATGAAATTCATGAGATCTTGTGCCCACGCTTCCCATCCGCGAACTATGTTGATGGCGTGGAGTGCTCGATATATCTTGAAGAGATCCATGATGTGGCGCCGTCTGCAGAGTGAAAAAGGTTGGCTTGTGCACCATGTCTGACACACGCACGCTTAACTCGTTGCTTGGTCGGTTGGCTTGTTTTTCGGTCGGTCGGTCGGTCGGTTGTGCTGGCTTGCTGTGCTTGTTCGCTTGGTCGGTCGGTCGATTGTGCTTGGTTGATTGCGCTTGCTGTGCTTGTTCGCTTGGTCGATTGGGCGCCTTGGGTTGTGCTTAAGGCTTGCTGTGCTTGTTTGCTTGGTCGGTCGGTCGACCGTTGTGCTTGATTGGTTGTGCCTGAAGGCTTGCTGTGCTTGTTCGCTTGGTCGGTCGGTCGTTGTGCTTGGTTGGTTGTGCTTGAAAGCATGCTGTGCTTGAAGGCTTGCCGTGCTTGTTCGCTTGGTCCGTCGGTCGTTGTGCTTGGTTGGTTGTGCTTGAAGGCTTGCTGTGCTTGTTCGCTTGGTCGGTCGGTCGTTGTGCTTGGTTGGTTGTCCATTTGCAGAAGCACCCGAAGCCCGAGAGCCATCGAAGCCGAAGGCAATTCTTTGTGCAAAAGCCCCCCATAGCCCTAAGCACCGAGAGCCGTAGGCAAGTGTATGCAGAAGCCCCCCGTATAGCCCTAATCACCGAGAGCCGTAGTTAATTGTTTGCGCAGAAGCCCCGGTAGCCCTATAAGCACCGAGAGCCGTAGGCAATTGTATGTGCAGAAGCCCCCCGCAGCTCTGCACCGTGCCGTATTGTCTGCAGAAGCCCCGTAGCCCTAAGCACCGAGAGCCGTAGGCAATTGTTTGCAGAAGCCCATGTACCCTATAAACACCGAAACCAGATTCGAAGCAGTGCGACTGTTATTTATAAACTTATTAATTAAGCCCAAAGCATGGACCTTGATGTAAAGTTACAACTTGTTGTTTCTTTTGTTTATTGCTGCTTGTCTGTTGTTTCTTTGCCTGAAAAATAATCGACTTGTTGTTTAAGAAACGCCAAAAGGTTGTCCAGGTGGTGGATGAGGAGAGCGCAGTGCCTGTGATGAGCAGCTTGCCAGGCCTCGATATGGATGGCCTTAGCCTGAGCGCGTTTGAGTAAGCTCTTCCACTTACCCGGTGCGGTGTGAAGTTGATGAAGCCAGTCGGGCCAGATCGCTTCCCATGGTCGGGTCTCGGAGGAGTGTCGGACGGTCCGCCAGAGCCAGTCTAAAGAAGAGCGGACAGATGCGAGCCAGTCACCCTCCCAGTGGGCAAGAGCCCAAAGCTGGCCGAGCTTGAGACGGACGAACAGCAGCAAATGCCTGAGGCGGTGGATGTGCAGGAGGACTGTGATGGAAGGGAGGCCTAGGTATGCGAGAACCTGATCCCGCCCTGCGTGAAGAGCCTGATCAAAGTCCCAGTGTGGTCTGCACATGTGACAAGCCATCCGCTCATACGCGGAGCCCAAGGAGGAAAGGGCTGTCTCGCTGAGGCTGGGCCATGTTCCCGCCCCATGAAGCAGAACTGAGAGGATGAGCGAGTTGTAAAGAGAGGCTTTGGCCGATTTGGGCACAGCAGGAGATCCGAAGATCTGACGTTTCTTTTTCTGGAACGCGTCATGTGCAAGCGCAACCCGAGACCGAACCTCCCTGGCAAGGTCGCCAGTGAAGTGGATGGTTCCCCCCAAATGCCGGTACGAAGTAACGACACGGACTCTAGCAGCAGTCCAAAGTCTCGAGGGGATCGCAATGGACGGTTCTTTGTCCCTAAAAAGGCTGGCGCGTACTCCTTTCGAACCAGCTCCAGAAGGGACTATGATGAGCTCGGTTTTCCCCCGAGCAAGGTTCGGTAACAAGGCCCTGGACAGACATGCATCAATGAGTGCCCCGGGACCCGCCACCTCCCCCCCGGACCCCCCCAGACCCCCCATTTTTACCTATAATAACCCCCTCCCCATTCTCGGCCCGATCGCGGGGAGACCGGACCTCGGACTACACCTGTAACCTGCCCAGCTTTGGTGACAACCGACTCGGCTGAGTCAGACAACATCATTAATGCAAGGTCATCCATCCAAGTCGCATCGAAAATATCAATCGACTGGGAGGGACTGACTGGAGTCTGGAAGATGGCGTCATGCATGGAGTCCTGGTATGGCAATTGGGTCGTGCATCCCATAGCTGTCATATCTTTGGACAATTCCTGGAGCACTCTGGAGAAGAGGAAGGAAAAGATAACGTCTGCACAGTTGTCGCCGGGGCGACTGCCGATACCGGTTTGGACGAGGGAGGGGCCCGCCTTGAAGCGGAACCATGTGGCCTCCAAAACCTCACCCATTGCTTGGGAGAGCCAGGGGCTTGCTCCGCTCCCCTCAAACACAGAGCCTCCGGAGAGGTGCAGGTGGAGTTCGTGAAGAACTCCGTGCGGCAGCCGGATGGTTGTGGCAACATGTGCGATGGCCTCATCGCTCAGGCTTTCTCCTGTCAACAATGGACGGCACACACGATAAAAGGCTTCCTGCAAATCCAGAAACAAGACTGCAAACGACCGTTTGCGAGCCCTCGCGGCCGCGACAAAGAGACGGACGGAATGAGAGACAGCGGTGACTGGACAGGAAGGCAATCCCCCGAGTTGCAACGGGGATGTCACGGATGACAGTGGCCCCACGCTCCGGGTTCGAAGAAGGCGATGAAAGGCTTTCCCGGTCACGGCCGATATGAGGATGCCTCTGTGTGAGGCACAGACCGCTGGCGATCCTTTGCCTTTCCAGGCAGCTTCAAGGCTACCCCCTTTGAATTGCACCGGTTCGGCTAGTCGCAGGCTGGTCTTGAGCAGTAACGGATACAAGGCCTCAGACGCCGCCGCGACAGCACAATGCAGGGCCTCACCTGGGATGCCATCCAAACCTGAAGCTCTCCCTGTCGAGGTTGCAGTTTCGAGCTCAATGCGGCTCGGCAGGTCCTCCTTGGTAATGGGGATCAGGTCGATCCCTCGGCTATTCTGGACAGCCATACAAGAAGCAGCAAGCTGGACTGGCTGGACTTTGCGGCCATCCTCAATGCCCGCAAAGTGCTGGACCCAGGTGTCTTCAACCTCCTCCGCGGTTGTGGCGGGGTTACCATCTCTCATGAGCACTAGGGGGAGACCCTTATGGGTCCTTGCCTTGCGCTTAGGAGGACCGAGGATGGGCTTAAGACGCTTAACAGCTTCAGCGGTGGCGCAGTGTTCAGCCTCCGCCGCAACAGTGGCAATGCGGTGCTGGACGTCGTGGCGGACCGCCTGACGGAGTAGTTTGCGGGTTTGGCGCAACTCGGCCGCAAACCCCAAGAGCCGGCGGTGTCGGCCCATGACAAGGAGGATGTCAGAAAATTCGGCTATGGAAAGTCGGCATCTGCGTTTCCATGCCACAAATGGTGCGCGCAAAGCTGGTGGAGCAAGACCCTCGCGGCAACGCAGGATCTGACGCCGCAGCCACACCCTCCTCTGACGTAGGTTCCAGGTGTGTTCACTGAAGTGAGAGGACCGGCATGGACCCCGCTTGTTGGGGAAGGCGGCAGCCAACTCCCCATTGAGGTAGGCCTCCAGGACGGCCCAATGTCGATGCACATTGGCTGTCCATGGCACCGGAGGTGCCTGTTTCCAGATCTTGGAGAGTGTGATCTGGCCTTCCGGAGTGGACATGGCTTCCCTGTCAATCCGGACTCTATGGGAGCGACTTGCTGAGGCTCGAATTAGAGCTGACACTTCGACCTGTGCCGCGTAGTGGTCGGTATGTCCCTGTCCCCAGTCCAAGCCCGTCTGTACGCACGATGACTGTGGGCCTGCAATCCATGTACAGGGGATGCCAACGAAGTCGATTCTGGAGCCCGATGTGCCCGAGGGGGCGACCCAGGTAAGAGAAGGCCCCTGATGGATGTCTGGAAACGTGGCAGGCAGCCAAATGTCGTGTGACTGAAGGATCCGCTGGAGTCCGATAGGAACCGAACCTGACCCAGGGAGGACCAGTGCTCCAACACGTCCGGGGATGGAAGTGGAGAAGTGGGTATTGTAATCCCCAAGGAGGACAACCTCATGTGCCTCACTGAACCGATGCAGGCGTTCATGGAGCTGAGCCCACCATGAGTCACGTTGTGGATCACAGGTGGTAGGCCCATGGACACAAACAAAGAGGACCTTCACCCCGCCCCGGGCAAAGCGCACAATCAATGTTCGCGGGTCGGCGAAAACAACAATGAAGTCCCCCGGTTGGAAGAACATCCTAGAACCCTTATCGCCAAGGAAGGGGAGGAGGCGACTAAACCAAATCTCAACCCCCAAGCATCCGTTCGGGGCTCTGCCCGAGCAGAAACGAATGTGAGACTGCGAGGTGATTGTGTCGTCGGCAGTCACCCGCGTCTCTTGAAGAGCTGTCACGTGGATTTGGAGGGTATCGAGCTGTTCCCTCAAGAAGCCCGCCCTGCCCTTAAAGGATCGGCTGTCGTCTCCGGTAACGGTAGTATCGTTGAGTGTCTGAACGTTGACAGTGAGGATCCTGAGTCGGAGCAGCCTAGCCTGATCTTGCTTGTGTGCTTTTCCCGGGGCATAGCCGAACCATGTTTGAGCCTCCCGATCAGACGGAGGTAAGGTATCGGAGAAGCGACTGTGGTCTGATAGGTATGGGCCGCAGATCTGAGGCCATGCATGCGGTGCTGCCGTTCCAGTGCAGATCAACCACCACCATTGGGCTGAGCCGTCGCGGATGGCCTGGGCGAGTCCAGCCGCTTGGTCGGTTAGGATGGCCTTG
This sequence comes from Symbiodinium sp. CCMP2592, assembly GCA_905221615.1. NCBI lineage: Eukaryota > Dinophyceae > Suessiales > Symbiodiniaceae > Symbiodinium > Symbiodinium sp. CCMP2592. The sequence continues at coordinate 921,894 of CAJNDT010005914.1, forward strand.
TGTGCTGTCCGTACCGCGAACTTGGCAACTGAGTCAGCAAGTTCGTTGCCTGGTTGGCCTTGATGGGAGTGGACATGGCCGATGGTACCCTTGAATGCAGGCTGAACAGCACAGAGTAGCTGAAGTAAAGCCCGAGCGGCAATCATAAGCGGGTCTCCAGATTGGCTGCCCCAATTGCCATTGGCCTGCTGGAGTGCGGAGAGGCAGTCGGCATGATATGCCAGTGAGGGGAGGGTGCAGACCTGGGTCCCCCAGTAAAGCGCCCAAATCAGCGCAGAATATTCTCCTGCCAGGGCATTGTGCTCTCTGGCTCCTATGGAATCTGGGGAGTGAGATGAGGTTTGAACAACTCCTGCTTGCCAACCTAGAAAGTAGCACACAGCCTCTGACCAACCGAAGACGACGAAGGCCCAGGAGCTACCAGCCCCATCGAATGAGCCATCTGTGTAGATGTCGACATGCCCCAGGTTGCAGGATACAGCAGGCCACGTCTCTCTGTCAACGAACGAGCAGTGGCTGAGAAAATCTCTGGCTGCGGGGTGGAGATCCCCGAGCTCTGGCAGGTGGTGATGTAGCGGCCAGGAGTCACGGGCGACACATCGAGTGACCTGATCAAGACTTGCACCTATGTCAACGGAAACTGTTGAGAGGTCAAACGTGGGACACTGTGGGAGGTGCTCGGCGAGATTAATCGGCCTGGGTGGGCGGAGGTCCCTGTCTGTCGCCCCTCCCTGACTCTGGGACTGAATGAGGCTTCGGTCAACAGCGTGGTGGCTGGGAGCATGTCGGCTGAACTCTGCCTCACCAGTGTCACTCGCACCTAGCGAGTCGCCCGCTGGCTGGTGCTCTAGCAGAGCTTCAATCAATGTCCATGCAAGGAAGAGCGGACGATCTGCACTTTCAAGTCTGCTACACTCAAGCAGAGTGTGCCAGGTCGAATCCTTGTCAAGGGAAAGTTCCTGGATAAGGTTGTGGAAGTCATCGTCCTGGTGCAACGGAGGCTTACTCAGTGGGCCTCCAGAGTGAAGGTTGCGGCAGGGCGTAGGCACCGGACGGGTTCCAATACACCCAGGGAGGCCCGGTGGGTTGCGTGCACAGGAAACGACAGTGTTGTCTGTGCCACCAAGTTGGACAGCGACGACCCCATGTGAGCGGAGCAGAGTCTGAAGCAAGACGACTGAGCAGAGGAGTGGCGCTCTGCTCAGAGCCCGAAGGCTGAAGGCCAGGAAAGCGCCAGTGAGGGCAAGCAAAGAGAAGATCAAGCAGAAGGGGTCGAGAGCACTATCAGAGGTGTCCCCAGGTGGCCCTCTTGAAAGGGCGTGAAGCACATTTACCCAGTTCCACATGGCAGGAAGGTGGCCCCTTCTGGGAGGTGAACGAAACAAGAACCCAACACTGACGATGAAGCAGTTCCTTGGTGCATCCGTACGCCGTGGTAGGCCAAGAGCAGCGCTGGTCGTGGTCGGCTGTGAGCCAGGGCGTCGAGAGCCACCGGTGCCGGCATCATTCCCAATCGACGTGCCAATCGAGGCAGACCGTTGTGACGCAACAGTTGATTCCCCATCTTCGTGGGGCGCTTCGGATCCATCATCCCCATGAGGAGACTGGCCATCATCCTGGTCCGGGGGGCCGTTATCTCCATGCGAATGTGGGATGAAGTGTGCTGGCAGGAAAGTGAGGACTAAGACGTCAAGGTCGGCAACCCTAACATCCCTATCAACTGGGTGGACAAAACCATCCTGCTCAAAGTAACAGAGCACAAATCCCGGTGGACATCTGCCGGCATACTGTTCGTGGAGTCTCGCACCTGGCAGAACGCCGTCATCGACAAGGAGGCACTCAACACGGAGGAGCAGGGGCCTTGCATCGACAAAACAGAAAGTCCTGAGGTCAGGGCTTGAACCAGCGTGCTGGTCGGGATCAAGGACAGCAAAAACATGGTCCTGGATTACCCCCTGATGGGTATAGGCCGGAGCCAGGGGCTCTGACGGGCACAGGATAAGAGCAGTCTCGCCCACACCAGCGGCAGCAGACAAGTCACGGCGTAGCTGACCCCGACGGGCTGGTGTAATTGCGAAAGAAAATGCAGCAGTGGGAGCGAGGACCCAGGCATGCTCACTCGCAGGCGCAGGCGGAACCCATAGAGGGTCCCAATGATCGGCTGAGTTCAACATTGCAGAGAGGGTAGTTGTGGCAAAGTGTGGATGTCTTGGGGGGACAAAAATTGCCGTGTCCCCATGGCTGATAGGCACCTGGACCCCTTGCTGGATGGGCCACGGAATGTCTTTGAGGTAGACCTCTATCTCCGAGAAGGGGGAGAGCCCAGCCGCTATTAGCAATCCTTCTCTCTGCACCAAACCGGGAAGGTGGGCCGCATGAATCCATCCTCCTGCACGGGTGCTATCAAGGACGGCGATGGCTCCAGAGGGGTCCCATAAGGGTAAACCAACTAAGACCCCGACTCCTTCAAGCGACTGAATGGGGACATGGCCAACCCTGGGGAGGTAGCTACGGACAGCCGGATTCCTCGCAGCACTAACTGCCTCAAGCACTTCGGTGGGCGTAATGCCAATGGGAATCCTTATCCGGACAACCTCGGCCTCATAGTGCTGTCCAAGGATGCAAAAGGTCGCTTCTGCGTATGATTGTGACATAGTCCCGACTTGAGTGGACGGAGCGCTGGAAGGGCCTTCACTCGGCTCAGCTTCAAGGCTTGTAGTCAAGATCGTCGAGTAGGCTGTGTGCCCTCCGGTCAAAGTCGCTGGAGCTGAGCCACTATCAAGTGTCTGGGCTACCGGTGGAGGATCTGTGGCAGCATCAACTGGGCCCGCATTGGCAGGCCTGTCACTAGTTGCGGGGCGAGAGGGGACGTATTCGGCAACTATAACGCTGCCTGGGTGGACAGCCGCATAGCGCTGTGAGCTGGGGTGTCCCACTAGGACAACTCGCCGGCCTGGTGGAGCTTGCATGTCGAGAATGTCAAGGAGTGCCCAAGCATCAATTCGTCCGTCTTGGAACGGGATGGTGAGCCAGCCATTGCGCAGGGGACGGCAGTCGACGATGGCACAATATGCTGCTGGATTAACGTGTTCGCACTCAACAACACCAATGATGGCACGAACTGGATGGCCATTGATCGCACAGTCCCTAGTCCTTGGGTTCGCCGGACACAGTTTGAACCCGGAGACAGGTAAGCCCAAGCAGGCAGCGATCTGATGCTTGTACCTTGTCGGACAGGTAACATCAGTTTCATGCAAGACGGTCTGGCCGTCGTAGACTAAACCATACGCGGCAACTGGACTAGGGGGAACCCTAAATGGATCAGTGCTCCACCATGTTGGATCGCGGAGGCAGTCGGTAAGCATGGTTGCCGGTGTGATGGGCAGACCCGCAGGCACGACGCGCACAGTGTCGCCAGATGCAAGATGTAGCTCTGCCCCATCAGCAAGGGGGACCTGATCATCCCCAACATAGACGTCAAGAGCAGGTTGGCTAGAGAGGCCGATCGCATGCAGAAGGGCAAAGCGGTCCGCATAGGTACGACCGCAGTATGCGAAGAGTCGGCCATCCACAAGTCTAGTGTCAACGCAGATCGTTGGAGGTTGCGGTCCCCAGCTGGGCTCTGCAATGAAGACACCGATTCCAGAAACTGGCTGGGGGCGAGCAGGATGTAAAATGGGAAACCGTCTTCGGTCCTCCGTTGGTCTAGCTTCACGGACTGCTTCAAGAGCTTCGGGGGGAACCGCAGGGAGCATGAGAATGGCTTCAACCTGGAACAAAGAGTAGTCAGGAGTAGCGACGACGAAGTGGAGCCGTCGTTCCTCCGACAGGTGTACGACTTCGTCGTAGTGTCCCTCGTCGTCAGCTGCTGTAGGCTCTCTATGGTCAGGTGGAGCTGAGTATGCCCAATTGGAGCTAGTTTGATCCCCATCACCAAAGGTGGGAAGCTGCTCCCTCCACTGGGAGACGTGACAGGAGCCCGAATCCCCGAGGAGTTTGTAGGTGCTAAACCAAGGCCAAAGATCCCAAAGAAGCCCATGGCTAAACCTGACGGGCCAAGAGTCGAAGCAGATGGAGACTCCAACAGGGTCAAGAAGATCCTGAATTTTGTGGGCAAGGACGGTGGTGGCTTCAGGCATGGGGCCCTGGTGGGTAGTTCCGTCGGGACGGCGGGGCGAACGGCTCCTATCCCGTTGACAACCGCCGGCTCCGTCGGTCCCAGACGATCCACTCGAGTCAGTGCATGTGGATTCAGAGTCCGCTTGCTCATCCTCCTGCTGCTGGCCCTGGAGGGCCGTGCTGCTTGGGTCAGGTGAGTTTTCAAGGAAATCTGCAATGTACTGAACTACTAGGATCCCAGCCTGTGGAACATGCACAATGGTGCCTTCTGGCCGAAGTTCGTGTCGGCCCCCCTTAATGTTGACGGCATAGCCTGGGGGCGCCTCAGTCTCGAATCTGGCACACAGACCATCAAAGTCAATTTGCCCTTGGTCCGCTAGTATCCATTCGATGTCCCGAAGGATCGGTCTAGTGTCGATGATGACTATGTGCATTCCAGTGCTACTCGCATCCCTGGCAGGGCTGTTGACACTCCGAGTGGCGACGCATATCGCCTTGCAAGTGTGGCCGAAATGTTCGACATCCTCAACAGTAGGGCTGGACAGATGGAGGACAGTGTCTGCTGGGTGATATCCGAGCAATCCGGTGGCAACCCTGCGAAACTCAAGAAGGGTATGTGCAGGATTCGGCTCGTACGAGATGACTCTGGGCACACCATCATTGTATACAAGCACAGCAGACCTGACGGGTCCTGGGTACATAGGGCACGGCATAGCCCAGTGGCGTTCAGAGCCCAACAGCTCGGCGAAGGGATAAAGTGGGCCCGGCAAACGGCCGTCTGGCAGGAACGTGAACAGGCCTCCATTTTCAGGGACTATTTCTCTGTCTGCTGGTAGAGGTCGATCGGCAAGGAAGATGTTCAGCCTGGGCTCATCAACGAGCGACACGAGGGCCAGGAGGGAGGCTCTGGAGAGCCGATCAGGCACAACTATGCTGAAAAGTCTGCCGTCGACCTGTCGGAGGTCGACTAGGACATGGCACAGAGTCGTGGCCCATTCCGGTAAGGACAGGATGCACGCGAAGCGGTTGTCCGGTTGCGGTTCGACCGGAAGTAGGGTATCAAAGTAAAGGGACTGGTCCTCATTCCGTGCCTCCTGTACTTCATTGAGCGCGTCATCTTGCTCGCAAGGCACCCGCAAGACTAGAGGGAGAACCTCGGCCCTGTACCTAGGCGCAAAGACAAGGAAATGACCGTGCAGGAAAGTTGGAGGCGGCGCTCCTTGTGGCCTGTCCCGTGTGAAAGTGGCCGGTGGCGGCACATGTGCTTCATCATCATACCGGGCTGGTGGGTGCACATCCCGATGTTCATCTACCGTTCGCTGCCATGGGACTCCTTGGTGTCCACCCGGAGCCTGGTAGGGGTTACGCATGCTGAGAGCGGCGTGGCTGTCCGCTGAGTCAAAAGCAGACCCCTCGGGTTGGGGGGGAGCAGAAGGCTCAAAATCGACATGGAGAACCCCGCCATTGCGGACACAGAAAGCATCGCCGGCTTTGGGAAGACCGCTGAAAACAGGTCGGTAGCCCCGAGGGGGGCGAAGGTCGAGGAAGTAATGCAGAGTGGCTTCCCCAACATGTGAATCCCCCGTGTAATAGAAAGTGGGTTTTCTACCAACGGGGCGGCAGTCGAGGATGATGAAAGCACCGGGGGCGACACCGCAGGCCTCAGCCGGTGTTCTCTGCCGGGCTGCAATAACTCCAGAGAGAAGGGCTCCCTGATGCACAAACGGGTGAAATGTGGCTTTGTCTGGGGTACACAACATGAGCCGGTCCCGACGACAACGCAAAGCGCTTGCGGCATGCAGCTCGAGCTCCTCACCTGGCTGTCCTGGGTGTAAGATGTCGCGCTCAACATCAGGCGCAAGAATGAGCCATGAGTCTGACACTTCCTCGCTGACGATCTGCCGAATCTCAGCTGAGAGGAAACTAGGATCCCCGAGACACTCTGCCGAAGGCGGGAACCAGTGAGGTCTGCCATAGACTGGGACAAATTTAATGGTGTCGCCGGTCAAAACCCGAATGGTCTTATCCGATCGTAGCGGGTCTGGATGCCCAGTCTGGAAGGCATCCCAGGGGGACATTGTATGCCGACTAGCATGTTCGATGACCTGAGCGTGCGGGAGATTCTTTTCAACGATGGCGGCATATATCGGGCCCCCAACAGCCGCAAAGTCAAAAACAACTTCGGCATGTTCCGAGTGTTCGAGCCACTGCGGAACAAGAAGGAGCGAGACATAACCTTCCTCTGGCTGTGGTTCGACAAAGTCCAGGTCAGCTGCAAAGAAGATCTTCCTGGGGCTGAGTTTATCAACAACTGTTTGTAGGAAGAGCTCTGGTGTGACCGGAACCTGGACGGGAATCTGAATCGCCTGGGAAGGGTATCCCGGTGAAAGAAGTACACACTGGACCTTAAGCGACGAACTGTCCGATGCAGCAGCCGGGACTGTCCCATCGACCTCACCTGTTGGGACGCTCCACGCACGAGAAAGGGGCTCAGGCTGGCTGATGGAGGCACCGCCCTGGGAAGCTGTCCTGTGTCCTAGCCCAGGGACGGCCGTAACCCGAAGATCCTTAGGCAACCTTATCGGAACAGCCCCAAAGCAGTCCGGGCAATTAAGCAGAATGAGGCACCAGAGAAGAAGCCGATTGCCGATTGATGGCATGCCGCGCGGACGCCCAGAATGGCGCCCAGAGGGTCCTTGGTGAGCACAATGTGCAGGTGGCATGTCAGTCGATTGACTCGGGGAGAATCCGCGAAGACTCAACAGGGGCCTCGTCGCAGCACCTTTGCAAGGCAACCCCAGGAGGCGGCCAAGTGGTTCGTGTCTGGCCGGAATTTGTTTCCAGAGGCAAAGATACAGGGCCAACACTATCTGGAAGAGGATGGCCCTACACAACGGCACCAGGAAGTAGCCGACTGCCTCAAGAAGACCTAAGAACCACGACTCAGCAAAGGAAGAGAAACAAGGAACCCGAGAGGTGGGGGGACTAAACCAGAGAGGTCTAGAGGAATCAGGGCAGATGACAACTTCCCCGGCGGACGCCCCTGAACCACCGATAGGTCTCTTAGGTGCTCGGAGAAGTTGGTCATCGACTTGCTTTGGGCATAGGATAGTGCCCTGGAAAGCAACAACGGCAACGGGGCCAAAGGTCTGACCTAAGCAAGGCTCGGTCGGGAAAAATGGAGTGCAGCCAAAACTCGAGGCGCTTGATCTCCAAAACAATCCGCACCCAGTTGCAGTTGCAGATGGGAGGCGGTGTCCCCCAAGGGCAAGACCAAGAGGGCGACCCGAGAAGGATGGGTGCAGGCCTGGCAAGGGGATTCCGGAGAAGGTGAAAGACAAACACCTCTCCAGTCTCCGCGAGGAGGAGAGAGACCCAATACCATCGACATCGATCAGCCCAGGAAAGATGTCGGATGGGAAAGGGTCCCAGCAAGGTGTGCTGACGCTAACATCGAAGGCGGTGCCCCGAAGCGCCTGGAGGAGGACAGGCACCGAAGAGCCAAGAGGCAGGTTGCTCGAAAAGAAGCCAGGCAACCGGGGAAGAGCAAAAGCCCTTTGCACAGAGACAGGGTGCCAGTCAGTGTGCTGAAAGACAAGGAGGGTATAGCCCCGCCAGAGCCCAACACAAGCCCAGTGCCAGCTCTGGGGGGAGAGGAAACGGAGAGGGTCGCGGACCACCATCACAAAAGCCCAATGTGGGTGATCAGCGGCTTCCTGGGCGGTCATGGAGGACGGACAAGGAAGGGGCAGATCCAAGCAGCTGCAGTCTACTGAGTGAGACCACAGAAGTCCACAGACTGCACTTGCCAACATGTCAATGGGAGGACATTGACCGACGGAGAACAAGCGGACAGGCCATCTCCCCAATGAGATGGCAAGCCCAGCCGGCTCCGGCAGTCTGTCGGCCCAGCGTCCTGTTGGCAATTGCCTCTGCGACTTCTGTCTACAGTTACTCAGAAGAGGAGGCACTACTCCATGCCAGCCAGTCCTGATCGCTGTCCTGGGTCTGGCGGCTTCGCAGCACGGTCGAGCTCCTCGTCCTCTGTAATCACCTGTGCTCCCGTTTGGCCCGAGTCTATGCCGGCCGGGTTGAGACCGAAGGGAAACATTGCACGCTTCTCGCCAAGCGTCTTTGCAAGGTCTTCGGACCCTGGTGGTGCCCCATCCGTAGGGCCCGTAGGTCGGTGGGTCTCGTAGGGATTGACTCTTGGGGAGGCAGAAGACGATTGGCGGAGCCTCGTAGTAGCCGGTGAGGCCTGGTACGGCCCAGGGCCGTGTGCCTCCACATAGGCTGGTGGTGGGGGTTGTCCCTCGCGGATCCCCGTGTTGTGTCCACCATCGTGGGGCGGACCGCCAGAGGCAGGAGGCCCAGTCGGCGGGATCAAACCCGGAGCCCCAGCACTGCTCATGGCCATCTGTGGCAACGCTGCCAGGGTAGCATGAAGGAGTCTGGTTGCAGCTTCGGCTGATAGCATGCCCGAGCCATGCCAGGTGGTGCCGTACTGGCCCGCAGGTTGCTCGCTGCCGCCAGGGCATCCTGGAGGAAGCCCGCTTGGGTCGGTACCTCGCTCGTTGCCAACAAGGCATCCCAAGGATCCTCCGCCGTTTCCATGGGTGCTGTGGCAGTCGGCCGCTCTCCATTCACAATCGCCTGGACATTCCTGGCGGCATCCTGTCCTGTCTCCGTCGAGGCTTGGATGTCCTGGTCGATCTTCTGGATCGCTGCTTCGAACCTGGCCAGTTCCGCCAAGTAGTCGTCGCGCGACTTTTTGGCAAAGGCTTTCCACTGAGCCGTCTTCGTAGCTCTGTCCTCCTTCAGTCGTCTCAAGCGGTTGTCTGCCTTCTTGGCTACCGAGACCGCCTTTTGCACTTCCCTCATGATGTTGTAGCCTTCGATGTTCTCTGGCAAGACAGTCGCTGTGGGCTCTTCTTGGAGTTCGATCTGATCGTATGAGGGCCGCTTGGTCGCCGATTTGGCATGCGGTGACACTGCATAAGACCCAGGCCACACACGCCCATGCCAGGGGGGCTTTCCGCCCTTCCACTCTTGCCATTCCTTTGCTGTCCATTTCTTTCCTCCCATGCCACAATCTCGTCGATAGTGAGGTCGAGAGTGGTGAGCTTCGAGGCGTATCACGTCCCTGGCCAAGGGACACAAGCCTCTGGCGCGCCTCAGACGCACCCGTGTACGCAACTTTGATCGCAGTTGCCTCTTGTGGCGGTGCCAGGCTGGGCTACGGCGAACCCTGGGTATGGCGGGGAAGAAAGGGAGCGCACGTGCACGTCTTGTGCACTGGGGCCTTCAGCTATCCTCCTGGGAGGTTGATCTGAGCCCTCATATATATATATATATATACATACATGATTCACTCGGCAAGAACACGCGACAGACAATCAACTGCACATTTGAGATGCGAAATGCATACAGCTGCTGTTTTGGATCATCTAAGTCCTGCACGAAGTCATTGGAATACTTCGGCTCCAAGAATCCAGGGCACACCTTTGACTTGCCGCACTTCTTGTAGCCCTTTCTGGTCTTCTCTTTGATTTTGCTCTCTACGAACCTCGTGGCCGCGTCAAGCTCATAGTGGACTTGACTGTCAGTTCGGCCCGTGCTGCCCAGCTTTCCAAACGCCGAGATTGTTTTCTGACCCTCCTGCACAATCTCCCAGAACTTGCCATCGCCTTCGAGACGAATATCCATGATCCCTAAGTGCAGCCCACCTGGCTTACATATCACCATTGGTCGATGCTCAAAGTAGCTAGTGTGCCGTCTCGTCTATACAGCTAGTTAAACATGCGGGGCATCAACCGCCAATAACCAAAAAGGCTGCTGTCGTCAACAACTTCGAACATTTAAGAAGCAATCTGCACCGCAGCTGCCTTTTACTTTTCTGACAATTACTGTATGGCATAATCTAGCTCTCTCATTGCTACTCTCTTTTGTCCCGAATCAGCGAAGGGCTCTGTGGAAAAACTGTCTCCCGCTTGACTTTCTTACGCTGGCTTGTCCACGCTGGATTATCTCCGCCTGACCATGTCCTTGAATTTGCAAACTTTTTTCTAGGCTGGGCTGGGTCTAGCGGGATCTGCGGCTGCGAGTCAATCAGCTGCCCTTGGCGAGACGTGCCAGGTTACGGACCCAAGGATTGCGGTCTAGGGCAAGGCATTCGCTGAGTGTGCCCCCTGAAGCCACGAGATCAGCAGTTTCTGCATCTGCGCGCATGCAGTACGTACGCAATTTTTTTTTCACCCACCTCACCGCCTAATTAATCACGCACCGACCTCCTTCCCACTCTCTGCTATCAGCCGAAGCACCTTTGCTAGATTCTCCGCTTCAGCCCTGAATCCTGCAACCCTTGAGGCTCGCAGTAGCCACTTTCCGCCGTGCGATCGGCCACCGAAACAGGTCTGCCAGGCACTTGCCGGTGACAAACCCCACCAAGCGAGAAGTCCGGCAGTTGACCTCCGGTAGCGAAAATTGTAGAGTCTGCTTTGAGGTCTTTGCGATTCAGGGCGGAGGGCTTGGAGTTTAGGAGTCTAGGGGGTCTAGGACGTGCTGTTATAGCGAAGCAGTGAAGGTACCGGTTGAAGTTTAGAGAGTTTCGCGGGCTCGGGGTTTCTCTTGCCGCCGAACCACGGCAGCGCTCGGAGAAGCGAGCGATGAGCTCCTTCCTGCCGCGCAACTCTGGGGGAACAGTCCTCGGCTGTCTTGGTTCCAGAGAACTCTTGAAGCCCTAAACTTCCGAAACTCTAAAAACCCAAAATCCTGACACCCAAACCGCCTCCAACTCTACCCTCTAAAGCCTGGAAGCAGCCCGTGACTCGGACCGAAATGGGGCCCATCTTGCTTGAACTAGAAGCCCACAGAGTTGGAACGTTATTCGCCTCATACCCCTAAGGTACGGCAAATCGACCCGAAGCACGCTAATCCCGCTAATCATCCCAAATCCATGTTACAACTTTTGGGGGCTCACCATACAACCAGACTGGTGCGTTAAGGACATCTTCACGATGCGACACTATGATATATAGGGGCCTGAATAAATACGAATATTTCTACTCAAGGTTCCTTATGAACATGATCGCGTGATATACCCCCAAATATAAGGCCCCTACATCATCAGAGCCAAACAGCTCGCAAAGAAACACACAAAAAAATCTCAACCTCACTACGTCTGCTAGGTCTTGCTTTGACGCGTCTGTGTCATAGAACAGAGCACTTGAAGCCCAGGGTGACCGGTCGCCGAAGAGGTTTAGGGTTTAGGGTTCGGGGTTTAGGGTGGGTTCGGGGTTTACCTATAGTCTCCACTGTAGTTCGTTCTTTGGTTTAGCCAGTTTTATGTTCAGGATCCTAAAAGGTATCCCCAAAAAGGAGCTACAATGGAGACTATAGGTAGGGCTTAGGTCACGAATCTCCCAGACTTGAATCTTGCTCTCGTTGCGCTATTCCGGCTCAAAAGGGGAGATCCCAAACCAACACAAACAGCCGGGATTACTGGGCCATTGAGGGACACAGGATGCTTCAACCCGAAACCTGCAATTTTCTAGACTCTAGAAAATCAAAGACCATGATTAGAATAAAGTTTGGGGGCCCATTATACTATAATGACCCCTCAGAATAATATAGGTAATTGTTAAGGCCTCTACAGCATAGCCTGGGTATGTTTGGGGGTTGCTGGGCTGCTGCCATCCGAGGAACTTGAACAGCTGCAGCCTCGGTTGGGGGGTTTTGCGACTTGAGGGCACTGCCTCAAAAAACTCGGTTTCCTATTAGAGTGATATTTGGAACAGGGTTTGGCGAAGGACTCCAGTATAATTGCGCATAGCGACTCTGAGGGGACATTATTATTACGAATGTTCAGACCCAGAGAATCTAAACGCAAACTGTCACATTATGCTGTGTGTTTTTTCACTGGACCTTTCTCGCCGGAGCTGCCACTGAAACATCCCAAAGGTGAGATGGATTTGTCGCAATGCACTGTGCAAGCCTCAAGGAACGGCCGCAGAACAGCAGCATTGATAAGGGAGGTGGAAGCCCTTCTTCGCTGTGCAACGCCCTGAACGCGCAGTGAATCTCAAGAGGTATACCACCACAACAGCAGCGCTATGAGGAGATAGATGCCGAAGAAACTGCGGCATGATTACATCAGAAAACCACCGAAGCCCAGCAGCATCCACTTTCCGCCGTGCTCGCCTGCAGCACCCACCCTGGCGCCGCCTTGTCAACAATGCACCACAGGCTGGATGGAGAGTGCATCCCAGGCCTAATGACTGAAACTTTACTGCCTCAAGCCTGACACCTCTTATACTTTAAGGAGAGATGGGATTCGGGACTGTTTGCCATGTCTGAGATCAGCGAACACCTGCCAGCTTCTCGATTGGATTGCAACAGTAAGGCTTCTGGCACGCTGAACCACAACCAAGCTACCGTGCCAAGACATCGGGTCCACATCACCAGCGTCCCCCCTGGTGAAGAAGAGGGCCAACCTTAGACCAGCATTAATAATATAGGGGCCTTAATGATTAGAACAAGGTTTTGGGGCCCATTATATTGCAATTATAATAAGGAACGCCCACAATAGCATTGGTAATTATTACGGCCCCTATATTAACATCAAGGCTGGGGTTCCCAAAAGGAGTGGACCCTGCTCCTTTGCCTTGAACTGATTCCTCTGCGCAATACTGCTAAACACACTCTACCAACCTGGGGCTCGAAACCTGAACAACCGCTTTAGCGTAGCATCCTGGTCATCATTTTCGTCATCCTCGTCGTCATGATCATGTTCCCAAACGGCTCTACTCATGCCAAAGCACCGAACGAGTTCACCACCCAAGCATTCAATCCGAAAGATCCTACTAGCCGGCTTATGATTCCGGGCTCCGCAGCCTGCGGCCCAAACACATCCAACCCCGAGGTCCAAACTGTAATTAGGAAACTTCCGACTTCCACTGCTCGGATGTATAGTACCCTCTTGGTAAGCCATATGGCAACCTTGAAGTAACTCATACAGTACCTTTCTAGCAGCCCTTAGAGTAACCTGCGTGCATCCTTCGTAGTAACGTCTGCGTCGCTCTTTCTATAGGAGGGTGAGCCGAGCAACTTGCCGCACTCAGGATACACAGAAAGCCCCTGCTGTCTCTGCGCCCCATCCATCAGTTCCTGAACTGGGCTCGGGTAATATAGGGGCCTTAATAATTAGAATAGGGTTTTGCGGCCGCTTATATTAAATATACTAAGGAACCACCAAAATAGTATTTGTAGTTATTAAGGCCCCTATGGTAGGCCCAAGTTCACAAAGGCTTCGAACTGCCGAAAGGGCCAAAATCCACAGGAGACGCGGTTTGTTTGATCCAATACAGACTTAAAGCAACCTCGTGGATGTAACTGAACATTACTTATGCTGCAAATACAAGTCGTCAGACATGTAGATCAATATGTCGATAGATAGATAGACGGACAGACAGACAGACAGACACACAGGCAGATAGATACACAGCTGTCCTGATGTAAAGCACCTGCATCATCCTGCAGAATGAGGCCGCTTCAGACGTGATCCAGATGGCAGCTCAGTTATCAGCTCAGGCATGCGCTCTTGTTTATTAGCCATGCTTCTCTTTAGCCACGTATGTCACGATGCGACAACAAGCCAAGCAAGTCATTTGTGTTCGGACAGCGGCAACCCGACAATCGTGCATGTCTGCAAGAGTAGCGTATCATTATTACCCCAAGGCGTGGATTAAATTTTCAAGTCCTCAAACACAACAGATACGCTGGCTGCCCTAGGCAGCTCAGGGCAGGGCAGGGCACCGGGCAGGGGTCCGATGACCAAAGTCCGGACCTAAGCCCTAGAAAAACCCCTGTAACAGAGCCCTCCGAAAGCCTGAACACTGAAGCCCTGGGGTTGTCTGCAGAACTGAACTAAACGGTTACATTGCCTAAACCATACATAAAAGGAACTAAACCCTAAACCCTTGGAGGAAACCCGTGCCTCGGGCACCAGGATATGATTGGGTGATTTAGACTTAGACAGCCTTTGTTCGCCATGAAGTGATGTTGTAGTTCGCGACTTTCCGGAACACTACGTGGTGCACTCCCCTATTGTCTTCCTACGGCTGAAAACATCACGAGTAGACGTGTCGACCGTGCCTCTCTGCTCCATTATGATTGCATGGAGATGGATTGAGAACGTGGCTAATATTTAGTTGGCTTGAAGGTCCGGCTCCCTGAAAGGCCTGAGCATTCCTGATGCTGGAGCGACGCCGATTCAAACCTCAGAAGTACTAACTGCCTTGACCCCTGATCCTAGATCCCCTACCCTATAAACCCTTAAACCAATAGTCATCCTAAACCAAGACCCTGAGCCTGAAACCCCAATTCCCAAGGCCTATGCCCAAATCCTAACTCTGCATCCAAAATCGGAAATGGGCCTTCAATCCTAGTCCAAACCGTGGTAAGCAGCAGATGACAGTAAGACGGCTGTTTCGTCTTGGCGATCCAGGGTACTTCCAGGATATATCATCTTTCCAGACCTCAAAGCCCTGGTCCCCTGAGTCTCCTTTTAGGGTTTTATAGGGTTTAGGGTTTAGGGTTTAGGGTATCCTAAAACTCCCCCAAGCTCCTCGGCGTGCCCCTCGAGGTCGGGGTCTGCTAAGTTCTTGGTATGCAGACCTCCCTCGCGCCAGAGCACCTCCAAGGGTTCAGGGACTAGGGTTGCTGTAAGGGTTCTGCAGGGCTCAGGGTTTTCGGGTTTTTAGGGTTTGGGGTGTTAGGGTTGTTAAGCCGGAGCACCTCCAAGAATATCGGCTTCAGAAGTTTACAATTTACGTGGATTGGGTGGGAGGAGTGGGGGTGAGTGCGGTGGGTTAAGGATTCAGGGTTGGAGGGGTTTAGGGATGGATAAATGGGTTTGGGCATTAGGGATCAAGGCGTCGGGGCTTTTGAGTTCTGCGAAGGGTAAACCAAAGGTATTCCCATAAGCTTAAGGCTTAAGGCACCAGGTGTTCTGATTGGTGATAGATTGTTCTTAGGGATGCTGGTAGTGTTCATAAGTCCAGAAGTTGGGGCTTCAAGGTTTAGGTGTTTTTCGTTTTAGGGCTTTAGGAGTCCACAGTGTTAGGAGCTAGGCGCTCCGGGGCTCTGGCTCTAGGGGCTAAGAGTTTGCTGTGGCAGCTTAGAGTTCGACCTTTGGCTCTCAGGGTTTAAACCTTAACACAAACCTCAAACCTTCGATGTTCGGCCCTAAACCCCAATCCCTGCATACCGATGTAGCCATCCACAGCTGCATATGTGTGCGCATATATATATATATATATATAAATATATATATGTAACAGCAAATATATATATATATATAGAGAGAGAGAGAGAGAGAGAGAGAGAGAGAGAGAGAGAGAGAGAGAGAGAGAGAGAGAGAGAGAGAGAGAGGAAGTGAGAGAGAGGGAGAGAGAGAGACAGATAGAGAGAGAGAGAGAGGGAGAGAGAGAGAGAGAGGGAGAGAGAGTGAGTGTGTAACGGACTGCGGGCCCGTGTTTTTCGAGTCCAACACATGCTTTTCTATAGGTTCTAAGCAATTCAGGGATGCTGGTAGTGTTCATAAGTCCAGAAGTTGGGGCTTCAAGGTTTAGGTGTTTTTCGTTTTAGGGCTTTAGGAGTCCACAGTGTTAGGAGCTAGGCGCTCCGGGGCTCTGGCTCTAGGGGCTAAGAGTTTGCTGTGGCAGCTTAGAGTTCGACCTTTGGCTCTCAGGGTTTAAACCTTAACACAAACCTCAAACCTTCGATGTTCGGCCCTAAGCCCCAATCCCTGCATACCGATGTAGCCATCCACAGCTGCATATGTGTGCGCATATATATATATATATATATATATATGTAACAGCAAATATATATATATATATATATATATATATAGAGAGAGAGAGAGAGAGGCAGAGAGAGAGAGAGAGGAAGTGAGAGAGAGGGAGAGAGAGAGACAGAGAGAGAGAGAGAGAGAGAGAGAGAAAGAGGGAGAGAGAGAGAGAGAGAGAGGGAGAGAGAGTGAGTGTGTAACGGACTGCGGGCCCGTGTTTTTCGAGTCCAACACATGCTTTTCTATAGGTTCTAAGCAATTCCTAGGTAGACACAGCACAACCCTTGCCATCTCCTCCCTAGAGCAGGAGCAACAGCAAGAGCCAGAGTAGCAGGAGCAAAAGCCTGCGCAGGAGCAAGAGCCAGAGCCCTCAAAAGTGACAGTAGAGATGAAAATCCACCCTAGTAATAAAAACACCTTCCGAGTTCCTATTGGCGGGGCGGGGGTGGGGGGCCCGTTTAATGTTAGGGGCAAAGGATTACATCATGTGTGTAGATGAAGGTATACATGTATATGTATACGTGTATGTACATGTATGCAGCACATATGCTTGTACATGCACCGATATGACGTACAGTGACGGTCTCAGCTGTATGTGTTTTCACGTGTATGTATGCATGCCCTTTGCGATTGTATGTGTGCAGACGAAACACATGTGGGTATATACATACATGCTCGCCTGCAAGCATACGCGAAAACATGCATTTCAATTGCACTCAGAAGCAACAAACATGATAACACAAACAAGTCAGAGGATAAGTATCATAAGGTACGGAGCAATTTCACGGATGATCCCTCGTCGCTGCTACTACTCTAACAACCATGCCGTTAAGATCCGGGCATCGCATGAGAAGCACCAAAATAGACTTGGTGCAACCTCACCGGCCCAAAGAAACTGTATTCACAACTCGGCAAAGCCACAGCACAAGCTCCCTGCAAAAAGCCCTGTGACTGGAACAGCACAACAGGTTCAACTCAAAAAGCTTCGGGGACCCGAAACCTACACAAAACTGTCTGTAACAAAATCGGCACCCACAATGAAACCTTCACCAACAAGGAGCATTGTACGCCTTAACACTTTGTAAATATTACACGCCCTCAATATAAACCCTGCTAGAGGGAGGTTGCTGACCTCGCCGGCCTTTTGTACGGACTCTGACGGATGGACCTAGCATGCCCGGGACTCGCACATGGGAGCGGCTAGGAGGCTTCCGGGTTTAGTATAGGGGCCTTTATAATTAGAATAGGGTATTGGGGTGCAATATACGATAATCAAAATAAGGAGCCCCTACAATAATATTGGTAATTCTTTCGGCCCCTATAATAGGTGTTTAGCGTTTAGGGCCTACGGCTTGGTCCGGTGAGGATCGACTTCCGACTTCCCGTGCCTAGTACTGTCTCGGCACTCCCATGTCTTGTGCACTTGCTTCTACTGACCATGAATGACTGTGATACATGTCCTGCTGCCTCTTCTCGTCGAATACTAGCTCATTACAGCAACAGCGAATCAAGAGTTTGCGATCATTGTAACCGTTGTGGTTTCGTGTTCCAAGCAATGTTCATGATGGTGATGATGGTGATGATGATGATGATGACGATGCGGATAGCGATTATGATGATGATGATGACGAAGCTGATTTTGAAGATGACGGTGAACATAACGATGATACGATAATGAAGCTGGTTATGAAAATGATGGGTGAACATGAAGAGGAAGAAGGGGTAAGGACAAGAAAATGAGGAACCGGTGTGATGACAACAATGAAAGGCCAAAAAGATAGCACAGGTGATGAATATGATGAAAAGTGATGTTGATGATGGTGAATATACTTGTGACTATGACGGATGATGGTGAATATGACAATGACTGCAGGGATGAAGGTAATGACCATAATCATGACTATAATGGTGAAGAAGAGGGTGACGATGATGATGAATATGATGATGATAACGATGATGATGGTAATGATGATAATGATGGTAATGGTTATGATGATGATGGTGGTGATGATGGGGTCCATGACGGAAGAGGAGGATGATCGTCGAAACAATCATGTTGCAACTAGTCTGGTAGCACTGTGCATGCAGCTGGTGTGTACGTATAAACAAGACATCTACGGGCATGCCTCCAAGCATTTGTCCACATGTACGTCTGTATGCACGTAATGCAGCCTCGGGCGGTTCACCGTGCGCGCAGGGAAAGACGGTAGCGCCATCGCCCTGTTGGGCGGACGGTTTCGAACTAAGTGCAACGGGGTCAAGATGTATGATGTCGGATGGCACAGGCTTTTGGCAAGCATGGTTTGGGGTTAAGTCTCATTGAAGGGCTTGGGAAGTTTGGGCATAGTAATTTAGCCCTAAACCCAAAACCCTCGGCTTTGGGAAGTAATTTAGGGTCTAAGGATGAAGACTGCAAAGGCGATCTTGCGGCTGGCAAAGAAGTCGAAGGGGACAGCCTTCTTGTTGCTGGCTGTCAAGGGATGAACTTCAGACGAAGGTAATGCGTCATCTCTGAGACAGACTGAACCCTAAAACCATTGAACCAACTCTTAAAACCTTTGCGCAGTTTTTTCGGAAACCAAAAACTGCCTCGACTCCCTTCGGAAATCTAGTTCGAAGATTGAGGGGTAAAGCTGCCACGGAGGTTCGTTTTAATTCGGAGTCCTTGCCTGCGCGATAAACGGCGTTCAAATGAACGGAAACAAGGGATCCCTTTGCGGAGGTTCTTATGTTAGGGATCCGAGTATGTGTAGGGTTGTGTTTGGGTTCCCTATTTTCGTAAACTCCCAGATGGTTATTTGCAGCATGCACTTGCAGCCCAATGGAGTCTTTGTCAGCAGCACGAAGCGTTACTGCTAGTAGTACGACCGCTGCCAGTGGTAAGATTTCATCGAATATGCTCTGGAACCAGTACGATCAAACAAAAAACACCAGAAACACGCTCAGAAAACACTCACTGCGTGTGATTTATATACAGCTTTTCTCTTCTGATTTAGCACTCGGCTTGTGTTGTGGCCACGGTGCCCATTCCCCAACTGTTGCGCTCTTGAGGCTTTTCATGTCGGTCTCCTGTTTACCTTTACCCTAGTCCTGACTAGGAACTTGCATCCGCGCCCGAGCATAGGGGCCCCAGCTGTAGAAAGGAACGTCTTCTGGGTCGTTCTGTTAGGGCTGCAAGCCTTAAGGGGACACCTGACATCCTCCTGAAGCCTGGAATGCACCATGCCCGAGTCATAATGTTGAAGCTTCCCCTGATATAAGGGCCTGAATAATACCAATGCTAGTTTGGGGACTCCTTAAAATAAATATCCCCGAACCCTCTTCTAATTATTGAGGCCCCTATTAGGCCTGGGGTTGAGGTAGCGTATCCAAGTAGACCAGGGCCGTCACGAAGCGATGAGGAGCCTGGGTCTTTTGGGGGGAATCTTCCATGTGTTGGACTTAGATAAAGCTGTGACCAAGACAGGGATTTATGATAAATAATGTAGTTTCCTTGTTAAAGCAACTTAAACTAAATCCCTTAACACCCAGATCATCCTGATAACAGGTAATGTAGGGGCCTTAATGATTAGTATACGGTTTGGGGGTTCCTTATTATATTACAGTATAATATACCCCAAAACCCTATTCTAGTTAGTAGGGCCCCTACATTGGAGTGTTTTGGGGCTTAGGCTTGCCATAGGTCAGCAAGTGATGCTTTGTGACACCGGAACGCAAGGACCGTCGCTAGAAGGCTTAATACAGGGGCCTTAAGAATTAGAATAGGGTGTTGTGGCCCACTACTATAATTATAACAAGGACCCCCCAAAAATAGTATTGCAAATTATTAAGGCTCCTACATTACATGCCTAAACCCGAAGCCGAAAACCTAAGCCCTGCCTATGCCGACATCTGAAACTGAGATCCAAGGCCAGACCGTAAGCTCTCACCCCGCACCCTAGTCATCAGCAGCACTGTATATTAGCAGTGACCCTTAATGTGTTAAGTGGTACTGATGACGGACATTACAACTGTGGTGATAGCAAAGATTATAAAAAAAAGACACCGATTATTGTGATGACACGGCGCGTAGCACCGCTGGTAGCAGCAGTACCCTCAACAACAGAGCAAACAAAGCTAGGCATGCCATCCTGGTGATAGCAATCTTCTACCCCGTCAGGAGCATTGCAACTCTGACAGCGCATCTAGCAAAACATGCTGCCTTGATTGCTAACATCTGAACAGAGGTAGTGGTCGTCGTCGCTGGCAACACTTATCATGACACCACTGCTGCCGTGGTCGTATAGGCATCATAACGGATTGAACCTTAAACGCGACGCCCCTAATCCCTAAACTCCTGAACCGTAGCCGCCTAACAGCGAACAATCCGAACCACGGGGCGCCATTGGTGTCCAGATGAAGGCCCGACAACATTCGCTGCCGCAGAGCGCCGTGAGGAGCTTGGAAGTGCACCTTGCGCTATTTCATGGGGTTTATGGTTTTAGAGGTTGCTAACAGTTCTCTTTTTGAGGGTTGAGGGTTTTGCTTTACAAACCAGAAACACTAAAACGGTACTTTTCCCGGGGTTTCTAGCCCACAGAGTCGGTATATACCAAGTTTGGCCGAGGGTTAGGGTTTAGGGTATAGGGCACACGCCAAGTTTGGCCGAGGGCCCAGGGATTTTGGTGTGCATTCCGGCTTCGGCTCGGAGAAGCAGGACCTACTTGTCGGGTATCATGGGGAACTAAAGGTTAACCTGTTTGGTTATATAGGGGTTATATAGGGACTATACTACCCCAAAAGAAGGCTAAAGGTTACCCACTCGGAGACTCGACTACTAGGAGGATCGTTCGTAGAGCCCTCTCACCATTAGAACGGAAGTTGCGTAGGGGTTTTACCAAGGTTACGACAAGGGTTTCCATGATAGCAGATAGCATTATGTAGGAACTTCATGAAGAAACCCCATAACCCCAAAACATTAGGACACACATAGAGAACCTGATAAACAGCCAGGGTTTCTTGATCAGGTTCCTATATCACTCATGTGTGCAGGCGGGTGCAAAGCCCGTGTAAACCCACGCAGTGACTTCAGTGGCCTTATAACGGTTATTATAGGGTTCTGGAGTACGCTGGAGTTCCAAAACCCTGGACCCTCAACCCCAAAGCCGATGCCCTAAAGCCTACTTGTAAACCCCACAGCTACGACAGCTACGAGAAATTCCCTAAACCATAGACCCTTAACCCCAAACCCTAAAGCTTGTGGGGTTGGCTTATGGGGAGACTCATTAGGGGTAGGGTTCCTTTAAAGGGGTCTATAAGGGCTACTATAAGGGATCTATAAGGGTATCTTACCTTCATTTCTTCGGGGCACCCGAGGCGGCTGTTCATCTCGCCGCCTCGGTGTGCCACAAAGCAGGTCCAATCTCCTGGTTTCGGCATCGATTGAAAATAGGAGTATATACTTGGAGGTTCATGGATAGTTAAAAGTCGGGTTATGGGTTATAACTATAGTTATCCTACTTATAACCCTACTTCTGACTAAACATGAACCTCCGAGTAGTAGGGCACCCATGAAGTAATAGTCTACAAGAGGCCACTGTAAGGGCCATAGGTATCACCGTTACTGACTGGGGGCAGTATCCAGCCTAAATCCTATGAGCCCTCAAGGATCCGTAAACCCTAAACCCCCAAACCTAAACTCTAAACCCTAAAGGATCCCTAAACCCCTGCACACATAAACCCTCAACCCCAACTCAAACATACACATGTTGTGTTTACTCACATCTGTTCTCTCGTATTCGTTTGCATTTTGCGTAAGCCTCTCAAGTTCTTCGAAAGAGCTATTACTCTATGCGCCAGTGCAAGGAAGATTGAAACAAACGGATCAGTCAGCGAGTGCTGCAGAACTTGCCCAAGACCCAACCTTACCTTTCCAAAAGCCAATCATTTGGCACCCCGGACCCCGACCCCCGGGAGGACCCAAAAAGTAGATCCCTTAATGCAGGTTCCTATAAAGTACCCTTAGTAGTATAGGGCCCCAAATTAGGGGATCTACTTTCTAGATCCTCCCGGGGGTCTGGGGAGTTTGCAGCAATCACGACGTGCATGTCAAGAAAGGCAGGGTCAGAAGGCTTCGGCGACACACATCGCATGCAATGGCAAAGTAGCTTCAAGTTTGGGGCTTGGGGTCTACCCTAAGGCCCCAAAGTAGTTCCTTTTTGGGGCTCATATTTAGACTCCTATAAGGTGCTCCCAAAAAGGAACTACTTTGGGGCCTATGGGTAGAGTATAGTCCTAAACCCTAAACCTCTAAACCCTAAACTAATTCCCAAACCCTAAACCCCTAAACCCTAAACTTCTAAACCCTAAACCATTGGTGCACTCCGGTCCTGTAAATCATCTCTAACTGCCGGCAGATGCCGGGATCCAATCCAGGGTGTTCCTGGGAGCACTCGGAAATGCAATGCTGCTCTGAATAGAGGGGCCTTGATAATAAGCATAGGGTTCCTTTAATGGGATCTATAAGGGCTACTATAAGGGCTATTACAAGGATTTAGTATAGGGGCCTTAACTTAAGAATTAGAAAAGCGTTTTGGGTCCCGTTATACTAGAAACATAATAAGGAACCCCCAAAATAGTATTGGTAATTATTCAGGCCCATATTGCACTTCTTCTCCTGTGGAAGCGCGACAATTTCTTCATTGTCTCCTGGCCAAAATTGGCAGCAGCCGCAGCAGTCGTCGTCGCAGTCGTAGCAGCAGCAGCAGCAGCAGCAGCAGCCGTAGCTACTGCTGCTGCTTCTGCTGCCACTGCTGCTGTTTCTGCCACTGCTACGGCTGCGACTGTTGCTACTGCCACAACCACTACCACTACTGCCACAACCACTACCACTACTACCACTACCACTACCACTACCACTACTACTACTACTACTACTACTACTACTACTACTACTACTACTACTACTACTACTACTACTACTACTCCTGCTGCTGCTGCTACTACTACTACTACCACCAACAGTCCAAACCAGCAAAAGCGTTCCGCTGCAGAGCCCAGCTTCTTCTGGCCACAAAGGCATTTCGTACCTGCAATCGAGCTGTACAGCCGCAAGACACCACCGGACATTGACTGTGACAAAGGCATCCACGAATGGATACACACAATGCAGGGGCCTTAATAATTGGAATAGGCTTTTGGGCATTCCTCATTCTTATAACTAGTACAATATACCTCCAAACCCTATTCTGATCATGAAGGTCCCTACATCATGCACAGCGGCACCCAAAGATTTGGACCGGTGATGACACAAGAGTTGGGTACTGCCAGGCCACTTAACATCCTCGCCGCACACAGGAGTCGCTTTACCAAAGCTCTTGGCGGCATGGATGATATCAGCGCATGTTCCTCAGTCCATCGACTCTCCCCTAAAAGCTCAGCTGCCTCATGATGCGTATCATTCACCGTATGACAAGACCAAGACATAAACTTAGTCCACAAGTAGGTATCCGGAGCGTGAGGACTCCGCAACCCTATACTATACCCTAAACCCAAAGGCTCCATGTACCCATATAGTAGGTATTTAGGCCTCAAAAGTACCTAAATAGAGACGCTTTTAAGGCCTAAGTACCTATACTATATGGGTACATGAAGTCTTAAGGACACATAACGCAGAAACGTTCGACCCAAAGTCAAGTGACGCTTGTCCAGGAAATCGTGGCAAACGAAGAGTAGTGGCTCCTGAGTTGGAGTTTAAAGTCCACCAGACTTGTATCTATATGTGTAATTACATACATATAGATATATATGCCTATACACATTCATTCGTTCACTGACTTCTTCTTCATAGTATAATATATACATGTATATATATATATATATATATATATATATATTATGTATATATATATATACCTCCGTGACTGCAGCTCCAATGCAGCAGCGGCTCTGCGCTCTTCTTCACCACCAGGCACTCCCGCTCACAGCCTCGGTTCTTGTTAAGAGATTTGTGAGTTTCCCAAAATGGGGGACCCTGACAAAGTACCCTAAATAGTAGGATGCTTATTACAAGGACCCCAAAGTAAGGTACCCCTATTTTCGGAAACTAATGTAAGTTAAATCTATAGTGAATAACATGGTTTCCAAACTATATGGTAACTTTTGTTACACTTTCCATATTACATAGTAACTTTAATTAAACTTTCCTTATTATATGGTAACTTTATGAAACTTTAGTTAAACTCCTGAACAAGAACCCAGCAGCCCTGGGCTGCCAGGGGCCACGTAAGTACCAGCCTGGCAGGGCTTTTCAGCTTCGGGCTTTCTTGGGCTTCGGAGTTTTTGGGTTTAGGGTTCAGGGTTTAGGGTTCTTAGGGTTTAGGGTTTAAGGATTTTGGGCTTAGGAGGTTAGTTTAGGAGTTTAGTATAAGCTTTATTTTAGGGTTGAGGGTTTAGGATTTGTGGTTTAGGTAGAGCTCATTTCGGGCATAGCGTTTCGGGCTTCGGGTTTAGGCGTTATAGGGCTTAGGGTCAGCAGGGGCGCAGTGCTCCTCTAAATTACCTGGTAGAAACACTGACTGTTACTGGGTCCTGGGCACACATATTATGTGAGAGTACATACTCTGATCCCCTACACCAGCCCGGCTCTGAATCTTGTTGCTAAGGCTTTCTGCTTGGTATGTGTGTGTGTGTGCGTGCACGTACCAAACCTGTCCGTGCACTTCTACGATATGGTTGATTCTTAAACAAAGCCCTTCAAATGAAGCTATTATAGCAAGTGCCATTGACGATAACTTACCATGTCAAAGTCTCGTCTCACATGCTGTGTTTTAAACAAGCTGATGCGGGGAACGCAATAGTTCTCTGAAGTGGCAAGACACTTGCCTCCCGTGCCGGAGCTTGGTCACACAACGTTCGACGTCGACAGGCGCCTGCCGAAAGCTGTTTGCAAAAGGATAGATCCAGCCGCCGGTCACGAAAAACATGATTAATACCATCCATGAACATAAAACTTGCTATCCTTCACTACCGCTTCTTTACTACTTCTAAAATTAGCAGCATGTTGAGGTGCTCCATGCAGACAGCAGTGTTGCCGGGCAATGACGAGTACTGCACTTGGTGCTGCGAGTAGCTTGCAATGCCATTGCATTCTAGTGCAAATCTTCACTTCAGGCAGTACTCGTCTTGCTTCAACTCCTGCGGTGATCAGACACCTGCACAAACCTCGAAGGCACGGGTACAGGCATGCTGATGCTATCATTGCTTGTTGTGTTTGGAGAAAGTTAAAGTTGGGAGACTGAGCCCACAAAACTCCTGCATCGTCTGCCAGTTCTGGTTGCTGAACCTTGACTACTACTACTACTACTACTACTACTACTACTACTACTACTACTACTACTACTACTACTACTACTACTATTACTACTACTATTACTACTACTACTACTACTACTACTACTACTACTACTACTACTACTACTACTACTACTACTACTACTACTACTACTACTACTACTACTACTTCGCACATGGACAGCCCCATCAGGACAAGGCCGATAGGTGGAGCCCATCCACCTGAAACAAGATCTGTTCAGTACTGACAATGAGAGCCTTAAGATGAAAAACACTGAAGCAATGTGGCCGACAAGACAGGGCTACCATGTAAAATACTGTATTCCATAGTGACACAGTGCCGCCCTGCACTGACGCGGAAAACCAATGCTTTTCTGAGGGTATGCCGCTTGTGAGTCTTTCTATATTTTTGCTGAGGCGCATGTTCCGGCACCGAGATGCAAAGCTCTTTGTCAAGGCCGCCAATGCGAACTTCGCCTGGTGCGACATCGACACCTCAATGAGCTTTGGCGCAGGGATTTCCGAGTTGGGAAACCATCGAGCGAAGAAGTGGGACCTTCTCAACAACAACCGCATCAGTGACCGGGCCAGCAACAGAAATAGCGACAGCAACGACAAAACAACAGCCACACCGACATCATAACATCAAAGGCGTCAGTGCAGGGCGGCACTATGTCACTATGGAATACAGTATTTTACATGGTAGCCCTGTCTTGTTGGCCACATTGCTTCAGTGTTTTTCATCTTAAGGCTCTTTTTGTCAGTACTCAACAGATCTTGTTTCAGGTGGATGGGCTCCACCTATCGGCCTTGTCCTGATGGGGCTGTCCATGTGCGAAGTAGTAGTAGTAGTAGTAGTAGTAGTAGTAGCAGCAGCAGCAGCAACCGCAATCGTATTAGTAATCGCAATAGTACTACTAACAGGAGTAACTAGTAGTCGTAGTCGTAGTCGTAGCAGTAGCAGCAGTAGTAGCAGAAGGAGCAGCAGCAGCAGCAACAGCAGGAGCAGGCGCAGGAGTAGTACGAGTACTTAATAAGATAATCAAAATATCCAAATAGTAATAGCAATCTTAGAAGCTGCTAGAAGCTGCCCCACCCTGTAATAGTGACCATAAGGATTATATTAATATTATATTAGGGCCCTATTATATTCCTATTATACCACTATTACAGGGTGGGGGCAGCTTCTAATAGCAATAGTACCATTAATGGGAACCGCAACAGTAAAGACAATAATAATTTTCAATAGTAGTTCATTCCCAAAGCCCTGGGCCTTAACGGCTAGAGGCCTTCAATCATGCCTATGATTCGGAACACTGTTGATAATATAGGCCCTCCACACTAGCCAGACCGTTATCTCAAAAGACGTTGAGTTCAAGCTGAGGACACCGCAGAGAGCCTTGGTATCATTCGAAGATACCGGCACCTGTTCCACGCTCTGAGCTTCAAAATCTCCGAGACGAATAGCTTCACCGCGCATGTATGTTTCTAGTTTTGTTTTTGTTGACTTGAACGCAGGGTAGGGGTAAGCAGGTTTGGACTCCGGTTTCGAGGTCGCAGAAGAGCTTGGGCTTGCTTCAGGTGTGAATTCTTTCGTCCCCCAACGTTGCCAGGACAGTAAGGTCTACCCCTCCAAAAACACACAAGAAGAACAAGGGAAGGCATCCAACGACACCAACACCAAACCCTCAAGTGTTGCTGCCCTGAAGCATCACGGCCCTGCACGGGCCCTCACCCTCAAACAAACATTGCCAACATCGAGAATGCAGTATGGCCGCCTAGGGCCGAGGGAGTTCGGCCAGGCTTCCGGCAAGGATAGGTTTAACCCGTGTTGTCAAGAGGAACTGCAGTGCAAGGCTCTGGGGAATGCAGGCCAGCACTGGTGAAGGTTCCTATACTAAACAGCGACGAACTCCAGGTTAATGTAGGCGGTTCAAAGATTCGGGAACCCTAAACCCTAAACCCTAACGAAGTATCTCTTGCAAAGAAGGCGTGGTGGAATCCCAAGCCTCTACATCAGCTAGGAGTCGAATATGCCTAGAACGTGCTTTTAAAGCCTTTGGAAATATTAGTAGGTAAGATCCTCTTAAGCCCAATAAGAGCAAATATATGATGTCCCAAAGCCCTGCCTAGATTCCATACGTCCCAAACGGCCGTTCCAAAACCATCTGGACTGCAAAGCTGTAGCTAAATCCCTCCTGTATAGGGCTTAATCCCAAGACCCTTCTCTTTTGCACGCCCGGAACCCTTGAACCCGGCGCCATCAAACCTGAAAGAGCTCCTTAAGTCAGAGGCCCAGAACTTGCGTCTAAGCATGCCATGCCTGTGAAGCTGAGGGTTTTGAAGTTCGGGTGGGGCTGCATTGTTGGATACACTCTTGGAGCGAGCTTGTTTGCCTCAAGCTGCCACTGCCCTTTGCGCCACTCCAGTCGATGCTCGCAGCCCATAGCCCAAGCTCAACAGCATGCGTCAGGTGCACACAAACAGTCTTAGGAGTTATATGGGTGGTTGTCAAAATTAGGGTCCCTTTTGGGGTTTCCCTAAATGATAGGTGCCGTATTATAATAGGTACCCAAAAAGGGACCCTAATCTTGACAACCACCCATATAGGGGTCTGGTGATAGAATAGTTAACCCATCGGAGCAGAAACCTTCCAGGGTGGCCAATCGCAAATAGTGCTAATGATACTACGAACATAATCATAATAGTCATCTTACCTACAATAAGAATAATAATACGAAAAAGTATCATGCTAATGATACTACTACCTTAACCCCACGTAACCTACCTTTTTAAGGACTTATATACAGAAATCATATGAGGGAACCCTAAAAAGGGTAGGTTCCTCAGGGTCCAGGTAATAATAATACTGACAAGATTTGGGCTTTGAACCTCCATGCAGACTCTCCCGGCCAGCAGCTACAGAGCTCTAGATAAGTTCTAGGATACCCAGTAACCTAAGAATAAAAAGGCCTCTCTTTTTGGTATTGTGAACCTAGGACTACAAAAAGGGAATAAGGGTACTACTGGGCATCCTAGAGCTGTAGCAGCTTTTCGGTTCCAGTTTAAGGCCTACCTGGACCCTCAGAGTATGTAGAATACTCGCCTGTTACAGGTGCTGGGTCGTGTTTTACCTTTTTTAATACCTTCAAATCTCACTTGACTCTGCTTTGGTTCCGTCTTAGGCCCTAGGTTAAGGGCTTAGGAGTTCAGGGCTTAGGGGTTGGGGTTTGCGGTTAAGGGTTCAGGGATTAGTTGGGGGTTTAGGGTTAGTTAAGGAGTGCAAGGATGAATTTGCCTGCGCCTATCATGCAAACGCAGAGAACTGTCATGGTCGGTTGCGCGACCCATGTCCATCAAGCTGAGAAGTTCATGATGGCTGGCACTACGACTACTGCCACTACTACTACTGCTACTACTACCACTACTACTGCTACTAGTGCTATTACAACTACCACTACTACTACTGCTACTACTACTACTACTACTACTACTACTACTACCACCACTATTCCTAGATGCCCATTGCTAGAACAGTAAAACAAAGCCTGCGAGACCTCACACGGTTGTTGGTACTCCTGATATCATTATTAATGCCGTGGTGCGCTTCATTTTTTGTAAGTAGACATTAATGAGCCCGTGGCTAGGAACACCAAAACGATGCTACGTAGATCTACAAAAATTTGCGTGGGGTTTAGGGTGGTTCTGGAGTTTAGAGTTTGCGGCGTAACATAATGGGTTTTCTTGCAGGGCCGCCTGAACGCCCCGAAACAATCACCCCCTCTGCGGATGTTTGGCCTGTCCAATTCAGCACGCAACTCATCCGACTTCTTCCGGACGGCCTTTCAAAGTGGTTAGGGTTTACAGTGGACTCGGCTCATCAACGCAGAGTGGTAGAATGCTTTAAACCCTATAGAGCCGTGAACGCTACCCTAAACCCTAAACGCAACACAGAGCCTGTACGTAATTAACCCGACACGCCCAAACGAGGACAGCAAGTAAAGGCGAGGGGCCTTGAAGCAGCCCTGAAGTGAATCTTCCAATTCAGACTACGGCCGGCCGATAGGACAAAGTGGGTTCGGCGAGAGCTGTGGTCTTTGGGGAGTACCAGCCTCGTATCAGCACTGTTCTTTGTAGCCCCTGGGTCGCCCTCCATACATGGGTGGTTGCCGAAATTATGGTCCCTTTCTGGGTCCCTAATATAGTACGGCACCTAATATTTAGGGTACCCAAAAAGGGACCATAATTTTGACAACCACCCACATAAGCTTCTCCGCGTATCTCTCACGCAGGCCTGGTAAAACTCGTGCTCCTCTCCGAACCTTATGGCATCGAGTGTTACTCCGAGATCGCGGCCTTCAAGGTTTGAGGTTTTGGGTTTACCTATAGTCTCCATTGTAGTTCCTTTTTTCTGGATTAACCAATTATGTATTAGGGATCCTATGAGGTAACCCCAAATCAGGAACTACAATGGAGACTATAGGTAGGCCCTCGGATTGCAATTCACAGTCTCAGGCGTTGGTTTGGAACCCGTTACTCCTCGTCGTTGCTTATCGTTGCCGTGACCGTCGATGCTTTCAGGGCACAAGGACGAACGCCAGACTCGCAGACAAGCTGCTAGATGTAAGCAGGTTCTCAAACCACGAGACTCAACCCTAAACCCTAAACCCCAACCCCTAAACCCTAAACCCCAAACCCTGAACCCCTAAACCCTGAACCCTAAACCCCAAACCCTACTCTATTCAAGACTCGTCCTGGCCGGTCACCCGAAGTCATGATTCACATGCAAGGTCACGGCAGCTTTACATTTCGCAACGCCCGCCGTCTTAGGCAAAATGCCCCCGGCCCAAACAACTGCAGTGACTAAGCAAAATGCCTTGTTTGCTGTGTTTTCTTTTGGCTGAAAATCCTTGTGGGTCACCAAAAAGCCTGCTTCATGCCTGAGGCACAGAGGTGACAATAGTGAGACCTGACCTAATGCAGAAGATTGTGCGGGGAAGTGTTGCGATGATACCGATATCCTGGCAGTCTGCCAAGTTTACCATCAGTTACAGCGTGCAAAGGAGTACTGCTCGGCGACAGAGCAATGAAAACACTTGCGGCAAGCTGAGCTGAACATGTACATAAAGTAAAAGCCAGAAAGTTGGAATATGATTATCCTAAGCCCTTTATGGTAAATTACAAGGTATCCTACCCTGAAACCATATTCCAACTTTCTGGAGCTCCCTTTAAACAGAACCAATAGCAACCGCCGATGTCGAACAGCAGCACACACCAAAACCGAAAGGTTCCCACAGCGGTTGTCAAACAAAAGCTGCAACATGAAGAAAAGGATGAGTAAACAACGCAAACAACAACGACAGCTGATGAAACTGCAAATCTTGAAACCTAACCGTCAGCTGAAACACCCATGCACTATCATAGCGCAGAGCTTAAACAGTCGCAAGACGTAACAACCCTCAAAGCAAACACATCGCTACCTCTTCTGTGCATCGCCCTGGGACCCGGGCATTGTCAACAGAATTTCGAGGCATGAAGCATATACCTGTTGGGGTGTTTCAGATTTGCGGAGTTGCCGGATGAGGCGTAGGAGAAGCAAGGCGAGATGTCAATGCTTCCGGTGCGAAACACATGGCCAAGGGTCACAAACATATGTCAACATAAGTCGGTTCGCGTCCATGTATAGCTCTTGCCGCGTTGTCAGCCTGACTTGCACATGTACGCTGTGTAAAGTCGAGAGTGGGGTTACATCTGTCCCGTGAACCCTCCTCACTCACACCCACTACTTCAGATCGGTCTCTTGATGCTGGGCCTTATAAGCCTTAAGCCTTCACCTTTCTGGCATCCGCTCCCGTTCAGCTTCGACCCGTTTCGAAGGTCTAGGATCTATGTCAAAACACTGCTCAGCGGCAGGCGCATCGGCGCATCTGTCTAGTTGCATCTAGAAGAAATCTGCGGGGGGGTTCTCAATAATCAGATCTTTCCTAGGTCAGGTCTAGGCAGTATAGGGCTATTCCGGCCCCCTGTTTCTGAAACTGCCTGAGATGGGCAAGTCTTTTTGTTGGGCGCTGATGCGGCGACAACCGTTTTCCGTCTTCTGCCCCAGTTTTTGGGGAGTGCATCAGTCCAGACTCAGAAACTCCTCTTTTGGGACTGTCAACAAGACGGGTGGACCATCCGCAGACGCACGAAAGCTCGTGCAAAAGAAGGCTGCTCCTGGTGAAGCTCACTGTCATCCGTGCATTGCAGAAGCCCTTTCGTGGCTACGGCCCCCAGGACTTTGCAAAAGCTCGAGAACTTTGGCTTTGAATGGAAGCCTCAGACGGAAGCAAACACAGATATAGGTGGTTGTCAAAATTATGGTCCCTTTTTGGATCTATTATAGTACGGCACCTATTATTTAGGGTACCCAAAAAAGGACCTTAATTTTGACAACTACTCATATGAGAACAGGATTTCAAATGGAGGCCCTAAACTCGATATCCTTGGAGGATCATGCGAATCAGGTTATAAGTACCTTCA
This sequence comes from Symbiodinium sp. CCMP2592, assembly GCA_905221615.1. Taxonomy (NCBI): domain Eukaryota; class Dinophyceae; order Suessiales; family Symbiodiniaceae; genus Symbiodinium; species Symbiodinium sp. CCMP2592. The sequence continues at coordinate 953,716 of CAJNDT010005914.1, forward strand.
TTCTTACCTTTGGTTAGTCAGGAATGGAGGAATGTGGTACTACTATATTACTATAAACTATAACTACTATTACTACCAGTCTTCCATTCCCTACTAGCCAAAGGTAAGCATTGGGGTTACAAGTAATGTTTCCTTATTCGGGAGTTTCCGAAAATAGGGGACCCTAATATAGTACCCTGAAATAGTAGGATCCTTATAAAAAGGATCCCAAGATAAGGTACCCCTAGCTTTCGGAAACTCCCAGTTATCTAAACCCTGAAATCCAGTATCAGGCTCTGTAGCCCTTCAGGCGGCCCATGTTCGTTGCTTCGACGGCTCTTTGCTATTGTTACGTCTACCAGTAACATTCATTGTATGCCTTCCCGTAATTTAGGGTTTAGGGTTTAGGGTTTGCCGTAAACCCTAAATGCTGCAACAACGCTGTCCGGGCTACTATAACAATGCATGAATACCCATAGGCTCCACAGTAGTTCGTCCTTGGGACTACCTTATAGACTTCTAAATATGAACCACTAAAAGGAACTACTATGGAGCCTATCGGTATGGCTTCTTCTTTCAAAGTCTTACATTATTATGCTGACAGATCGCACTTGTCTGCGGATGGAGATGGCTGAAATCTCTGCACTTCGTCTTGCAAGCATCGAAGAAGCTGGGCCGTGCAAATCCTCCATGGAGGGCTCTCGGACTCTTGTCCTTAAGGTTTCTTTATGGCCAGAGGATTCGCACCGGAATTTTTGTTTTTAGGCTTTGAGGCTAGGGCTGTAGAACTTAGGGCCTTTGTGATTCTGTGATCTTGGGTCTAAGGCCTAAGCTTAGGGCTTGGGTTCTACAGGGTCTTTTCGGTTTTACTCAAGCTTCGGAATTTTGGCCGACTCGGTTGCTAAACCTGCGGGCTCTCAGGGCACATGCACACATGCATACCTCCACTCATCCACCCATCCACCCGAACATCCAATCATTCTTCCATATTCATACGCATATACAGGAGTATTCGTTTATCAGTGTTTGTGTACTTGTATACACACGTGTACGTATGCAACAGAGCTGTTATCGGTTATGCTTCATGTCGCCGACACGAGAAAACTTTTGCCGCTTTCAGAGGAACATGTTTATCTGTTCATATATATATATATATGTGTGTATACATATACACGTGTACATACATATGCATCTCTCTCTGTGTGTCTCTCTCTCCATCTTTCTCTACAACAGTTTCTGTATGTACACGAACACTTCTATCTTGAGAGACAGAGAGAGAGACAAACAAAGACAACAAGCAACAACAAAATTAGAGCCAAAGGCTGGCAGAGAGAGGAACAAATCTCTGTTATCGCTCCCACATCGCGATGATGTCAACGATCCTTTGAGTGGCCGATTTTCAGAATCAACTTCAGGACTATTGTACCTTCGGCAGGCTTGGGGCTTACAGGGTCAGGGTTCGGGGCTTGAGGGCTCGGGTTTCGGGTAGTCGGAGGTATTCATTGAGTACCTCTTTGAAGTGACGGTCATCAGAAAAGGACAGGCCCGTACACAATAAAGCACCAGAACAACCCAACACTCAGTGCTTGCTATGAAAGTGGGGCTCGTCTTCAACGATTCCTGCGTGAGGTTGGCGGCCGTCCATGCAGTATTCAAACAGCCCAGCAGCAACTTCGTCTGAATTTCCAGCAGGGCTGGGTGTGAAGAACCTGAATCCTGCCTGTGTGGTTTAGGGTTTAGGGGTGTAGTTGTCATGATCGAATCGAAAGACACAATTCAACCTTCAGTCACCACGACTTTCACTGCAACTGCCGTCCGATATGGCTCCCTCTCGTGCACTCTTCACTGTAATACTATGCTCACAAGCCCTACCGCTTCTGTTGCGAAAGTAGCCTTCCTCCCACCCTGATCACTACGGGCATTTACGAACTCTCATGACAAGCACCAATGCCATGCCTATCATGATTGTGAAAGACCACCAGGGTTGTCACTGCTACCTGTGCTACCAATGTAACTACTTCCTAATGCCAGTATTCCTACGACAGCCCGTGCTGCACTTGGCCTGTCGTCAGCTGCCAGTTTGCCATTGAGTTAACCCTAAACCCTAGACCCTAAACCCTTATCGTCATTGTTAACATCTCTACTGATAACTTCGTCTGTGCTTAATCAACAACTGGAGTCCACAGCTTCTCATCCCGAACACTCACTAAGCTGTTCTTCTTATTCCGTTCTCTCACAGCTAACATTCCCGGGAATGCTTGCTGCATCCCTCCCTTGTCGGGATTGCTGGATGGGAGTTTCCGAACATTAGCGGTACCTTATTTTGGGGTCCGTATAATGAGGATCCTAGTCTTTTAGGGTACTATATTGGGGTCCCCTATGTTCGGAAACTCCCGGATAGGCTGCGCCCCAGCAATCCTCGACCTTACAACCCTGGGCCGGCAGGGATGATCCTAAACAGTTTAGGGTTTTAGGGTTTAGGTTTAGGGTTTAGGGGCTGAAGCACACCGACCATGACGAAGCACTAAGCCAAGGGTGCTCGAACCACAAATCCCAACACTAAATCCTAAACCCAGGTATTCCATTCTGTAGTCACTGTAGTACATATGAGAGTTTAACTATCAAGGCCCCTGTATTTGGTCCTTTGCCAGATGGGAGTTTCCGAAAATAGGGGACCCTAATATAGCACCCTAAATAGTAGGATCTTTATTATAAGGACCCCAAAGTAAGGTACCCCTAACTTTCGGAAACTCCCATATGCAGGCGCTTCGAGTCTGTACTGCGCTATGCATGTATCCATGTGAGATCTGCCTTAGAAACATGGAAACTCGAAAAAGGAATACCTTGGGTGCGGCCCCCATGCAGTAACAGTCTATAATAGGGCTATATACTATTAAGGGCCTTATAGATCTATATTATGAATTATGAATATTATCCAACTGTTACTGAGTGGGGGCCGTACCCAAGGAATACCGACAGTCGTAAAGTCAAAGCACTACGCAAGCCCCTGAAAAGACCGTCGCGCCCTGAGGCACAAAACTCTAAACTCCAAGCTCCCAAACCCAAAAAGCAAGAAGCCATGCAGCCCAAAACCCAAGCCCCGTGGTCTTGGCGTAAGGCCGCCGACGTGATTAACCTCCTCGGCCCCGGAATCCATTCTACAAGCGATTAAGGCAAAGGGCTTTTGGTAGGTCCTAAGGCATCTTCGGCTGCGTTGTTGTGGGTGTAAGATAGGGGCCTTAGTAATTAAACCTATACTATCTTGGGGGGGTTCCTTTATAGGATTCCTTAAAGGGGCCTATACGGGAATCTATAAGGGTACCATAATATGGGAGCCTTAATAATTACCAACACCATGTCGGGGTTAGTCTATGAGGAGCACTATAAGGGCTATTACAAGGATTTAATATAGGGGCCTTAATATTTACCAATACTATCTTGGGGGGTTCCTTACTATGATTCTAGTATAATGGGCCCCAAAACCCTACTCTAATTATTAAGGCCCCTATGTTAGCTTGATTGTCGTAGGCTTACGGTTGAGGTCCTGCGGTGTCTCGGGCTTCACAAGTGTCGGTTGAAAGGTTATCGGGCTTTACGAATAGATGGCATCCGTAACAAGTCTGCCGCTGCATCTTCAACCCTGAACCCTAAACTGGCCCTAAACCATAATCTCCGAACAAATAGATGGCTCGCAAAAGGAAGGGGCTGGCGTATTTTTTGCGGGTTCTGCGCGGACTAGCGAGACTTGTGGAGAATCAGTTCAAGCAGTCGCGAAAGATACCATAACACAGCATAGTATAGTACAGTAGAGTACAGTACTCAGTAGAGTATAGTATAGTATCGTGTAGTGTTAGCATCAATTTAGTATGGTATAATGGACGATGGTATTTTGGTAGAACATAATACGTAGTGTATCAGCATGAGCCAAGCTGAACAGTCTAGTCTTAGCTTCTGTTGATTTCTCGAGGCCGTGGAAAAAAAACGCTGCGCACTGCAACTCACAGCCTCTGGCTGTGAGACTTGCCTTCTTCAGGCCAGACATCAGGCAGACTGCTGGAAATACTGTAGAGGCCTCAACAACTAGCATGGCTGGGCTCCTTCATAGTATACTGAAAACAAGGACCTGACATGTATGCTTCTCTGAAGAACCTGTTCCTGTCTGCGAAACCACAGGCTGCCTTTGGCTGCGTGCGCTTCGCCCGCTCGTTGCTCTACATCTACTTGAGAAGGCACAGGGGGGCGATCGCTGGAGATCATGCGCCTTTCATTTCACTGTACCTTCTAAACTGCTAAACGCGCGTTAAAACCAATGTGGTACCATTCTGGGCTCCTGTGACGAACTACTGTTGAAGTAACTAAATAGACCAAAACTCATATGTACATATATATATATGTATATATATATATATATACACATATAATATATATCTATATATATATATAATGCTATGCCTATATCAATATACCTATCTGCTTATGTGTATTTTTCATAATTACACACACAGACACATATATATATATATATATATATATATGTATATGCATATGCACATACATACATACATACATGATACATGATACATGATACATACATACACATGTACGAAAAACACAAACGAGACTTACCTCGAAGCTTGAGGAAACCCCTGTCTTCCAGAACGCAAACTTGACAGCCGGAGAATCGAAATCCGATCGGATTAGGGTTTAGGGTTTAGGGGTTTAGGGTTTGGGGGTTTAGGGTTTAGGGGTTTAGGATTTGGGGCTTTGGGTTTTGGGGCTTAGGGGGTTTAGGGGTTCAGGGTTTTGGGGTTTGGGGTTTTGGGGTTTATAGGATTTGGGTTTTTGGGGTTTGGGGTTTTGGATTTGGGGTTTTTGGGTTTTGCGGGTTTAGGGTTTCGGGGTGAGGGTTTTGGGGTTTGGGGTTTTGGGGTTTAGGGTGTAGGGTTTAGTGTGGTTTAGGGTTTTGGGGTTTAGGGTTTGGGTTTAGGGTTTAGGGCATCCCAATAACACCGATTTGATAGCACGAGTCGTGGGGGCCCACATCCTCCTCGCCTCGGCAGCAGCAGCAGCGCAATGTGTGGAGGCAGAGCATGAGGAGCCGAAAGAATGGTGGCAGCAGAATGCTGTCTCTTCAGAGCAACATCAGAAGGCTAAGTGACTTCCGCGACTTGTGCCCCTGCGCCGTGCAGAGAGAGGCGACTGCGAGACGTCTTTTGGCAGACAACCAATCCCAGCTGGAGTTCAATTACCGGACGATCGGGGGCTTCATGGCCAATGAAGATCGGAGCTTTTGTTGGGAGTACCCCTATACTACCGGTATGGTGTCCTTGCAGTACCCCTCATGGCTTGCCATCTCGTTCGTATTTCGAAACCGGCCCGCGATGTGTAGGTAACTGGACTTTTTGCGGTTCTACAGCCTGGCAGCCGTGCCATCAGTACTGGGCCCTCACCCATGGGAGAAATGCGCATCGACTGCGATTGAAACTCACTACGCGTCTGGTTCACCAATAATCACTGCAAAGATGGATGATTGACTTTCCTTTGGTGCAAGAGTATACCAGCAGCGGTTCGTGCGCATTTCTACGTGCACCCCCGGGCATGTGCTCAGCACTATGCAAAGGTGAAGATCTGTTCCGTGCAAATCATTCAACATCCTGGTCAAGGAGCGAACATGGAAAGAAAGAGAGGCATGCGCAGAAGAATGCTTTCAGGCTTTAAGGAAGTGCCTTCGAACTTAGAACTAATCGCTCGCTGCCTGATGTAGTTCACTTGACTTGCCCCCGTGGCATGCATCATAATTAAGCTGATCAAAAACTTGAACTGCAAACTAAGGAATAGTATTGGCAGGATTTCTGGCTTCTGTAGTAATTACCCCTGACTTACATTTCTGAGGCGTTGGCCCTGCTCATGCAAGCACCATCCAAACACTGTACTGCAGGAGTTTCAGAAATTATTAAAAATAAACAGACGCGAGCATATGCCATATGCCCACAACTGTAGATATCTTGCTACTGCCAACCCTGCAAACAACTCCCAGCAGACCCTGAGAAGTTTGAGAAACTCACGCATGCTTGAACCCTGTATCCTGAACCCTGTACAGCCTCAACACAACCCGGGACAACAAAGCTCAAACCTAAAACCCTCACCCCCAACCCTAAACCCTTAAATCCTAAACCCTAACCGAACCCTAAAGCCACAACCGCTCTTCCCTGCAGGCCGAGGCTCAATTCGACCACACCGGTCGGCTGAGACCTCCTCATTGAACTACATTCTTTAAAAACAGTTTAGGGGTTCAAAGGTATTTGTGTCTGAGGCTTTGTGTAGGGTTGGGAGAAACTGAGATTTGCAGCGACCCCTCTCGAGTGCAAACGGACGCTTACGGAGCACTCAGGGTTTGGTGCGGTATCATCAAATGGGAGTTTCCGAACATAGGCGACCCCCATATAGTACCCTAAATAGTAGGATCCTTGCTTCAAGGACCCCAAATTAAGGTACCCCTAAATTTTCGGAAACTTCCAAAAGATCAGGTTGGGGGACCTGCAGGACATCGATTCGAGTGGTCCGCGGTGAATTTCCTTTTGTCGCAGTGGCGGTCGTTGTTGGGTGTGTGTGTGTGTGTGTGTGTGTGTTTGTCCGTTGGTATTGGGTTTTGCGGTTTATGAGTTAAGGTTGAGTGTTTTGGCTCATATGAACAAGGACAGATCATGTCTTGCGGCAGCAGGCACGCAGGCCAAGCCCGAAAACCTGGACCCGGAACCCATAATACTAGTTAGTAATAATACTAATACTAGTACTAATAACAGTATAAACAGTAATAACAGTAATAAGCGTAATAACAGTAATAATAGTAATGATAGTAATAGTGCTAATAATGGCAATAACAATACTACACCCCCAACTTAGCCTCAAACACACTTACGGCCAAAACCCTGAAGAAGACGGCCTAAGTCTGAAACCCCAAAAGCTCGACCCTAAGGCCCGAAATATACGGGCCTCAAAGATTAGAATACAGCTCCTTTGAAGGGGTCTATAATGTCTACAAAAAGGGATCTGTAAGGGTACACCAATATAGGGGCCATTAATAATTCAGAATACTGTTTTGGGGCCCATTATGCTCTAAGGATACTCAGGAACCCCCAAGAATAGTAATAGGTAACTATGTAAGCCCCTCTTCACTCCTGAAAGCTCCACTCCTGAACTCGAAAATCCGAAGGCTTCAAAGGAACACTTCGAGCAGACTCCAAAATTCAGGGCTTTCGGGCTTACAATGGCCTATTCCATTAACTATTCTCATGTGTTGGTATATATGTATATATATATATATATGTGTTATATATATATATACACACACAGATCTACACATAGAGATAGTGTAGTGTATAACCATGGGCTGCAGACTCCTCTTTCAAAATCCCAACACTAAGTGCCGAACTCGGAAACCCTGGAAACAAAGCAACAGCTTCCAGCTGCCTCAGATGGACATGAACTCTCTGACTGAGAAAGCCTGAGCCGAAACTGAGCTCGGTTTACGGTGTACGGTTTAGGGTTTAGGGTTTAAGGTCTAGGGGGTAGGGATGTTTAGGGCCAAGGGTTTTTGTATGTGGCACTTTCTTGAAGCAAGCTGGGGAGATTTGTTTGGCTTTTCACTACTAGTTTGGCAGGGCTTTAGAGCTTTTTGGTTTTAGCCATGATTGATACAGCCCCTTTTAAAAACCCCTTTATGTGAGGATCCCTCTGCCAGTCATTCAGCGAAGTGGGTCTGAGAACCAGGGCTCTACGGGAGGCAGGCTTACCTCTAAGCCAGTTCTCTGGTTGGCGGAGTCTTAATCAAATGGTCAAACGCAGCGGTTCAGCAATAGAAATGCCCAGTTCTAGCTACCAGGACTTGCACAAGTTATTCAGGCCCAAATAGACTCAGTGTTTGCTTTCGGGTGGCTTTGTACGACAAACAAATCTGTGAGCCCATTGCTAACTGTTCAGGCCACTATATTGGACATCCCAAGGAACAAAGCACTCAGTACCAAAGAAGCAACAACAGCGTTCCGGTGAGTGAAGCCACCACATACGAAGACGACCGTGGAGAGGCACACAACCTCGAAATGCCACAAAGCAAAGCAGCAACACGAAGCCCGAAACAGTACCGGAAAAGTCGAACCATTCAATCACCAGCATAAACGCTTGCTAACCCCAAATCCCCGACCCTCCATCGGCCGTTTGATTCACAACTCACCGCCTTTTTACAACACATCCAAATAGCTTTTCACTTCAAGAAACCCTCAACAACGTGTAGGGGTTTAGGAGTTGCAGTTTACAGTGGGCTTTAGGGCTAAGGATTTAGGCTTTTGGAGATTAGGTTTCAGGGGAAACCCTCTAACCCGTACTACAGGGGCCTTAACAACTAGAATAGGGTTTGATGAGAGCCCATTATACAAGAATTATGATCAGGAACCCCCAAAATAGTACAGGTAATTATTTAGGCCCCCCAAACCCTAAACCCCTAACCCCTAAACCCCTAACCCCTAAACTGTGGGGCTGCGGCCATGTTGAGCTCGGACGGGGAGACGTAGCCACTGCCTCCGCGCGGAAACACGGTTTTTGGGGATCTCTGCCAGAGAGCCCTGGGGTTCCTTTAAAGGGATCCTTTAAGGGATCTATAGGGTCTAGGGTTTAGGGGATTCTAATACCCCTTAATTAAGGAATATACCTTAAAGCATAAGGGGATCCATATTATGATTGAAGCTATATTCCTTAATTAAGGGGTATTGGGCTCTCTGGGTCTACCTCTAGGCCTCTAAGCGTAGTTCCTTCTTTTAGCTGATCTACTTTCATAGTTATAAGGCTCCTACTACCACTGTACTGAGTTGACACTAGACCCTAAACCCTGATAAGTAATCAGAAAAACGAGCGCCAACAACCGAATAATAGTAGGAATCAGTCATAATGAGTCAGATAGGTTCCCAAATTTACAGGGTTCCCAGACCTTTGGAGCCGTAAACAATACGAAAAAGAACCAAGCTCAGAACTCTTGAACCTTAAATCCCTGTACCCTAAACCGCCTAAACACCCCTAAACCCCTAGAGACTAAAACCCTAAAATACCCGAAACCCCTAGACCGTAAACCCTAAACTATTTCTGTAAAAAAATGGTCCAATTGCTGTTCGGGTTTTAGAAAGGGGCCTCAATGATTAAGCTACGGCTCCTTTAGAGGGGTCTATAAAATACTATAATATAGGAGCCCGAATAATGAGAATAGGGTTTTTGGTGCCTATTAGTCTACAAGCACAAGGAATTCCCCAAAATAGTAGTATGGGTATGTATATATATATATATATATATAATTATACATATGTATATATATATATATAAGTATAAACATAAATATAAATATAAATATAAATAAATAAATAAATATATATATATATATATATATATATATATATATATATATATATATATATGGGCCCTTGTACATATTAGGATTGAAGGCGTGGGGTTTGAAGGGAAGACCTGCTTTCTACCAGTCTTGAAACCAGTTCGAGGCCGCGGACCGCGCAAATCCTCAACTTCAACTCAGAGTTTAGGGTTTATAGTGCTGAGGATTTAGGGTTTAGAGATTTGGGTGTAGGGTTTCCCAGAGAGCCCAATACCCCTTAATTAAGGAATATACCTTAAATTATATGGGGATTTATAATATTATATTCCATAATTAAGGGGTATTGGGCTCTCTGGGTACCCACAAGCCCAATCAGCCTCACCCCCCCAACAAACCCGAACCCAACAACCCTAAGCCTCCAAGAGACATCCCTCAAACCAAACCTTCCCTCTGCCCCCTCGAACAAACGCACAACTGTCTGGTTCTTAGTAGGGAATTGGGGGGACCTTAAGGGACTATCATAGGGATCCATTTCCCCATTCCCCACTAAGTGCCAGGGAGACAAACAAACAGGGAGGGCACCATCTTCGTCGACCAGCTTCCACAACAAAGGCTCCCACCTTATCGGTTAATCGACGAAGCCACTCTCTTTAGAAAGGGGTTTCTCTGGGCTTTCAAGCGCTCTATGCTGGGTTTTCGCATCACAAAAAGTTTCTGAAGGATATACTTGAAGCTTCAATAGTCTTCAGAAGAAACAAGGGTACCTTGTTTCAGGGCCCCTCCTATATTGTGGTTCTTATTGTTTAACTTAATGTATTGAGATCCTCATCTTCGGCAACTCTCTTTGCATGAGCGCCTTCAGCCCCTGGGCCGTGGTAAAACAAGTACCTTGAATATCCTTTAGAAGCTGCCCCCACCCTGTAATAGTGACTATAAGGATTATATTACAGCCCTACTATATTCCTACTATACCACTATTACAGGGTGGGCGCGCCTTCTAAAATATCCTGTGCTACAGCAAATATGCGAATATTCCGACAGAATACCTCATAGAGGTAGTTGTAACAAGGAACTTCCCAAATAGTATAGGCAATTACTTAGGCCCCTGTAATACATTTGGACCGAGGAACTTTCAAGGCATTTGTACAGAGGATAACTCAGCACTGCTGTCAGTGTTGCCGAGCTATGAGAAATTATAGGTTCACAGCGCAGCCGAAGCTGTCGCGTGTGACAGTAACACATCCCGACATCTGTATTCCCCCAACTCCAAACTTGACAGAGTTGAAGGCTTCAACATGGGAGCTGCCGAAAATAGGGGGACTAATATAGTACCCTAAATAGTAGGATCCTGACTATCGGGATCCCAAAATAAGGTACCCCCTAATTTTCGGAAACTCCCACATTGGAGTTTTATCGGATGCAACCTCGGAAGTTTAGGGTGTATGCGACTCGCGATTACCCAGAGGCTCCAAAGTAGTTCCCTTTTGGGGTTCATATATAGAATCTTATAAGGTAATCCCAAAAAGGAACTGCTTTGGGGCCTATGGGTAGAGCAACCAAGACAAACATGGTTTTCAGATCCACTGAAACTCGAGGCAGATCTCACAACTTGCAGCTCCATGCGTCTTTCCGGCTGTAGGGCCAAAGGAAAACACCCTTCACCCTAAGCCATTGGCAAAGGCTGCTGGTTGAGGTATGCACGTTCTTTTTATTCGTGGACGCGAACCTGATGTAACAAGGACTAATCTAGAACAAATACCCACAGCCCTTAACCCTAAACGACCAAAACCCTAAACCCGGAAACCTATTCAGCTTACCCAACTCCCCGCGCCGATAAAACCCGGTTAAGCCTAAACCTTCGGACTGCCAAAGAACAGCCGTGCTTCAGGCCCCAGTACTTGGAGGTTCATGGGTAGTTCTAAGTAGAGCTTTGAAGCAGGATGATTACAATTATAACTTATAACCCATATACTACAAGACGTCTAGCCCACTTACACTTATAACCAACCCCCCCCCCCCCCACAGCCCCTAACCCCGCTTGTAGCTGACTACCCATGAACCTCCCAGTAAGACTGGGCTCCCGCACCGATCGATCGACTTCAACAGCGATGAACCTGAAGACAAGTCCCGAAAGGCTTGCGCCTAGAGGTTCCTTCGGGGCTCCAGGTACCTGATAGGGCTTCTTTAAAGGGGTCTATAAGGGCTACTATAAGGGATCTATAAAGGTACTATAATACCGGGTACTTAATAATTAGACTAGGGTTTGGGGGATATTATACTATAAGTATAATAAGGACCACCCCCAAAAAATAGTATAGGTAAATGTTTAGGCCCCTATAGTCGCTTCTGTACCCCAGTAACCTCTGATTTAAAAAACTGGAGCTCGAGAGTCTGTGAGTTTCGGGATGGAGCGGGAGGTTTAGGGTTCAGGGTTTAGGGTTCAGGGTTTAGGGTTCCGGGTATACTCCCACGACCTGCAGGTGATGGAGTCCGATCATCTGGCGCACGTGGGAGTTTCCGAAAGTAGGGGATCCTAATTAGTATAGTACCCTAAATAGTAGGGTCCTTGTTATAAGGACTCCAACATAAGGTATCGTTGTCATAAGGAGCCAAAAATAGTAAGATTCTTGTTATGAGGACCCCAAAATAAGGTACCCCTAGTCTTCGGAAACATGTCCAAGCCTGCCTGTCCTCTGACACAGCGACGGCAAGACGCTCAAGAGATGCACTAGGCTGTTCAGTAACCCACTGGGAAAAGTATATACTTTTTTAGGCTTCTTATCTTATAATAGGAACCCAGAAACCTGAAAGTAAAAAAGTGTACCACTGAACAGCCTGGTGCACTTCAGGTGAGTGAAAACCCTAAACTTACCTTTGGTTAATAGGGAATGGAGGAATGGGGTACAATTATGACTATACTATTACTACCATTCTTCCATTCCCTACTAACCAAAGGTAAGTAAACCCTACCTGTAATTAGTCTCCATTATAGTTCCTTTTTGGGGTTTAACCAATTGTACATAAAGGATCCCATAAGGTAATCCCGAAAAGAACTACAATGGAGACTATAGGTAAACCCCGCGCCAGAATCTTGACTCCACTGTGGAAATGATGGCCCTTTCGCCCCTCGACACGCCCATGGAACTTTGAAAGGGCCGGGAGGCTGCGTGAAGCGGGCATTAAATTGCAAGTTTCCGAAGAAAACACAAGTTCTACACCGACCATTCCTCCGAAGGAGCCTTACAGAAGAAGCCCGAATCCCAGCACTAGTCATCCTAAACCCATGCTCCAACTTTCTAGGATTACCTATATAATAATATAAAGACTCAGCAAAACCAAGTACAAAACTCTTCGCTTAGGACATGGGAAGCCTGAAAGCTTCCAATCTTTGAGCGGCCAACATATGGGTGGGTCTCTAAACAGGGCACCCCCTTTCGGCTCCCCAAAAAACTACGGCACCCTTATAAAAGGGCCCTAAAAAGGACCCTGAATATATAAAAGGACCCTAAAAAGGACCCTGATTTAGAGAACTACCCGTATGATGCAGGCCTCGGAGTAGCTGCTTGATGCCCTCCTGGAACTCCTGGCGGTCCTGAGACTCACTTGAAACACTTCGGGCGCGCGCGCGGATTCTGCAGTTTGGGGCAAGTTGCTGGCTTCAACCTCCTACTCTTCAGGCATACAGAGTGGGGTGAAGGGACCAAAACTTGAATGTAATCTTTTGGCTTGTGGCTGAGTTGGCTTGCGGGATCTTCCGCCATGACCTACAACCGCACCAGCTTCGGTCGAAGCCATCTGCATTGCAATCACCATCATCGGATGCATAATGAAAGTCCTCCATCAGCAAAAAATGTCGCCAATGCTAGCTTCTCTGCGGTTCAGCGGTTCATCCCTGCTAAAGTACAGTACCAGGAGCTTGAGCTGACAACATGCATCAGGTTTGCGGGCACAGTATGTCGCAATTACACCACTAGCTAATCACACAGGGCTTGGAACAAAAGCTGCGGCTGATGCTTTGGAATAAGTTTGGGCTCTGCTTCCCAAACTCCCTGCTGTCGGTAGAGAGCCTTAGGGTTTAGGGCTTATGCTTAAGGGCTCTGCTTCAAAGGGGTCTTAGTAAAGCCTGAAGGCTGAATCTGAGGCTCTAAACCCATTCCAGGCGCTAAGCAGCACTAAAGGGGGCCTTAATAATAATTAACTAGAAATGGGTTTTGGGGCCCATGAAATACAAGATTGATCATAAGGGCCCACCAAAACTGAAGAGGTAACCTGGACCCCCAAAGTATGTAGAATAATGGCCTTCTCGAGGTCTTGGGGCTATGATTTTACCTGCTTTTGGTGGGGGTTTAGGCAGACCTGAGGCCCCTCCTTGGAGGTTCATGTTATTAGGGCCCCCTTTAGAGGGATCTATAGGGATTCGATAAGGGTTTAGGGGTTTAGGGTTTAGGGTAGTTATAAGTGGGGTTACAAGTCTCTTAATATGGGATATAACAACAGTTATCCTACTTATAACCCTACTTACAACTACCCATGAACCTCCAAGTATAGTACCCTCCTGCCTAAACCAGGCTCCCCTGAGACGCCGGCGATGGCTCCGTCGCCATCGCTGTCAAGAACCTTGCGGCCGGTCTTCTCTACCCCAGAGAAGCTAGGGGTTTAGGGGTTTAGGGGTTTAGGGTTTAGGGTGGTTTAGCAGTTTAGCATTTGGGTTTGGGGGTTTAGGCGTTTAGATGTTAGGGCTTAGGGGTCTAGGGTTACTACTGCTACTACTACGACTACGACCACGACCAAGACTACGACGACGACAACCGTGAATGTGCGTCCTTTACGCAGAGAATGCTCTTAACCAGCATGGAAAACAAACGAGGCCCCTCGTAGGCAGCTGGCATTTCGAAAGGGGCCCGTTTGGGATGTAGCTAGCAGTCAGACATACAGTACGGAGCATCTTGTGCGCTAAAGCCTGAGACAAACAATACAGGTAGCTGTGCAAGCCGGTTAGGTTTCGCATCGTGGTGCATCTGCACAGATAGATGCCCATGCAGCCAAAGCCGTGCCTGGAAGACAGATGAGGCACAGCCTGCGCTCAGGGCCGATGCTAGCAGCTTTCGATTCGATGAGTTCTTCGCTGTAAACACCGAAACTCCGAATCCGAAAGCTAATGTAGGGGCCTTGCCCTTGCTCGCTATCGTATAAATAATACTCGGAGCCCTGAGGAATAACATTGGGTTTGGTTGAGGACGTCGAAGCCCCGCACCGGAGAACAAAAAAAAACAAAAAACAGCTTTGTTGTGAGCCGCAAAATTTGTCTTGCCCCACAGGGGCATCGCACTTTTTCTTTTGCGGTCGACGCGAACGCCATGAACATACAGCCCTCTAAACCCTTAAACCCTAAACCTTAAACCCCAAACCCGAAACCCTAAAACCCCCAGCAAACCTTAAACCTTAAACCCTATAAGCTTTAAACCCCAAACCCCTAAAGCCCCCAACCAAACCTTAAAGCCTAAACCCCAACGGTCTGCAGGAATCGCAGTCCCGCGCAAGGCCAAGCGACTTCAGGCTACATATTGGGAAAGGCTCAGGGTCTTGAGCCGAAGTCTAATATCTATCTATATATATATATATGTACATTATGTATAATTGTATGTGTGTATATATATATATGTATATACACATAGACATTCATAGCTTCCTACCTGCATACATCCATGGATACATACATGTGTATGCTGTGTATATATATATATATACACGATTGAAATATGTGTGTATGTGTGTGTATATAGATATATATATATATATATATATATATATAGAGGAACCTGATTAAGAAACCCTTGGTCTTGTCTTGGGGTTCTTTATATCAATCCTACTACATTGGGTTTACAAGGCTGGGGTTTCTTAGTCAGGTTAGGGGCGCATCAGGAGAAGCCTGATGTCGCAGCTAGAGCTCGCACAGCCCCTTGTGTGGCTGCCTCGGCATGTGGTTTAGGGTTTCGTGCGTTTAAGGTTTAGTGCGTTTAGGGTTTAGGGGTTTAGGGTTTAGGGGTTGGCGGTCTGGGGAAAATGTACGGTTTAGGGTTTCGAGGTTCTTGGCAACATGTGGCTTGCTTGGACTAATGAGTGCACAGTGACCAGTAGTACTTCCGCAGCTCACTGATCTTGAGAGCATCTGAAATGATGCTTCCTCACCACTAACCTCACTAAAACAGATCATAAGCAGCTGCGTCCCTTGAATTCACCCCCTCCACGAGAGGGCCTGCATACACCTCAGAACACGCACCCCTCAAGCATAAATAAAGCCCTGCCTAAAGCCCGCATCCGAACCCTGAGCTGGTGCTTCGCGCCCTAAGAAATGAACCATGATATGGGAGTTTCCGAAAATCAGTGACCCTAATACAGTGCCCTAGATGGTAGGATCCTTATTATAACGACCCCCAAGTAAGGCACCCCTAATTTTCGGAAACTCCCATATGCCTCATGTGCAGCCTGACAGCCCCAAGCGTGGAGTTTTCAAAACAAAGGCCAGAACCCAGCAGTGGGCGATGTCGGTCTCATCCCACTTCGCCAATTCCTTCCTCAGAAAGTGTACTATTATAGGGCCTTACCAATTACCTGTATTTTTTTGGGGCATCCTTATTATAGCTGTAGTATACTGGGCCCCCAAACCCTATTCTAATTATTAAGGCCCCTATGTTATGGCTGACGGTTTAGCGCACTTAGGTTCACCAGCCTGATGCTATCCTCGTGCAGGGTTAGCATGATTCGACTCCCCATAGTCTCCATTGTAGTTGCTTTTTTTGGTTTAACCAACTATATATTAGGGATCCTATAACGTAACCCAAAAAAGGAACTACAATGGAGACTATAGGTAGGGTTTTTTCGATGCTTTACCACACTGCAGCGATAATCGGGAACCCCAGGGAACAGTAATACTAGCTGCGTGATTCGATTCAACTTCTTGGCCCGTTCTGGGCTGAACATGACCGCCCTGGTCCAGCTATGGACCTTGCTGTTGTGATCTATAGGAGGTGAGCCTGCAAACAACAGCAAACGCCTCCAGCGTGGGGGTGCTCAGCATAAACATACCCAGAGAGCCCAATACTCCCTAATTAAGACATATAGCTTAAATCATAATATGAATCCCCTTATCATTTAAGGTATATAGCTTATAATTAAAGGGTATTGGGCTCACTGGGTAGTACCTACAGAAGCCGCCGTCCACCTCTCGTGCGTCAGACTAGCATGCTCGCGAACTGCATCGCGGCACAGATTTAGGACTGCAAGGAAAGTCTACGATGAATTACTCCGATCTTCACCTAAACCCTTCGAGTCCCAACCTCTAAACCCTACGCCCTAAACCCTCAAACCCTAAACCCCTAAACCCCTAACCCCTGAACCCCTGAACCCTGCCCCCCGAAGCTCCACTTAAGCCATGGGCCTTAGCATCTTGTTTCGACACCTCCGCTTCTCCGATTTGGAGCCCTTGGACACACGGACGACTTCGCGCTTCTCGGGCTCTAATGCCGTTAGGGCTTACAGGGTTTAGGGGCTTAGAGTTCAGGGTTGAGGGTTTAGACTAGGGCTCTAGGGTTTAGGGGCTTATAGGGTTTTGGGGTTTAGCGTTCAGGGTTGAGAGGTAAAAGAGGCTTAATTTGTCGTCCTAACTAAGTGGTTGCAAGGCTTCAGGGCCCCTCTGCAGCGCTTTGGATTTGAGGCTTTAGTATGGGGGTTTAGGGTTTAGGGCTTAGGATATTTAGGGTTCAGGGTTTAGGGTACTTAGGAGGTGTGGGGTCTGCCTATAGGATCAAACCCCGAAATCTCAAAAGCCCAACCTTGAGCCACAGCTCACCGCTAAGCTTCAACAAAAACCCCATAGACTGCCAACCGAAGAAGCATAAACAAACACATAAACAAATAGTCTTCACACAATATCATGCTACATCGCGCGGGGCGGGGGGGAGTCTATGATTTCGGTTTAGGTGCTTTTTCGAGCCCGAACTATGGGCACGTGGGTCGATAGGGGTCTATGTTCGGGTGCGGGTCTTCATGTGTTAAGCTCCGGGGGTGAGATTTGGGGTTTGTGTACTTATATGTATGTATGTATGTGGGTATGTACGTGTGCGTGTGCGTGTATATGTATGTATGTACGTATGTACCTACATACGTATGTATGTATGTATGTATGTATCTATGTAGGCATGTAGGTATGTATGTATGCATGTCTGGCTGTTTCTGTGAAAATAACACGTCCCCACTTTCTCCCAGACCTACGACTTTGCCAACCGTCGTTGGCTCAAGACCACTTTGCCCTACCGGAAAAGGCGCTGCTGAACTTCAGGGCTACTTTGGTCTCAGTCGTGTGAGCTTGTGCACGGAATTACTTTAGGGTAGTTTGGTGCGCATTCTGGACTAGTGTACTTTCGCATGGTAGCGGAGCTGAAAGCTCCACGGAACTTTGGTAGAACGACATGGCACTAGGGGGTGAAGACAACTTTACAGGAAAGCTTCGGCTTCCTCTGCCAGAGACTTTCTCTGGGAACCCAGCAGACTGGGAAGAATGGTCATGGAACTTTAAAGCGTACATTTCGATGTTCGAGGTAGGTGCTGTGACTTTGATGGACAATGCCGAAATGCGAACGGCAGCGCGAGGTGACTTTACAGATGCTGATCTAACAGTCACTTTGGACACAGGTGATGCAGACCCGGAACAGACCGCCAATCGAGTACTTTTCTCCCGAAAACTACATTACCTGATTTCTCAACTTGTGAAAGATTCGGCGAAACTTGTTGTTCGGCAGAATGAGGATTCGAACGGTTTCGAGACCTGGAGGAGACTTTACAAGAAGTTCTCGCTGCCAGGAGCCACGCGGAGTACGTCACTTTTGACGCAGCTGTTGGACTTTAAGTTCAACCCAGCAACCTTTGAGCAGGACTTTAATGTTTGGGAAACAATCAAGAGTAGATACGAACGGCAAGCAGGACAACCTTTGCCTGATGGTGTTCTTGTTGCAACTTTGCTGAACAAGACTTCTGGAGCTTTACAACAACACCTTAGGTTGAATGCCCAAACTTTGGCGACTTATGCTCAGGTTCGAGAAGTTATCCTTGAGTACCATAGATCACGACTTTTGATGAACCCAGTTGCACAAACTTCGGCGAATGCAACTTTTGCTGGTGGAGCTTCGGCTCCCATGGACATTGGTGCCTTAGCGGCAGCTTTGTGGAAAGGAAAAGGAAAGAAAGGAAAAGGAAAAGGAAAAGGAAAAGGAAAAGGAAAAGGAAAGGACTTTTCGAAGTCGTTTGGAAAAGGAGGACAACATTGGAACTTTATGATGAAAGGAAAAGGAAGAGGAAAAGGAAAAGGAAAACACACTTCTGGTTCTACTTCGGTTTGCTGGACGTGTGGTAAAACAGGTCACTTTTCGAGCAACTGTCCTAACTACCGTGTTTCAGCAGTGGAAGGTGAAGAACTTTACCCATCGGAGGATGCAGGAGATTGGTCTCACTTTGGTGAGGACGATTGGTCTGATTGGACCGATTGGGCGATCAACGCGGTGACGGAACTTTACAACGACCCTAGCAGTTGGGATCAGACTTGGGATGATCAACTTTGGTCCTGGGATGCTTGGTCCTGGGATGTTGACCCTTGGGGTTGGTCTTCGGACTTTACTTCAGAAGTTTGGCCTTCAGAGGCTGCTCCTTCGGCGAAGGCCGAAACTTTGGCGAAGCCCAAGGAAGAGGCTTCCTCGTCAAGCGGCGCGGCAACTTTGCCCGTGTCGGCTGTGACTTTGCAAGGACCACCTGGACTTTCAACCCCCAAAGCCAAGCCTAAGGCTAAAGCAAGCATCAGCCCGAGCACTTTGCTCATGTCTGCTGTTGTTCTCGGCAACTTTGGTTTGGGGAACACTTTCAGAGTTGATGGGATGACGAACGGAGTTGTAGACTTCAGCTTTGGTGGTTTCGGAGAGTGTGAGAACTTTGAGCCTACGGCCTTTATGGCACCGCTTGAGACTTTCTCCTTGAATGGTCGCACAGATGAGAACCAACGACTTTTCAGTGTTGGGGATCTTGGTCTTCAGAACTTGAATACGACTTTCAAGGATGTTGCTTTGGAGGAGCATTTGATTGCTTCGACTTTGGAGGACACCGAGCCGTGGATCCTCTTTGATTCAGGTGCTGCAACTCACTGTTGCCCGAAGGACTTTGCCTCAGAGTGGCCACTTCTGCCACTTACAGGTAAGGCTCCACCTTTGAGGAGCATTTCAGGTCAGCCTTTGACGGTCTTTGGAAGGAGACTTGTGAAGGTTGACTTTGAGGGCCAGCCCTGTTTCTTACACTTCTACGTTTGCGACGTTCCCTACTGTGTGGTGTCCGTTGGCAGACTTTTGAGGTCAGGCTTTGACGTGAACCTTTCTTCTAAGAAGGCGAACACTTTGGAAACACCGGATGGACACAAGGTGCCCATCACTAGGCATGGTTCACTTCTTTTCTTGAGGCCCACTTTGGCACCTTTCAACCGGGAAGAGTTTGAGGTTGTGTGTAACACTTTTCACACACAGAGCGCCCAAGGTACCATAGTGGCCCCAGTTTTTAAGCCTGTCGTCCAGTATCACATTGATAAATGGGAGCTCTCGGGTAATACTTTGACCCGCATACACAAAAGAGCGAGAGCTACTTTCTTTTCTCCCGAAGGGACGAAAGATCGCCCTGTAGAACTGAAGGACCTTTCAGACGAACGCGTAACCTACTTTGAGTACGCAGATGGAAGAAAAGAGACTTTCACCGACAACTGGCGTAAGGTAGCTAACCCCAAGGGCCCAGCTTTGTTGGCAAAACTGTTTTTAAACTTTCCTCCAAGCCCACTGGCCGCAAGCTGGTTGGAAAACAGACAACTTTACCTGAACCCACACCTGCACGCAAACCACAACCACTTGAACAGCAGCAGGAACCTTTAGCAGAGGCCCCACAACCACTTTTCAAGCAACCCACTAAAGGCCTCAAGGAGCAAAGCACCGAGGAGACTTTCCGTCTGCGCCTTGAACAGACCTCTTCAGGAACGCTGGAAGACTTTCGAAAGGCTTTGCTTGAACAACTTTTGGAGAAGGACCCGGCAACAGGCCAGCCGTACACGCACGACTTGTGGCTTGACTTTCCGTCTTGCTGGGTGCGTGTCCACTACGAACAGCGGACCACACTTTTTGTGCCTGAGGATCCGCACTTTGAAGAGCAGCTTGGCGACGGTCGCATGACTTTGGTTGTGAGGCCAGACACGGCAGAGGTGCCCTTTTGGCACGCTGACAATTGGCGCAAGAGGGGCGCCACTTTGATCAGCTCTCCTTTTGTCGGAGCCACTTGCTTTGAGAAGGCAGACTTGCAACTTGTTGAGTGCGAGCCGGAAGCTCCGGACTACGTTGCGCATCGCCCTCGCGGACTTAAGCAACCGGGCGAGCCAACTTTGACGGAGCGGCTTGAACACGAGTTGACGCACTTGCCTTTTAAGCCCTGGTGTGAAATTTGTGTGCGTTCCAAGAGCAAGCAGGCTAAGAGTCGCAGACTTTCCCTGAAGCAGCCTGTGCTGCAGATGGACTTTAGCTTTCTTGGCGACAAGCCTGGTGAGGAACAGATCACGATTTTGAATGTTGTCGATGTTCTTTCGGGCATGGCACTTTCTGTTGTGATCCCCACCAAGGCCCGCGCACCTTATTCACAGGCTGAACTTCGTCGCTTTGTGCTTGAAACGGGCAGAACTTTCGGTGTGTTGCAAGCGGACCCCGAACCCGCCCTCCTCGCTATTGCAACTTCTGTCACTGGTGAGGTTGGTGGACTTTCCTTTCGGAAGACGCCCGTCGGTTGGAAGCAAGCGCAAGGCAGCGTGGGTAACATGCAAGCCACTTTGTACGGACAGATCAAGGCTTTGCGCCTTGAGATCCTTGAGCGCTACGACGTTGACCTTTCGGTGCACTCAGCTTTGTTTACTTGGCTGGTTCGTCACGCGCAGTGGCTTGTGAACCGTTACCTTTGCAACGCGGAAGGAACGACGGCTTTTGAGCGGCGCTGGCGTAAGAAATATGCCGGCTTTATCTGTCGCTTTGGAGAGACAGTACTTTTCCGCAAGCCGCATCCGCAGAAGGGTCGTGCAGCTTTTGTGCCTGGTGTTTGGCTTGGCAAGGACACTGAGTCTGATCAGCACTTTGTTGCTGACGCCACTGGAGTCTTCAAGACCCGCAGTGTCAAGCGCCGCCCGCCCTCCCGGCAAGCCGACCTTGCACTTTTGCAGTCGATCTCTGCGCGCCCTTGGGACCCCACCGGTTCGAAGGCTGAGACGGACACTTTTGTCTTTCCTCAAGCCAAGCGGTCCGAGGAGGCGACAGCAGCAGACCTTTCGAACTTTGAGCAGCACGAGTCGACTGAGCCACTTGCACCAGAAGCTTTGCAAGAAGTTGAAGACTTGCTTGGTGACGACTTTAGCGGTGTTGAGCCAGAGGCGGTGCCGCCAAGAGAAGACTTGTCGGACTTGGAGTCTTTGGCTACGCCTCCTGACCTTGACGCTTTTGAGCCACCGCACGTCACTTTGGACCAGCAAGCACAGGGCCTACCACGGTCCGCAACAGAAGCAGCTTTACCGCAACCTGCGGCTACAAGGCCTCGACTTGAGGAGGCGTCTGCTTCTTCTCCGACAAAGCGCACGTCGGAGACTTTGCCTGTTGGAACAAGCAAGGTGCAGAGAATGGCCAGCGCAACTTTTGCGAAGACCAAGAAGCGCTTTCCCGTGTGTGACTTTCGTGTCTCTGCTGTGACAACGAAGCAGGACCTTGAAGTACCGGTGTCGGTGAATCAAGATGAGAAAGAACTTTTGTTGATGAAGACGCTTGAGAATCCGCACATTTGGTACCAGACGGAGTTCACACGTGAGGAGGAAGCTGCAGGCATGACAAAGGAGATGAAGTCGATGCGTGACTTTGACGTGTTCGACGAAGTCTCAGTTGAGTCGGTCTCCGAGGAGACTTTGCGGTCTGCAATTTCCACGAAGTGGGTTAAAGTGCGCAAGCCTGACGGGACTGTGCGCTGCAGGATTGTGGGGAGAGGTTACACTCAACTTGTGGAAGACAAGGATGAGACTTTCGCCTCAACCCCGTCCTTAACCACAATTCGGCTGTTGTTGACTTTGGCTGTTGCGAAGGGATGGCACATCTCGATCGGAGACATTTCGACGGCATTTCTTCATGCCCTGGTCGACGGTGACTTTTATGTCATTCCTCCTCTGGAATTCTATCCAGAGGGCCGCACTTTGTG
Organism: Symbiodinium sp. CCMP2592; assembly: GCA_905221615.1. Lineage (NCBI taxonomy): Eukaryota > Dinophyceae > Suessiales > Symbiodiniaceae > Symbiodinium > Symbiodinium sp. CCMP2592. Next base: position 976,361 of record CAJNDT010005914.1, read on the forward strand.
GAAGCTTAAGAAAGCCCTTTACGGGCTTAAGCACAGCCCTAAGCTTTGGCAGCAGCACTTTGCCGGAGAAGAACGGCTTTCGACGCATGAAGTCGGACCCGAACCTTTATGTTCATGACAGCAAGCAACTTTACGTTCTGGCGTATGTGGATGACTTGATGTTTTTCGGTTCGCGGGCTGATGTTTCGACTTTGATCCGGGATCTTCAGAAGGACTTGTTGCTTAAGGTGACAGGTACTTTGGATGAAGAGAGTTCGTCGTTTCTAGGCCGCAACCTGAAGCGCACCTCCACTTTCATCTCTGTAGGAATGAGCCCATCCTACATTGATACGATGCTAGAGCTTTACGGTTTGAAACAGTGCCGGCAGGCACTTGCGCCAGGAACGGATGCTTTGAGGAAGCAGCTCGACTGTGAACCTTTGGACCCTGAGGATCACAAGCGCTACCGGCGCGCTGTGGGCCAACTTTTGTGGCTTTCCAGCGTGCGCCCTGACATCATGTATGCTGTCAAGGAGTTGAGCCGAGGACTTTCTGCACCAACCACAGAACACGAAGCAAAGGTGAAGCATCTTTTGAAGTACCTGGCAGGGACAAAGCACTTTGAGCAGAAATTGCAACCAACCCTCTCACTTTCACCGCAGCACAAAGCAATAGATATCAACATTTTTGTTGACAGCGATTGGGCAGGATGCCATGACACCCGACGCTCCACTTCAGGAGTTTCCCTCTTTGTGCTCGGGGCGAATATACTTTTGCACAGCAGGACCCAGGCCACCGTAGCCCTCTCGAGCGGGGAGGCAGAACTTTATGCTATAGGCTCTGGTACTGCAGATGCGCTTTTCGTGAGGTCTTTGGTAGAAGAGACCAGGATCTTTCAGAAGGCTAACCTTTGTGTTTTCACAGACAGTAACGTTGGCAAAAGCATTGCCTCACGTTTCGGCGCAAGCCGTAAAACGAAGCACGTTGAGTTACGATATCTTTACGCGCAAGAGCTCGTTACTTCTGGTATGGTTAGGATCAAGAAAGTTCTTGGGACTTTGAACCCAGCAGATATCCTTACGAAGTACATCGCGAAGGATACCTTGCACCGCCATCTTCCTACTTTCGGGTTTGAGGTTTAGCCACCCCATTTTGCCACTCATCATCTTTCCCAGAAGAACCCAGATGAGAGAGAAGAAGACTTTGAGAGCTGAGAGAATCACGTTCTTGCGGACATGTACTTTTCATGCTTGTGCGGACATGTACTTTTGCGGAAATGTACTTTTGCTTGCTTGCGCAGTCTCGACATGTCTTCGACTTTCGCTCGTCGCTGGAATTTTTCATTTTCTGGAACCAACTTTGAAGATGATCTTTCTGTTTTCCGTTTTCTCCGTTCCGAAAAGGAAGAAACTTTTACCGTGAAACCTTGATGGTGGATGACTTTTCCGATGATGGTTTTTCGGTGCAACGGCACCACTTTTAATGTACATATGTAAGCTCACTTGACTTTCCCGTTCAGGGTGTTCGGGTTTTGTCGTGGGTTTTGGTTTTTAACTTTGCGCCTCTTCGCCGCAACCGTTTTCACTTTACTTCGGTCTTTCGCTCGCTTTGCGTGCCATGGCTCTCTGACTTTCTGTTGCAACTGCAACTTTTTGCAAGACTTTCAAGATGGAGGGGCCAGAGCTGCCACTTTCTCCAGGAGAGATTCGGTTGGTCCGACTTTTGCTCCAGAGAGCGCTGGATCGCCAGCAAGGTTTCGGCCACACTTTGGGCCGTGAGCCAGGTCACTTTGGTGGCCATACAACGGTGGACATTGATCCACTTCTCAACCCGCAGGACTTTCAGGTTTGCGGCCAGCCTCTGCCGCCGCAGCCGGAGAGAGGACCTTTGTCCCCGTGGGTTGAAGGACTTTTCACTCCTTAAGTGCATTTTGTGCAGGTGCAATTGGACTTATCGAGTACGGGCCCCCTGTTGTGAACTTTGCAAGGAGGACTTTGAGGGCCATTCTTCGCAGACTTTTTGGTTTTGGGCAAGACCCACAGCCGTGATGGCGCCCAAGACTTTGAGGCCGCCTGCCACTTTGCCGCCATCGATCGAGCGGCCACGGCCTGGCCATGGTTTTGGTCAGGGGACTTTTGTCCCTGACTTTTCCAACTTTGGCTTTTGGGGCACTTTGCAACTTATGCTTGAGATGCTTTTCAGTGGCCGACAGATGGAGCAATTGTTTCGCCCTGGGACGACTTTTGACAACAACCTTGTCCTGGGAAAATCGATACTTTTCCCTGGGTTGAGTCCGGTGTCGCCGAGCATGACGGCACCCGAACTTTACATGTTGATGCGCAGTCAACTTTTCTGGGTATTCCATGTGAGTCCGGGGAGCACTTTGCCAGGCGATCCTTCTGCATGGTCGCCTTTCATGATATACCTTACTTTGCCAATGAGTGTTTTGGATAGAGCTTTGACCGCTGCCCGCCAGAGTGGAACTTTTACAGTTCACTTTCAAGATGTGGTGGGTACTTTGGAGAACTGTTTGAACATTTCTCTGAGCCCACGGTCAGCCTACCTTTTCTACACTTTCCAACTTTCGATCTCTCAGATGCAGGGGGTGACTTTCCCCTTTTCTGCCAACGAAGAGATTGCTACATTTGGCTTCCGCCCTACCCAACAGTGGCTGGCCATCAACTTTGGAAGTGGACAGGCGAGGATCTGGAACCGCCGCTACGTAGACTTTCTGGTGAAAGTCGCGACTTTGCAGGTTCCGATGCAGCCTACTTTTCTTACTTTTTGCGTGGTGAGACACTTTGGCCAAGCACCATATACTTTGGTGGGCGATCTCAATCGCTACTTTGATGGTACATATGGTGTGCAGTGTCGTCACTTTCGACTGATGCACCTGCCGATCCTCCCTGAGGTATACCAACTTTGTGAGGATATGCCCGAGGGCTGGGTGCCCCTCGCTGGCGCTACGCCGTCAACTTTGACGCGCCCTGCGAGACTGTAATGGCCACTCTTCGCCTTTTGAGGTTGGGCCATGGAACGATGGCACTTTTCGCCTATATGGTTGGCCATCTCTACAGCACACTTTTCGGCGTCTTTTGACGTTTGGTGCTACCGTGGTTGCTGCACTTAAATGGGCCAACCACTTTTGGGCCACGCTGCACTTTGATGTGCCGTGCGCAGTCACGACACTTTGCACCACGAGCACTACGAATACTTTCTTTTACAAGTCAACGTTTGAGGCTGTAGACAGGAGACCTCGTTGCAACTTTCTTCGAGCAGCTGCTTTGCAAAACTTTGGCTGTGAGCTCACACATGTACATGTACACATTTACGTGTTATTGTACTTTACGAGAATAAAGTAAGTAACTTTAATCTCGAGGAGGCGTGTGAAAATAACACGTCCCCACTTTCTCCCAGACCTACGACTTTGCCAACCGTCGTTGGCTCAAGACCACTTTGCCCTACCGGAAAAGGCGCTGCTGAACTTCAGGGCTACTTTGGTCTCAGTCGTGTGAGCTTGTGCACGGAATTACTTTAGGGTAGTTTGGTGCGCATTCTGGACTAGTGTACTTTCGCAGTTTCTCTACATGGCAAGCTACAGTAGCTAGCTATCTGATCTATCCACCCATCTACGCACCGTCCATCTACTTTTTTCGATCTGTGTATAAAAAAGCATGCATGGATACACGCTGATACACATATGCAACAAACGAGGGTTTGGGGTTGAGGCTTCTGGGGGTTGAGGCTCTAGAAAGATATGATGTACATTTTCTGCAGATACACACATATATATATATATATATATACGCAGCCGCAGACGAAAACGTGAACGGTTATATGTGTGTACACAGTTGCCAGGGCGATGTATGCATGCGCTAGTAGGTAACCGGGTAGGTGCATGATGTCGCATGGATGCAACGATAAATCGCAGTACCAGGCACACCTGTCCGTACGCCTGCGCGTCTGTATGTATGCCGGTATGACCAGTTATGTCGAGCAGCCAAAGAGTCATTTGCTGTGTGCATGTGTCTGTACGTTCATATGTGCACGTACGCAGTTGCTTCGCTAGAGCTTGCGTGCTCACGTCTGGAACACAAGCTGTCTGGTCTTGCATCCTGCCGCTGTGCTCGCAGTGAGATCCTGAACCTAGCCCGAAACATCCCGCAACCCTACACCTTCAACCATACAGTCTGAAGCATCAAAAAACGAGCCGAACAGCTCTGCCAAAGCTTCTGAACCCTATAAACTCTAAACCCCTATAAACCCCATAAACCCTAAAGCCTAAAACCCTAAACCCTTAACCCTAAACCCTCGAACCCAACGAGCACAAAAAGCTGGGCTTCCCGACATGGCGGAGTCCCAACGGGCTTATGTCGGGCGACTCTCCTCCCCGTCCCGTCAACTCAACGTTTAGGGGTAGGGCGGGTTTAGGGTTTCGGGTTTAGGGTTTAGGGTTTGGGCGAGGCATACTTGGAGGTTCATGGGTAATTAGTTATAAGTGGGTTTATAATCGTCCTTTACTTTAAGTTGGGTTTTGACTATAGTAAGGTTTAGGGTTTAGGGCTCATGGATAGTTATAAGTGGAGTTAAAAGTCCCTTAATGTGGATGACAGCTATAGCTATCCTACTTACAGCCCTACTTAGAACTAGCCATGAACCGGAACCGGGAGGACGGATGTGGGGAATGCTTTACCTTAACTTTGCCTTGAGCTTACTCAGGCAGGAGTCTCCATGAAGGGGGACCGCGATTCCCAACTCGTGGATCTCCAGCAAGACGAGGTGAAGCAGGAATACTGCTAGAATAGGGTTTAGGGTTTAGGGTTTAGGGAATACTGCTAGGTCGGGGCTTCTAGCATCGTGGGCAGCAGGTACGACATCTTTGACAACAATCCATGGCAATGGTGTCCGGCAAAACCGACAATATCCTGGCATTGAAACGTATCACACAGTAATGAAAATACGAACAGGCACAGCATTATATGCTAAAGAGCTATAGCAAGTGAGACAGAACAAGCGGCGATAACACATGAGAGTGGTAGCAAGCCTGGAGTACAACAGAACTACTCTAGCATCTAGAAGTCGGCATGAACCCGTGTCAAGCAATGCTGATCCAACAGGCTCGCTTGGTTTAGAAAAGAGGCCTGACATACTACAACAATAATACTAATATATAATACGATGTATAACAAGCATAGTATTAAGAAGCCCCATAATCATACCAATAAAGGTTCATACCCATAGTATTCAGGAGCCCCATCATACTGATGTTAGTAATCATAGTCTTAAGAAGCCCCAGAATAGTTCAGGGTAAGCCGGGGACATCTCCTGAGTCGGCGCCCTGATTCACAATCTCCCGAAACTTCATGGCGCCTGGCACCGCGGGGTATGTAGGTAATATAGCTTAGAAGCTGCCCGCCACCCTGTAATAGTGCCTATAAGGATTATATTAGGGCCCTATTATATTCCTATGATACCACTATTACCGGGTGGGGGGCCCCTTCTAATAAATAGCTTTTACAAGGAACCAGCTGGGCAATTAACCGTTTTATGACCCCCGCCTAATGCCCGATGCGGAAAACCCACATTGCTACACTGTAATCCCTCAACCATGAACCGTTAACCTCAACCCGCAATAGTAAACCGTCAACCAGCCGAAGGCCTTAATCGTTCTCGGAAGTCTCAACTTGCATACGATCAGGTTCAAGGCTCAAGCTTGAACCATCCACAGACTAGACTCAAGAAATGCTCCAAATCCAGCAGTCAAGTGTACATCCGAACATGAAAGCCGGAGGTCTACAGTCTACATCTTAGTAGCAATACCAAACAATATTTTCATAATAATCTTACACTGCTAACCCCAATAAGACTACGAATGCTCATACGTCTATCATGAGTTCAGCGTAGCAATGGCAGTAGCAGTGGTAGCAACCCAACAACATCTGAGGCTTGAGCGTATAACTGCGCGCATAAATTCATCCTTGCAGACCTGGACAGGTCTGAGAGTTTACGGAGATTAGGATGGGTTTGGGGTAGAAGTTCTTTTTTCCAATCACCGTGGTACGGTTCCTACATTTGGTGCCAGAGGCTTGAGTAGTGTGGGCGCGAGCTGCGCCTTGAGTTCTGAACACAAGAGCACGGCATCCATGAGTCATAAGAAAAAAGTATAAACTTTCATTTCATAATGGTTCCTTTATAAGAATAACGTATTAAAGTATGGTACTCCAAAGCCCAGGCAAAGTTCCAATCATGCCCAGAGTGACCTAAGTTGCGGGTTATAAATCTTGCCTTGTCCAACCCGATAACTCATGATTTCGACAGTGGAGCCCTTGAGATAGTCTCCCTTAAGTTTGAAGGACATGCACTCCGGAAGCTCAGCTATAACCGCCCCCGGTCCCAAAATCGCGGGTTACGCACGGTACGAACCCCTTGCAGTATGATCAACAACCATCCTCGCAAAACCTAAACCCGGAATGTACATAAATCCCAGGACCTCCAAAGCGCCGAAAACCTTCAGCATCGAGCCCGAAGCTTGTCAGTGACTCCCTAAACCAAAATCCCTATACCCAAGCCCTAAACCCTAATCCCTCTAGTCCCTAAACCCTCACTCCCACCCAGGATCCGAGCAAATCCCGAAGCGTCTTTGTCAATCTTCGACAGCACAGAGTAGACTCGGTCCTGTGAGATAAAGCCCCAAGTATTTCCCTATACATTACTCTTAAGGAATGAGGCTATTAGGTTTCCAACTTTTTGGCTTCTACTGCAGGGTTTACCAAGACCCCCCAACTACCCCTTATTGTAGCCTCTAGTTACCTCTTAATGGGAAATATTAGAGCCTTTTAAAGGGTACTTGGGGGGTCCTGGTAGGGTCTGTAGTTTCGGGTTTAAGTATTGGTGTTTAGGGCCTAGAGTTTAAGGCATCAGCGTTTAGTGTTTAAGGTTCAAGGTCCAGGATTTAAGCTTCAGTGCCGGGTTTAGGGCTTAGGGTTTCGGATTTTGAGTGCTTAGATGGCTGATGTGTTGGAGGGCCTTAATTCACCTTGCCAGCGCAGCAACCTAGATCGCTCGTCCAGAGAGCCTATTCAAACAGTTGCGGGTGTCTAGAGGGTTGAGGTGTTCCAATAGGCCAGCCAGAACCTAGTACTAATATGCTTTATATAAACAGCTTAAAATATCGATGAAACAATGAGTCCTTGCTGCCTGCAGTCTGAAACCCCCCAAACCTGAAGCCCTAAACCCTAACAAATGATATAGGGGCCTACATAATCGAAATAGTGGTTTTGGATGTGTTGGGAAATACTACAGTATAAATGCGACAACCAACAACATTCTATATTGAACCTTCTAAACCCTGAAACCTAAACCCAAAACCCCCAAAGCCCTCGATCCCGAAACCCTGATCCCTAAACCCTCATCCCAACCTGGACCCTGTAAAACCTGCCCTTTTCATGGACTTATTCAAGGAACGCATAAAAAGGAACCGTAATAAGGTAGGTTATTTAGGGTCCCAGTAGTCCCTAAAGAGTCCTCCTCCAGATCGGCATCTGTGAGTTGCAGAGCGCTGCTTCGCAGGAGGGGCCGGAGCCTTACTGGTAAGGCAGCTTCCGGATTCAGGCTCCCGGCTTCTGGTTTTAGGCTACTCTGAAGGGATACTCTGAGGTTTCGCGGTTTAGGGTTTAGGGGTTCAGGGGTTTAGGGCTTAGGAGTCAAAGAGCTTAGGGTTTAAAGGTTTAAGAGTTCAGGATTTAGGCGTCTAGGAGTTTAGGAGTTGTCAGAGGTTTAGGGTTCGGGACTTAGGACTTTAGAGTTTAGGGTATTGCGGGCGTAATGATATTCCCCGAAAGCCTGTCCAATTGCAAAGGCCACTGTACAAGATGGCTCTGCCTGCCCAACAGTGATGGAAGCTGCACGGATCAAGGGTAGCACACCCTAAACCCTAAAACCCTAAACCCAAGGCCTTTAAAACCCTAAAGCTCCAAACCCTACACCCATAACCTTAAGTACCCTTACTAAAACCCCTAACTCTACCCCCTGAACTCCTAAACCCTAAACCTTTCTAGCGTGGAGCACTCGCAGTTCGGGGAGTCGGCATTCGTTCCGCAGCCTTGAAAAATCTGCTGTGTAAAAGTGTAAGGTTTTGCTTCGGCGTAACGTTTAGAGTCAGTTTACAGCCTGTAAGATGTGAATGGCTAAGGTCCCAGGTTATAACTTCCAATTGATGCCCTTTGGCATAGCATTGCAGCAACTCGATAGAGCGTTGTTTCACATGGGTCTTTGTACCAAGCTCCTCATGCGCATTACTAATCGTGATTACTGACTTGGGGGTAGGATTCCGGAAATCAGGGTCCATTGGCTTGCAGCTTGAAGCCACTCTTTTGAAGGACAAGGGTGGGACACGAATCTCGGCAGGCTTTTTGGTGTTCCGTTCTGTTCTGGATCCTACTGAAGCTCCTCTGTGCATGGTACCACACCTGACGGCAATCGGATAGTCGGATAGTGTGCGAGTGTGCAGCGCATGTGCACATTGAGTCCCCGCATACAGGAGATGGAGCAGACAGATAAAGAGTAGAAGCCTACCAGGCCGTGACATTGGACTAGCAGGGAGCGATTGAAGATTTAGTAAAGCCTAAATCCTAAACCCTAAATCTAGAATCTAAACCCTAGGGGAAGCCGGAGGCCAGAATTCTTGCGCTTTGCCTATTTTCTGCCGAGGTCGGCTGCCCGCAGGGAGGATACCCACACAGCAGCCGGCTTCCGGAGTCTCCGGCTGGGCTGGGCTTACTTTGTTGCTTACAAGGCTTTAAAATGGGTGGAAGGCTTAACTAGGCTTTGGGCTCAGAATCTTTGGGCTTCAGGGTTTAAGGGTTGAGGTTGCCTGTACCCGAAACACGATCCGATCCATAAAGAACCCCCGTACCCCCTCCGCCCAAAACAGCGGAGTGTTGGGCTTTGTTGGCCCTGAAGGGTACAAGTTAAGCTTCTCTTGTACAAGTGGCGGACGCAGGAGGTATTCTCGCGGGCCAGGCGCCTACGACCCTGCCACATCTGCACCCTGGCAACGGCTGCACGTAAGCTCCAACACCCTTCGTCTTTACGTCACATGCAATTCCTTGCCCTAGACCCCCGAACTACCCTCTAATATACCCCAGATACGTGCTATTAAGGGCCATTCGGCCTGGATTAAAGGGCTCTTGGGGGGTCCGGTTAGTACTGACGAGACTCTTCTGGATTCTCACTCCAGAACGATGCTCCGAAAGCGCGATTGGGCATGAGGACTTCTCCTGACCCGATATCCCCTTACCCAATGTCTAGACCCGATTATAGAATCCTATGCTACTCTTATGGGACCCTTCACGGAACCCTTATGAAAGAGCCCTATATTACTATATTACGCTTATAAGACCCTGAAGGTAACCCCTCAAAGCCCCTGAGGTCTCCAGAATCATCGTCAAAGTTGCCCGCATGGGGTGATTTGTCGGAGCCTCTCTTGCAGCCAAATGCTTGAGGCTGAGCTCGAGCTCCTTTCTTTCAGAGATGGTTAATCGCTGCCTTAACATTCATGCTTTTGTTTAGGGTTTAGGGATTAGGGTTTAGGGCTTTGGAGTTGCTTACAAACTGTCGGGGTGGTACTGCTTGGATCGGATGCACACCCACTCTGACCGTGACTGCTGGCGCCGGAGCAAAGCTACAGCTCGGTTGGCTCTTACGACCTCACCGCTGCTCGACAGCACTCTGCAGCCATCAGAAAGAGCTATTCAGAAATACGCGTCACCAACAAAAGAAAGGACAGTTCGGCTCTGCAAACACTTGTTCAAGCAGCTTCGAATTCTCCGACTCACACCCTGTGACATATTGCGGAAAGGAGATGTTACATACTGAGACATATTGATGGCATATATGTTACAATACACTGCGTATCTTGATATCTTATCGTGAGTCGGAGTCGGGGGAGGGGCCGCAGTGGCCTGCATGCAATCAAAACTGGGGAAAAAACGCGTTCAGCGTTTCAAAACTGAGCGATGCTGCCCACACGCCCTGCTGCTATTGCAGGGTAGCAAGCAGCAGCAAGTAAGAACAACAAAAATGTACATGGTAGCTTCGCACACTCAGGACCGCTGTTTGAGAAGCAGGCACAAGGCTTGTCCATCATGACGAGAGCCAGTCACAAAAGGACAATAATCGGATTGCTGATAGTACGTTACAGACCTGCCCCTGCACTATAATACCCTCACTTTCGGAAACTCCTATATGCCATTCAATCCCACATCCGATCCTGACTTGTGGACTCCCATGCTGCCACTTCCTGAAGTGTGCAGCGTGGCTACTATAGGGGCGTTAATAATTGGGTTCCTTACAATAATTTTAGTATAATGGGCCCCAATTAAAACCCTCTTCTAATTATTAAGGCCCCTATACTACATACATCCTCCGTGCACAAGGGGATCAGGGCTCGAGGCCCATGTCGTCACACTTGAAGCTGGCGCTCGACATCTGTCTGTCCTCATTCTTACGCGCGCAAAAGGGGAAGTGCCATATCCGCGCACAATGAGAGTCTTCTGGCTGACTGGGGGAACTTGTGCGAAGTGAGAGATAGATCTTCGGTTGATAAACATCTCTGCTACCGCTCTTCTGCAGCTATGCGTTGCAGTGGCCACACGAATGATGACTAGCAGACTAGCAGTCGCAGTGCAAGTGATAGAAGCCGTAGATTGTCGTCATCGTGTTGAGTTTAGGGTTTTTCCGTGTTTGGCTACCTTTGAGTTGTTCTGGGCAAATTAGTTCGACACAGAGGGCCCTCAATGCAAAGATTAGGGAGTGTACGAATCACGACACATGTTTCTCAACTGCACGACGGCCACATCAACCTTCGTGAAGTTTAGGGTTGCTTCGGGTTCGGGGTTTATGCAGGACCTCACAGGGCTCAACTTCGGAAGTCTGCAGAAAACCCTAAACCCTAAACCCCTAAACCCCTAAACCCTAAACCCCTAAACCCCTAAACCCTAAACCCCTAAACCCCTAAACCCTAAACCCCTAAACCCTAAACCCCTAAACCCTAAACCCTGCACCCTGCACCTGAATGCAGCTAGGAGTCCCACCTCCGGCAGCCGACAAAGGGTGATGCTGAACCTGGGTTGGCCTTTAGACACCCTGAAAAATATTTATATATATATATATATATATATATATATAGGGTCCCTTATAAACCCAAATCAGGAAAATAAGAAATGTCCCAAAATCCAAACTAGGAGCATAATGCAGCAGATGCAAAACACGAAACCAGCCACACCAAGAGCCACCGCGAGTATGATCACGAGCGTGGGGTGCTCCGGGCTTATCCCGTTTGTTGGTGGCGGCGGTTCCGTAGCACCGAACCATTCATCCAGCCTCAGATGGGCTACGGAAGATGTTGTGGATATAACACTGGTCGAGTCGGAGAAGGATTCGGGACAGTCGCTCGTGTCGACTTCGCAGTCACCGATATACTCCTCGCAGCAGCAATGGCGAACCGAGTCCGCGAAGGGGGGCTGGATGTCGCACGAAGCCGTTCGATCCACATTGTATCCACACTGGCCCTTGGCATCGGCAAAAGGAGTGGCGCTGGCAGTGGAGCCATTCAGCAAGGCCATGCCATGTGAGCAATCGTGGTTGGAAAGACTGCCCAGGACATCACGCACTGCAGCCACACTGCCAAGAAATGTCTTCAACTTCTCCGGCTGGCAGCTCATGATGTCACTGAGAGCTTTTTCATTACATGGCCCGATTCCGTTACACACGTGGCTGCAGCTCTCCCGCTGCCCTCTCCTGCCGATGTACCAACCTGCCATGACGTAGGGCAGCCAGCTCATTACCACCAGCTGCTTTGTCACAGCCATGGATACCAGAGCCAAGCGACAGGGCCCAAAGTCGTGGCAAGGTAACTAGGAGCCGCAAGGCCAGTGAAAGCACAAGTTCAGATGCAACTCTGCCGAGACTTTCTGCACTTCTGCACTCTGCCACCCCCCACCCCATGTAGCCATCGTCTGATTACACTTACACCAAACTGCACACCCCCAAACACTACATTGAATATGAAGGCCCCTATCATTTCCTGCATAGGCTGCCAATGTTCCTGCTGCCTGCCTGCACATCGATTTGGGGTGGCCGTTGGCGGCTTTACCCGAGGTTTGGGTCCAACATGGGTAGTAGCTGTAGGAGTTCATGTTAGGGTTCCAAGTGAGTGTTCCTTGAGGAGTTCTTGCAATTGAGGGAAGCTGCAGGCTCGAGAATCTCGGAAATCAAGGGGTGTCCAATCTACCTGTAGTCTCCATTGTGGTTCCTTTTTGGGGTTGCCTTTTCGGATCCTTCATATAAAATTGGTTAAACCAGAAAAAGGAACTACAATGGAGACTATAGGTAGGGTTTGGGGTTCAGGTCCGAGTTCATACCGTACATCCGTGACGGCCGCAGCAAGATGAAGGCCTCTCCAGGAGGAACCTCTTTTTGTCGAACGCCCACCAGGCCCAACTCCTAAAAACCTTAGAGCGCACTAAAGCCCCCTAAATCCTAAACCCCAACCCCTAAACCCTAAACCCTCAACCCTAAACCCCAACCCCTAAAAAGATGTGCGAGCTCGAACCTGAACCTTGACCCTGAAAAACCTACAGCCGTCAACACAGCCCGCTTTAAGCTGTGAACGAACTGCACTTACGGACTTCCGGGCTTCAAGTCTCCCTGAATTTGAATCCCATGCCTGCTTCACAGCTTCCCTGTTGCCTCCCGCTGATAACATCGAAAAATAATGCAATAAAGTGGCCTTGTAGGTTTAGATTTAGGGCTGGGGGAATGCTGTATTGTGACGACACTCGCAGCCCTATAGTGAACACTGATGCTAACTATTCAGGCCACGACAGAGGGAGGGACGAGCAGAAGCCAAAGACAGTATATTGTATATACACACACATAAGTACAAGTATCCATATATATATATATATGTATGTATGCATATCTGTATATATATATATATATATATACATACATACATACATACATACATACATACATACATACAGATACATACAGATACATACATACATACATACATACTTAAGTACATATATATATATATATATATATATATATGCATATCATAACTGCTTATATATATATACGATTAAACAAACAAATAAACATGTATATACATATGTATATATATATATATATATGTACTCATGCAGATACGATTATATATATATATATATACATATATATATATATACAAATATATATATATATATATATATATATGTGTGTATATATATATATATATATAAAGCGAGAGAGAGAGAGATACACACTCAGATTATATGTACATGCATAAAACATAACATTGTACATTAGATACACACCTACACTGACATATATGCATGCATGCATACACATTGACAAGGCTTCCGCCGGGCGTGAGCGCACCTTTTCTTCCGATGCTCATATCGTCATGGAGGCCCTGCCTCCAAGCGCTCACACCAGCACCTCCACCCCCTTCCCCGTGGTCTTACTCTCGGTCTGGCTGTCAAAACTCACCCTGGGCTCGGATTCGATGCTCGGGTGCCAAGTCCGGATGGAGCCGTCATCACTGCCCGAGGCAACTCGAGAGCCATCTGGGGAGTAGGACACGGAGTCCACCACGTCCTTGTGACCGGTGAGGGTGCGCAGGCACTTGCCAGAGAAAGCATCCCAAATCTTGATGCTTTGGTCCCAACTGCCAGAGGCGATTTGCTTGCCATCGGGGCTGTAGGCTACGGACCAGACATAATAGGTGTGGCCAGTGAGAGTCAGAAGGCAGGTACCGTTTTCTGCATCCCAGACCTTGACAGTGCGGTCGTCACTGCCAGACAAGAGGTGTGCGCCATCTGGGCTGTAGACCACCGACCGAAGATAATCCTTATGACCTCGCAAGGTTCGCAGGCATCGCCCAGTGGCGAGATCCCAAATCTTGATGGAACGGTCTGCACTTCCAGAGGCAAGGTATTTGCTATCTGGACTGTAAGCAACTGACCAAACGTCGTTTTTGTGACCCTTCAGCGTCTGCAAGCAGCTACCGGTGCTAGCATCCCAGATCTTGACGGTATGGTCCCAACCGCCAGACGCGACGGTCTTGGCATCTGGACTGTAAGCCACCGATCGCACCTGAGCCGTGTGGCCCGTAAGAGTGTGCAGACACTTCCCTGTGGCTGCATCCCAGATTCTAACAGTCAGATCTGCGCTGCACGAGACGATGTGATTGCCGTCCGGACTCGGGGCTACCGACCAAACCGTGTCTGTATGACCGGAGAAAATTTGCAGACTCTGACCGGTGCTGGCGTTCCATGTGCGCACCGTCAGGTCATCCGAGCCAGAAACAAGGGCGGCACCGGTTGGCAACCAGCGTACAGATTCGACGGGCGAGCCCTCCCAAATCGAGGGCGGGGACACAGCCAGTGCCCGGACAATCATGTACAAAGCCAGGATAGCTGACGCCATGGCTGCAGATGTACTGCGTGGTCCTGGAAACGGTTGCTCGAACAAACAACTTGCACACAATCACACACAGCTGAATGCCAGTGTAGCGAGATCTTCAAACTCCACATCTCGAGCGATTCCCACTTCTAAAATCAAGCGAACTCACCTTGCCCGTAGAAGACCCGCGATCGAACTGTCTTCGCCTGTCGCCTCCTAGCAGCATCTAAAAGCAAAGAAACTGAACGCACCTGAAGAAGACTACAAGTGTCGTTCTTGGCATCACGCCACTGCACCCTTCTACTGCTTTGGGCATGTGCCCTGGTGGACCGACAAGCACGACTTACATGCTCTGGGCCTGCAGAGCCCGCAAGATCTTTAGGGTTTAAGGTTTACTTTAGATTCAGGGTCTAGGGGTTTAGGGTGTACTTAAGATCCAACAGAGCACCCCCCAAAAAAGCTCCGAAATCCTTGTCTCTTCAACTCGTCTCTGAGGACCCGACTCCTGGTAGCTCAACTTGCCATCCCCTCAGTACCGTCAAGATGTGGGAGTTTCCGAAGATAGGGGACCCTAATATGGTACCCTAAATAGTAGGATCCTTATTATAAGGACCCCCACATGCGGTACCCCTATTTTCGGAAATTGCCATGTGACTTCAGGGCTTAGGGCTTTAGAATGCAAGATTTTGACCAAGACATGCCTGTCAGGCAGCTCTTGGAATTCGCCACTGACCATATCTGCGAATTACTTCTTCGGACGCTAAGTAAACCCAGAGAGCCAAATACCTCTTAATTAGGCATATGGCTTAAATCCTATTATGCGCCCCCTTATAATTTAAGGTATATTCCTTAATTAAGGGGCATTGGGCTCTCTGGGTGTTTTTTCGGACGCTAGGTAAACTCTCAGTAGCGAAGTCCGCGTGGGATGCTCGGATTGGGGATCTTCGGAAGCGACATTACCCAGCCTGGAACCCGAAAGACCCATTGAAACCTAAAACCGCCTTGGCTCCTGGTGAAAATCCGCTACGAGAGCTCCAGCCTCGTATCGCAGAACTACGGAGCCAAAAGCACAGACCAACCGAATCAAGAGCCATGAAAGCCCGAAAAGAAGGACCTTAAACCCCAAACCCTGAGGGGGCTCTTGCTCTTCTCAAAGACACCTTAAAGCCTAGACGGCCCTAAACGGCCCTAAATCGTAGATCTGCTATCGAAACAAAAACCTTGAAATCCCCATGCTGAACCCCGCGACTCTCGTCTTCCTTTTGCCGAGCGTCCATTGCGGTCGACCTCATTCCAAGCAGCCTCCACCTACCGGCGCAAGGGCAAGGAAGCGCAGCCTTTCTGCTTAGAGGCTTGTTGCTGCTTGTAACAATGTCTTACCTAGACCCCCAAAAGTAGGTAAAATAATGGCCCAAATCCTATAACAGGCTATTATTCTACATGCTTTTGGGGTCCAGGTAGAGGTTTGACTTATCTTAGCATCTTTCTGAGCTCTTCCAGTGTGCCCTGTGCAAGGATCTCGAAGCTCCTGGCCTTCAGCCTGCGCTGATTCCAAAACTGTCTCACCTACGGTTTCCTTCAAACTCCAAACTCCCTAGCTTCACTTGAATCTATATGAGCATCTTTCATCACCTAAACCCCAAACCCGAAGCCCTGAACACTACCCTAAACCCTAAACCGCAAACCCTGACCCCTGCCTAGACCCGCAAAAGTAGGTAAAAAAATGGCCCAACTCCTATAAAAGGCTATTCTTCTACATACTTTTGGGATCCAGGTAAACCCTATAAACCTCACAAAAAGGGGACGCTGGGCTTCGACCAGACCTGCTCCTGGCTCTGCACGTTCTTCGCCATCCTCGCCGGGGGGGCTCTGGGTCCAACGGCTTTTGGCTCTAGGCTGGGTTTAGGGTTTAGGGTTTAGGGTACTGCCCCCCACCCTGTAACCTGTTTATGTTCGGGGTCAGAATGAAGGTCTCTCTCTCTCTCTCTCTCTCTCTCTCTCTCTCTCTCTCTATGTATGTATAAATGAGAATAGTCATGACAATAATGATAATTGCATTAAACATACTATCCAACTGTTACAGGATGGGGGCTGTATGCAAGCTTTATTTAGGGTGTAGGGCCCCTGAAGACCCTAAATCCTAAGCCCGAAGTAAGGGCTCTTTATAGAAGCCTTGTATGGAACCCTCCCTAAACCCTAAACCCTAAACCCAAAACCCTGAAACCTAAACCCTAAACCCAGTCTGTGGCTTGGAGTTTGGGGCTGGGTGGCCACGTGCGCCAGTTTATTGGGATTTAGCATGGAGGTTTTCGGGTGCAAGGGGCCTTAGTAACTAAAATCGGGCTTACTGTTGCGTAAATTCCACCATGGTAAGAATCAGGAACCCTGAACAATAATGCTTCCTGCAGTAATGATCCGGACTTCTACAGTGGCAATTCGGGGTCGGGGCCCGGTGGAGACGATTCTAAGGGCAGCTAACGGTTTGGGCTTGGGGCCCCTTTACCTTTAATTAAGGGTCCTTTTCAGGGTTCTTTTTGGCTTCTGAGAAAATGGGTCTGAAGCCTTTTGTTGCTGGGGTGCATCTCTCATTGGTCTAGCTGAAACCTAAACCCTAGACCCTACAAGCCCGTAAACCCGAAACGCCATCAAACTATGGCTTTAGATGTAGGACTCAGGGTGTAGGCTTTATTTTTAAGTGCAATGGCTCTTTCTCCACTTCGCAGAAGCATAGCAGGATGTAGGGTTTAGGGCTAGGGGGTTTGCAGTTCTGGATTGAGAGCAGGCGACTTGGGGTCCAGGATCTCGGGCTCAAGGCTTCGGGAGACACTCGAACTTCCTGTCCTGTCCGAACATACACACCTCACCTAGTTAAATATATAGTCTCCTTTGAAGTTCGTATCTTTTCCATTTCCTTACAGTAGAAGCCAGAAAGTTGGAACATCATTATCGTAACCCCTGTAAGGTAAATTATAGGGGATCCTACCATTAATCCATATTCCAACTTTCTGGAGTTCCCCATATACCAACTAATATAATAAAAATAATACTACTACTAATAATTAAATAGAATCATAATAATAATACTAATACTAATACTACTATTTAGTCTCCTTTGAAGTTCCTATCTTTTCCATTTCCTTTACCAGCTGTGGATTCGCGGATCCACTTTTTTTGTTGAAGGGCGAGGCCCCCACAAGATCACGGCACCGCTGAGCCACTGGTCAGCGAGCTTCCGGGACCTCTTTGGAGCAAATGTGAGAAACGAGGTTTAAGGTTTAGGGTGTACAACTTTGTGAGAGTAGGGGGAAGGGCTATGGCCGTTCAGCTTACAGGCCTTTTTGCGATCTTCTGCGGCTTCGTGTGGGTTTATGTGGAGCTTATATACACGTAGATAGATTAGATTGGACTAGTCTAAATGGAGAGTAGGTCAGATTAGATTTGGGTAGAACTGGATGAGATGAGCTGACATGGGATTATAAGTAAGATGAGATTAGGTCAGACTGGACGACCAGGTCAGATAAGGTAAGACAAGATACACAGATAGATTGACTAGCTCGATATCTACATAGCTAGATGGGGTTTTCCGAAATTAGGGCTACCTTATCCTGGGGTCCTTAATAAAGATCCTACTTTTTAGGGTACTATATTAGTGTCCCCTATTTTCGGAAACTCCCAGATTGGTAGATGGCCAACTAGCGAGACAGCTAGACAGGTAGATAGGCAGCTAGGTGAATACACAGCTAGATAGATAAACAGATAGCTAATTAGATAGCTAGCTGCTGATAGCTAGCTAGTTAGCTAATAGATAGGCGATGGACAGATAGATAGAAGATGGATGGATTCATGGATAGACGGATAGAAAAGTCGACAGATAAACAGATATATAGACAGACAGATTCAGATAGATTGAGAGATATAAATCGGTCAGGCTAGCATAGGTTCGGTTAGACTAGACGAGGCTGGGGTAGACTAGATTACATGAGATGAGATGGGACACGATGGGATGAGGTTAGACGAGATTGGATGCTACCGACCTAAGATAAGGTGGATGGACAGACATACAGGTGGATTGACCGATAGATAGATAGATAGATAGACAGCCAGATGGACAGACGTTCAGACAGATGGATTGACAGGTAGATAGTTATAGGGGCTAGGGACGAAGGAGCCATAAAGTAGATGTTGCACAAGCCTCGGATTAGAGGGTGCCTTGCACGCATCGCTGAGCTCTGCGCAGAGAGTTCTCGTACTGCTGGAGGTATGCGGCATAGTTAAAGGTCTCGGACCTCAGAGGTCTGAAGGTTTCGGAATTTCGGACATGGATCAAGGGCTGCTTTTCGCCCGGCTGTGGCTGTGACGGCATGAGGCATAAAGGCTCAAAAGGATCATGTGGTAACTCACTCTACGCTCCGCCCTATGCCCCGCCCTCCCTCCCCACTCGCTTTCAAGAAAAAAGTCTGTTTTGGCAAATGACCCAGCCAAGCATGCTGCAAGTACAATCTGGCTACCATGTTCATCAATGCCACATTCATTGTCTTATATGGTCTTGTTCACACCTCAACACGCACACACAAACAAACAAACAAACAAACAAACAAACACAGACACATACACACACAGAGACACACAGGCACAGACTCACCTTATGTACTCGGGGCCCTCCGAGCCCTAATCACTTTCTCCATGCCCTTGCTGCTTCCGTGGGTCTTACGATCCCAAACACCTTCTACTCGGTCTTAGCTGCAATGCTTGCCGACAATGGATACACCGAGATTCCGGGAATACCCGGACATGCACAGTGAACTCCCGAACTCCCACAGTCCCCAAGTGGGTGCTTAGGGCTTAGGGTTTAGGGGTTTAGGGTTTTAGGGTTTAGGGTGTGGGGGCTTAGGGTTTAGGGGTTTCGGGGTCTAGGGGTTTATGGTCCAGGTTTCGAGTTGAGGGCTTGGGCGATAGTTATGTATGTTTGGGTCCTGTCGGGCATGGTCGGAATTGTCCAGATGTAAAACTATTACACTGGCTGGCTAATGAAGCGCAGGGGGGCCGGATCTGCAAGGCAGGGCGTTGGATGAGTGGGTGTGGCCTGGAGATCACGATAGAATTCGAGCTGCCGACCGAGATGCCTTATTACTGATTGACTGCCAACGAAAATGCTGACGTATGTGTGGCCGGGGATTATATAGAGCCGCGTCTAGAGTCTACGGCTTAGGGTGTACTGCATTGGTGCCCCGATTGAACGCATGCCCCTAAGTCATGACTTTCATGTACCGAGGCAGGAACAACAACCACCACCTCCAACACCACCACCACCAGCCCCACCAGCACCACCACCACCACCAGCACCACCACCACCAGCACCACCAGCACCAAGCACCAGCAGCAGCAGCAGCAGCAGTAGCAGCACCAGCAGCACCAGCAGCACCAGCAGCACCAGCAGCACCAACACTACAACAACCACAAAAGCAAAACCACTGCTGCCACTGCGGAACTACCCCAGCAAGGCCCACGAAGGGATGTTTTCACGTGGCCTGAATCAGTCTCTTGCCGAGTCATACCTATCTGTGAGTACGCGCACATCTGGAAGCCTAAACCCTAAACCCTAAACCCTAAACCCTAACCCCTAAACCCTAAACCCTAAACCCTAAACCCCTAAACCCCTAAACCCTAAACCCTAAACCCTAAACCCTAAACCTGGCTTCCAGCTCTTCTTGGCGGGCAAGCGCTGAGCTGCGCTTGCCGAGCCGGGGGTCCCCAGGTGCGGAGACATTCTCTCGCACGGCATAGTACTATTACTACCATATTGTTATCATATTACTATCATATTACTATCATATTACTATCATATTATTATCATATTTACTACCTTATAACTACTATGACTACCATTCTTCCATTCCCTACAGAGTAGGGTTTCAGGGCTTCGGGTGCACGGGCCTTGGGCCTTAGGATTTCGGGATTCAGGTAGTGCAGTGGGCATATTATACTAGAGTTATCATATGAGGGTTTAGGGTTCAGGGTTTAGGGTTTAGGGTTGAATACCCAAAAATAGCAGTGGTGCTTATAGAATGAGATGGTAATGCTGCTGTCTATGAGGATGGCACCTCCGAAAAATCAAAGATGATCATTAGCAGAATGGAGTATATGGGGTTTCGGGTTCAGGGCTCAGGGGGTTTAGGGTTTCGGGTTTAAGGCTCAGGGGGGTTAGGGTTCGAGGCTTAGGGCTTAGGGGGTTTCGGGGTTTCGGGTTTAGGCTTCTGTTTTTGGCGGTGGAGGGGAGTTTGCCTTCGGGGGCTCGTGGGTTGTGGGTTGCGGTTCGGGAGCTAGAGTATTCCGGGTCTAGGGTTTAGGGTTCAGGCTAGGGGTTCACAGGAAATGTATGGGCTCAGCATGTTGTACAGTTTGACAGGAGGGTTTCTGGTGGCTCTTCGTGGCAAATTTTATAAGGGTCTGCCCATCCGCTCTCAGCTTTTCGCGCCAATCACGTCCACATCATCGTCAGAGATGCCCTGGGCAGCAACTGTCAAGGGCAGAAGGCGTTGGGAGTCTGTATTATATATATATATATATATATACAATAAGGCTCATGCAACATGATATAGCATATAAAATAAACTGCCATCGTATTATGAAACAGAATATGCATGAAGTTTCGCCTGATTCTCTGCCTCTCACCAGTTCTACCCTCTGCTGATAAGCTACTACCTACTGTAGTGGCCTAAATAACTACATATACTAGTTGGGGGAGCTCCTTATTACAGTTATAGTATAATGCACCCCCAAACCCTATTCTAATTATTAAATCCCCTGTATTAGGGCTCAGGGCTTTGCGAGACAAAGTGTCCAGGTGCGTGTCTGGCGAACAATGGAGTAAGAGCCCTAAACAAATCACCCCCCCTAAAAGCCTCTAATTAACGTAAATATATGCATGTATGTATGCATGTATGTATGTAAGCTCACATGCACAATACTTACAAAACTTTCAAAAACACGAATGATAGTAATATTGGTTATTGCCGTAATTTTACTTTACGTCGACTTATAACATTGTCTATGAACCTATCTATCCATCTATCAAACCCCAAGTCTCCTATAAATGCCAAACCCAGCGCCCACACCAGCGGCTTTCGACAGTCACCATTACAACGACAACGAGAGCACGAAGCTTCCGATGCGTAGCCATTAAACTGATTCTCTATTTAACCGAAAAAGAACAGCAGAAAGAAGAAGCGTCACATAAATCCTTACGAAATATGACAGCGCGACCTGGGAACCCAGTGAAGCTTCTACTGTCTGATTCGGGAGCTCCAAGCAGCCAGTGGGGTCCAATTCAGCGAGTCAGGAACCCGCGAACCCAACCCGCAAACGCTTAAACGAGCAGATGTTGCTACAAAGCCTCCGGACGAAAAGCTTTCAAATACCAGCTAGGGGTATCCTTCGGGTACTGCCCCCATACAGTAGCAGTCTATAAAAGTGCTACTATTCAGGTCCTGATATATATATATATACACATATATATATATATACATATATACATATATATATATATATATATATTACGAATATTATCTAATATTACGAATATTATCTAACTGTTACTGAATGGGGGCAGTACCCAAGGTATCCTGGCTCTATGTGATCTGGTGTGTCAGATCTCTCGAGACTTCAGAATCCAAACCCTAGACCTTTCCCAAGACTCAAAACCCTCAACCCGAATCCCTATACTGTAGTCATAATAAGGAACCCCCAAAATAGTTTTTTTAGGCCCCCATATTAACAGCAGCGTCCGGTGTTTCCATCGGCCTCAGCCTGTGCAATGACTCCCTCCTGCAAGGGCCAGGCATGAAAAGCTGTGAAGATGGTTTAGGGTTTAGGGTTTCGGCTGGTTTCAGTGAGTGGCTCCTTCTCCTGCTCTTGCTACTACTACGTACTGCTGCCTCGTCGTCATAAGCATACTACTGCTGCAGCTGCCTGGCTATTTCTGCGGACGGTCTGTGGCCGCCAAGAACCAAACGGTCTTCCGAGCCAACGGACAAACCCTGAAAAGTGCTCCAGCCGCTCACGAACCAACGACCCAAGACTTGCCGGATTTGTTCTTTAGGGCTGAGAGGTTTTGGTGTGTATATCAAAGTTTTCCCGCACACCAGAAGCTGAAGAAAGACCGCTGAAGAAACTCTCAGCACCCATCCATCCTTCTGGTCGTCTGCATTAGGATCGATTTGTGCCGAGTAGGCAAACCGCTGGCCTTTGTGTCCACGATGTCAGGAAACTGCCCAGCATATACCAATGATACTGTCCCCTTTCTCTTGACGATGTAAGAAAAGTTGGAATGCTCAGTTTCTGCATAAGAACGACAACTCATGCCAATAACGACTACAAAGGAGCTAACAAACGCCGGGTACTGATATTTACTTAATGCTGAGAAGAGAAATAAAGACCCATCACTATCACTATCCCGAACAGTGCTGAGTAGTTTTGGGTACTCATGCGACTAGTGCCCAATGATTACTGCTGATCGCAAACACCAGAAACCTCACTGATGGTGATGATGATGATCGTGATGATGATGATGATGATGAGGGTGATGCTGCTGACGTTGATGGTGATGATGGGGATGGTGGTGATGATGGTGATGATGATGGCGGTGGGATGATGACTGCGATTGTGACACGTACTGCAGCGGAGCTCTCTTTTGGGGAGCAAGACCAAGGCATAACCACCGTCATTTTGAGCCACTGCCGAAGCTGGACGACGCACCCCCCGGCAGACTGGGGCTTTGGAGAGCAATTTTTGAAACAATCGCGTGTTGCCACGGTTCGTTCCGTCCCTTTTCTTTTCAGTGCGGGATGTTTGCCTTCAGCGCTTTCATGCCCGCAGACTGCGACAGAACGCTGTCTTGATTTAACTGAGCAGGATCTGACCACCTAACATGCGAAACCACAAGGAGCCCTCCCTGTTCCTTCCGAAACCTCGTGGGACAGAAACGGAATAATCAACAGCTAATTGAGCTCTGGGCATTCAGGGCTTCCAGATTCCAAGATTTTCAAGCTAAGGTTTGCCACCAGGCTGCTGTCTTCGTTCGGTGCCCAGAGGCACATAATCGCCGTCAGCACACAAATGTAGCCCACCTTCCAGTCGCGACATATTTTGATGCATAGATCTCCGAGAAAGGCATCGTGGTTTCTACCCACCCCCCAAACTGGACTCCTGGGATTTTGAGACAACTACATATCAATGCCATTGCCGCTGGGTTTCGTCTTCATTCTAGAAGTTGAAGCTACTACGACAAGTCTTGCTACCTGCCTGGGCTTCGACGCGACTGCTGCTCCTTTGACAAGATATCCTATTGCCACTTGCGAAAGCCTGAGCCCCACGCCAGGTAGTTGTGATTTCGGGGTCACGGTCACGGTCTAGGGTTTGAGGTCTTGTTAGGCATGTTCAAGAGATAAGGATAAGATCACAGGCATGATTCTGGCGAAACGGGTGCGCTGTAGGCCCCGAGCTGTCGTCTTCAGTCACTTTATGGATTGAGACGTGGATCGCGAGTTCAATTTTACGAAGTGTAAATTGACACGACCAGCGCTAGCTGTGTGTCTCATGTTGCTGGGAAGACCACGTTTCCCGAGCATAACCCTCCGCTGCCTGCGGAGCACCGTCTGTGAACATCCACTGCTCCTTCGCACCAGGCATTCGACTCCCGGCATTTTTGGCAAAACGAGAAACGAGCGAGCTAGCTTCAACAAGTGAAGAATTCTACTGAGAGTGATGCTACTATATGGGTGGTTGTCAATATCGGGGTCGTCCCCTCTTGGGTCAGTATTAGAATACGGCACCTAAAATTTAGGGTACCCAAAAACCCTAAACCCTAATATGGGTGGTTTCCTGGGCCCCTCGCTCTTTCGACGAGGACCCCACACGTGGTCCTGGCATGGATACAGAAGCCTCCCGGGGCTTCACAAAAACAGAAGCCTCCCGGGGTCTCACAAAACGAGAGACCGTAGAACCAGCCCCCGAAGTAGTCGGTTGTTTTTTTTTTAAGGGCCCTTTTCCACCTGCAGGTACAGCTAGAACTCCTGTACTAGTCGGTTGGGTTTAGGGTTTAGGAACCTCCCAAGCAGGAGCCCTAATTGTGGGAACAACTCCGGTAGATCCAGTATAGACCCCTTCTCGAACCTGAAAGCAGGTGCCCAGCATTTCAGAAACCCAAATGAATTAAAGTTGCCAGGAAAATGCCCTAAACTCCAAACTCACCAGCTCCTCCCACCGCGCCGGGAAGTCTCGAGAGAATACGAACACCTCAGCAGGGAGAGTTCGAGGGCGAAAGGGCTCGGGGATTTAGGGTTTAGCAATCAATGCCACGGTATCACTGCTTACCTGTACCCCCCTAGAACCCATAATAGCCTCCTGGGTTTTATATGGCAACACATTAAAAGTAAATCCCAAGGAGATTATAGTTACGGCGTACGGTTAGAATCGGTTAGACCCTAAACCCTAAACCCTAAACCGGTTAGAAGGACTTGAGGCTGCCTGAGCCATGAGAACGCCCACAGCGAAGGCGATGGCTATCAGCAAGATCCACCACAGCCTTGGCTCTATAAAGTTCTATGACTAGGATACCCAGTAACCAAAGAATAAAAAGGCCTCTCTTTTTGAAATTGGGTAACTTTATAATAAGGAACCTAGGACTACAAAAAGGGAATAAGGGTACTACTGGGCATCCTAGATGATAAATGGGCCCTAATACTTGGAACCCGGTGTTGGAGTATATCATGGTATAGCAGTATAGCAGGATCCACCGAAGCCTTGCTGCGATCTGAGCCCTGGCGTTGTCGGCGGCTTTAATACAGTAGTTAGAATTAGGTGTACGTTCTATTCTCTATTCTATCTCCACACAGTTATACTATAGGCGTAGTATTACTAACCATTATAAAAACCCGTAAGTAGCGGCAGCAGGACTAACTATTCCCTAAACCTTACCCGAAACCCTGAACTCCCTAAACCCTAAACTCCCTAAACTCAATCCCTAAACCCTAAACTCCCTAAACCCTAATCCCTAAACCCTAAACTCCCTAAACTCCCACTAAACCCTAGTCCCTCAAACTCCCTAAACCCTAAACCCCCATAGTTTATAGTAGGCTTTACAGGTCTCGGGCCTTGCGGGGTTTAGGTGCTTCGGGGATGTAAGGCTGGGGCTTTTTGGGGGGCTCTGAAAAGATCTTGAAGGGCTTTGCTTTACGTGTCTTAGGGTATTAGGGTTTTAGCGGCTTTGGGGTTTGGGGGTTTAGAGGCTTAGGGTTTAGGGGTTGAGGGGCTTAGGGTTTGGGATTTTTTGCAGCGGTAGGCTCGGTTTTGAAGCAGTTAGCGTCGGGAAAATCAGAAAGTGGCTAGAGCTTCAGGAATTGCAGGTGTGGGATGGGTTTGGAAGGCCAGTTTCTGGGCCGAAGTAGTAGTCGGGCTATCGCTACAGCCTGACAGCGCTTGAGGCTGAACATTGAGGTTTGGGGTGACGGCTTAGGACTCAGAGCTTTAGGGTTTTTGGTTGTGCAATTCGTGGCTGCTCTCCGGCAGTCCTAGTCTAGGGCTTCGGCTTAGCGTGCCGAATGAACTGCAGTGCAAGAAAAACCTGCAAACTCACACTTACAGGCTTAAAGCCACGAATCTCTGGAATTAAACATCCGAGAAGTTTAAGATCAACAGGCCGCTTGCACACTTGCAAGACTAGTCGTTGTATTGTATGCGTGTGTGCATGTGTGCATGTGTGTATGCATGTATGTATGTATGTATGTATGTATATATGTATGTATGTATGTATACATGTATAGATGATATGCACTGTACATATCTATATATATATATATACATACATACATACATATACATCTAGTGTGCGTGCACATTATATGCAACAGACATCGCACCCGGGCCTCTGAGCCCTAACTTTGCAACCTTCAAACCCTGCGAAGCGACTCCCTTGGGCCGTAACCTACGTATGGTCTCCATTGTAGTTCCTTTTTTTTGGTTTAACCAATTACATATTAGGGATCCTATAAGGTAACCAAAAAAAGGAACTACAATGGAGACTATAGGTAAAACCCTTGCAATCCGTAATCCCAAACCCCACCCTGCTATCCGAAGCCTTTTCACTAGACCCGAAACCCAAACTCACAAAAATCCTCAATACGTAGCCTTCGAAGACCCCTCCATAAACCTGATTCATGTAGTCTCATATAGAACACTACCAATTGAGACGCGGTGCTTCTTAAAGATCTGCAGCTTTTGAGTCTGCCCTTGGGACTCTAACCTCGCCAGCACTCGGGCCCCTTTAAAGGGGATCTATAGGGGCTCTATAAAAGGATCTACTTAAAGGATCATGGGACTTAGTAACTAAGGTTATAATTAGGGTAACTATACTTATAACAAGCACGCGGCTTAGCTTCTTGAAAGGCTGCAGGGCTTGGTGTTGTCGGGGCTTTAATATGTAGGGGTGAGGGTTTTGGGTTTAGGGTTGATGAGGGTTTCCTACGGGGACCTTAGAAGTGGCTAGAACGCAGCTGTATAAGCTCTTACGGTAGGCTTGAGGGCTCAGGGAGGTCAGAATTTTTGCTTCAGGATTGAGGGCTCAGCAATATGAGCTGAGACGTCATATGACAATACGAACTGATGTCGGAATCCTGCACATACCCGAACGTGACAGGCACGGTGGTAGCATCCACCAACATGCGCCCACTGAAATGCGCGGTATCTTCCTGTATGTAGAAGGGGATTACCCTGGAAAGTGCTACGACCGTTCTCGCAACGAAGGAAATTAAGGAAATGTTGAACATAGACAAACTCTCACGAACTTCTTGCGAAGCCCCAATCAGTCCCCTTCCTGCCTCCTCAAGCTCCGCCAAATCCCACACACGATAAAGCACTGTGCGCAATGCAGAGTGCTTGGACGGGACATGATGTTATGAATGGCTGTATCAAAACAGCATTATTCCCCTAGAGGGTTGACTGCACACCCTAAATCCCGAAACCACAATCCTAAACCAGAGGAGTGTGAAGTTGCTTAAATCCTCAACCCAGTGTGCCCCAAGTTGAAAAGGATTTTGGGGTTCGGATTTTGGGGTTCAAATCCTGCCGTCCCACTCACACAACGGCCGTCGGGATGCGTCTCCATGAGCCCAGTGAGAGCTGCGAAGATCCTGAAGCTCTCTCCTAAACCGAATCCTGAATCCAATGCCCTAGACCCAGGTTAGGAATTTGGCTTATGGTTTGGAGTTTGGTTGTTAGGGCAGTTTAGCACTTAAAGGCTTAGGGTTTAGGCCAGTTTAGGGATCAGGGTTGAGGGTACAGTCTACAGCTAGAAGCCACAGTCGGCGGAAGAGCTTCAGAGTAGCAAGAGAAGAGTGACAGCAAGAACTTCATGGCCCGGCTCCTTTCTGATTTCTGGTGACAATCTACTCTTTGCTTAAGAAACCCTCAAAAAAATAAAAATAATAATCCCTATATTACCACCATAAGGAATATATTTTTTATTTTTTGGGGGTTCTTAAGCAAATAGTAGCAATGGTACAAAGTAGAAGAGACTCCAGGGAATGGAATATGACGCATTGAAGATATGGAAACCCCAGTGTAGGTATTCTGGCTTACTATATGGGTGGCTGTCAACACTATGGTCCCTTTTTTAGTCCCTAATATAATACAGCACCTAAAATTTAGGGTGCCCTAAAAGGGACCCTGATGTTGACAACCACCCATATGGCCGGCATCATCTCCTGTAGGAGGCTCGGTAGTTGAAGGCCCTACATATTGGTGGTTCTCTAACATGGGGTCTGTTTGAAAAGGGACCCAAAATAGTACAGTCCTCTTCTACAAAAAGACTAAAGGGGACCCTAATTTAGAGAACTACCCATCAAGCTGTAAACATGTTGCGGTAGAGAAGGCGGAAGTACCGTGGCTAGTGTTTGCAGTGTTTGTTATGTGCGCTGTGCCTACCACAGCTGGTCGGCGACGAGGCTACTTCTAATGGCGATATTTGAACCTCCAAATCGTGTCAACATGGGCATGAAGCTTTAGTCTACCGAAGAGAGCTTGCCGATGCCTCGCACTTCCTGATTTTCGCCACGGGGCCAATAGAAGATGCCACCATTCAGAATCGAGACAGGCACGAGGCATAGAAGAACAAATGGAATGGGAATGGCCTGGGAGTGACTGTAGGCCAGCCTGGACAGCATGGGGTTCAGGGTTTATCAGGGTTAGGGTTTAGGGTTTGGGGTTTAGGGTTCAGAGTCTACAGGGGTTAAGGGTTTAGGGTCTTAGCTCAAGCAGGATTTAGGGCCTAGGGTTCAGGCTTTAGATTTTTGGCTTAGGAATTTGGGGCTTGAGGCGCGGGATAAGTGCGTTTGAGGGTCAAGCCTTTAGAGGGTCTAAGTTTCAGAACGGTTTAGTGCGCCAAACCAGGCTCCTAATTTTAGGGTTCTGCGCCGCAGGGCCGTGCAAAAAAGCAAGCATGCTTTCCTTGCACACTAAAGCCAGAAACACACAAGGACCGGGGTGAAGGTAATGAGTATATTCCCCACGATCATCAACAGGAGGACAATCGCGCGCGCGCGCGCGCGCGCCTGCTTTAGCCACACTAGCAACGGACAGTGGTGGCTGTATTCAACAAGGCTGATGACAGCAGCAAGCATGTACCCAAAGCAATAGCAACAGCAGCCATATCATACTGATAGACCTCCTCCTCCTCCTCTTCTTGACCGTTGGCATCCTTTTCCTCACCATCATCGTCACCATCATCATCACCAATCTCAAATGATTCACCCCAAAAAGCAACCCGATTGTCACAATAGTACTCCACATCCGCATCGCCCTTCCGGCTACCCGCAACTATTGCAATCTCAACGACCCCCCATTGTCCGCATCGTCGCCAGAAATGCTGTCAGTGTCATACTATCACCATTGCTGACCATAATCGTGGAAACATCAAAGGCTGCATGGCCATCGCCCAAACTATCACCTTAACAACCATTCTGCTCATCTTGATCATTATCATCACCGCCATGCTCATCATGGTCATTGCTATCACCCGGTCACTACGATTGTCGACGGCGCCATCAAACTCGTTACCGTCATCACAGTCATCATCCTCGTCTTCACAGCCATCCACGTACGGTTTAGTCCCCGTTCTTGTCGATTCCATTCAGCATCATCAAGCCCGCCATAGGCATTTGCACCACCATCACAAAACATCCTTCTGGAGAACTATCTGCACCATCATTGACAAAGACAGCAACGTCATCTGTTTCTGATGACCAGGCCGTCTGCATCCTGCTTTTTCGTCCATCACTCAACATCATCATCATCATCACCATCATCATCACCATCATCATCATCACGATGCGAACCCCTGAGCATCCTCATCGCACGCCGCCATCCTCCATCATTATCACAGTCGTCACCATCACGATCATCCTACTCAGCATCATCCCGGCCATCATAGTTAGTAACACACTCAACATCGATCATCAGGCTTTCCAGCATCATCGCCGTCACCATCATTAGAATAATCCTCCTCCACCTCCTCGTCGTCTCTCTCTCATGTTCGAAAGCACCGGCCGCAATAGCCAATGCAAACGCTTTGTCTGTATGGCTCCATCATGCAAGCTATCATCACCAGCATGCGCAACATGACCATCAGCACCTCTACCGCTGCGGTCCTCAACGAACAGACTGAATTTGGAAACTGTGTCGATGCCAGCCACACTAGCCGCTAGCCCTCGCCTGCATAACTCCAGCTTCATGATTAAGTACAACTCGAGTCACCACTATGATGTGATCTTCATCTCCATCATCAACGTCATCGGCACTACCAGCGCATACCGCAAAATCATCATCCTCATCACCCGTGGAATTTCAGCACTGTGCATTTCCCGGAAAGCACCTGACACAGAAAAGCATTCCGACACTACGACTCGCCCACCCTAGCCAGACATGATGAAGCTACAGCCCTAAGGTCCCCCATCGTAAACTCGTGATACACGTAGTAGGCACAGCTCTGAACCCGAAACCCCAGGATTGTGGGTGGCAGACAGTGAAATCCAGAACGAATCCTTGCAGAGCCAATGAGGCCCAGATGCCCTAATGGTGGCTTCCAGACCCCCTAATCCCTAGACCATCAATCCTAAACCTAAACTTAAGCCCAGCGAGCTTTGTTTCGAACCCTGCCACCGACATGCACAGCTGGGTTTACACGCCCAAGACTTCGCAGGCTTCAGGCCGGTCGGGAGAGTTGCTACTACAGGGTTTACTGGTTCAGGGCTTTGGGTTATGATATAATTTTGGGGCTCGAGGCCTGAACTTGACCGCTGCGTTTTCGCTGTTCAACTTCGTTCACGAAAACCGAAGCAACACCCTACGACGACGACGCGTATCGCATCGTCTTCAAGGGCGGAAGGGTTTTAGGGTTTGGGGAAAGGGTTTGGGTTGTCTTGTGCAGTGGAAGAGAACCATAACCAAAAAAACAAAACCAAAAAATAAAAAACAACAAAAAAAACAATTTTCAGACAGTCTTGATCAAGAGTTCGGGATAATGCTACTTACAGAAGACTTTCTGAAAATTGTTGTTTTTTTTTTTTTTCTTGTGTTTTTTTTGGTTTTTTTGTTTTGTTTTTTTTTTGTTTTTTTTGGTTTTGGTTTTTTGTTTTTTGTGATTTTGTCTCTTCCACTGCACAAGAACGCTGAACCTCCTTCATCCTTCGGGCTCACTGAACTGGACTAGGACTTACCTCTATCACACTCATCTCTATAAATTGCTAATACTACTACTAATGACAATAACAATAGTTATACTAGTGTTAAGACTATTTCAAGTATTTTGAATAATACCACTAACGAAACCGCTCAAATTATCTACTAACTCTAATCAGTATCCGCTGTGTTGATGTTCTGCAAGCCGTAAAACAGCAAAAACGCAGCAGATAGATTTCCGCTTTAAACCGGTATTTCATAAGGAAACCGGAATGCCATAAAATATGGGCATTTTATATGAAGTTGTGGTAAAGTCCTTGTAAGGTATATATGGATGGGGTATTCTGTAAGGTAAATATCTTGCTACTCTTCTTGGTTCTGGATTCTCTTCATAGTAATCCTTTGCCCAATAAGCTAGAATTGAAATGGGGGCTTCTCAGATCTTGGGCTCCGAATGGTTTTGCATATTTCAAGTCCCTACCTTCAGTGTACTCTATAGGGTATTCGGGTATTCTGCAGAGGATTATAAGGGGTATCCCAGAAGGTATTCTACAGGCATGCTATATGGTGTGTGTGTGTATATATATATATAGTAATTATGCAAGGGGTATAGGCGGTCTCATAGAAGGTATTCTACAGGGTATTCCAGACGGTGTTCTAGAAGGTATATGTAGGCTACATCGGGGGAATTGTGTAAAGTATTGCATAAGGTAGTCCAAAAGCTATTGTATAGGTTATTCCACAATGTGTTGTAGAAGGTATTCTATAGGGTATGTAAAGGGAGATGTTATCAGGTATTCTGTTCTCTATGTGTATCCCTTAGGCTTCGATTTGTTCACGGATCCTAGATTCCGCTAGCCTAGAAGGTATATCTAGGTGTTGTTCTAAACCGTGTTCTAACAGGTGTTATAGGCGGTCTCATTGGAGGTATTCTACAGGGTATTCCAGACGGTGTTCTAGAAGGTATATGTAGGCTACATCGGGGGAATTGTGTAAAGTATTGCATAAGGTAGTCCAAAAGCTATTGTATAGGTTATTCCACAATGTGTTGTAGAAGGTATTCTATAGGGTATGTAAAGGGAGATGTTATCAGGTATTCTGTTCTCTATGTGTATCCATTAGGCTTCGATTTGTTCACGGATCCTAGATTCCGCTAGCCTAGAAGGTATATCTAGGTGTTGTTCTAAACCGTGTTCTAACAGGTGTTGTCTAGTTTAGAGGGTGTTCAAACAGCTTTATACAAGGTATGTAGGGGGTTATTCTAGAAGGTCGTACCGTATGTTGTATGATCTCCTTTTTAGGTTTTTAGAAAGGGTATTCTGTAAGGTATTCTACAGGCTATTCTCTTTTGTCCACAGTGCCATGTTTTGCGCGCACTTCTCGCAGGAAGTTTAGGATGCATACACATACGGGTTCCATCCCATGTGCATGTGCTCAAGAGACACCGTGTTAGCATGGAGGACATGGTACATCATCGACCCTTTTGTTTGAAGCCCAAACGCAGCGGTCAAGTTCAGGCTTTGAACCTTTTGGGGCTCGAGGGTTTGTGTTTAGGGCTTTGGGATATGATATGATGGCTTAGGGTTTGGGTTTAGGGCTTTGGGATATGATATAACTTGTAACTCTCATATGTTGCTGTCCTCTGCCTGCAAAAGCCTAAACCCTCAACCCCAAACCCTTAAAAGCAGGCCAAGGAACACGATCTCCCGGATCACGTTGAGCACGATGTATATGAAAGACAGGCAGAGGATGCGGCAAATGGTGGAGCCGTCTAGGATAGGCTTCGTCACTCCCCAACCCAGGCAAGCCAGTAGCACCAGCATGTAAGAGGCTGTTGACCTACAACGGGCATTGGGATCAGGATTCAGGAAGTGGAGAGGCAATTGCTAAGGGTTTGGGAACGAGGACCTGCAACTCTTGGGGTTAAGGACCTACCATTCTGCAATGCTCGCGTGTGCAACGCTTGCGCTTAGCGATGTCTTCGGCCGAAGGGCCGAATCTTTGTGATTTTTGTGGGCTGCTATTTCTTGTGCTCTGTTATTATATACAAGTTTCGTACCTTCCCTTTCGATAGTGGGATTAAGCAGCTCTGGTTGGAAGAGTATGAAGATGTGGGAGAGGCCGAGCACGAATAAAAGTGTACCGATTCAGGGCTCAAGGGCTTGGGCCTGGGGTTTTTTGAGGTTCCTCTTGCACACCCGTCTCTCAACGACACTGATTTCGGGTTTAGGATTTCGAAAAACATGAACATACCTCCGCCCCCACACAGAGTCTTAGCCTTCACTGCCCTGATCATAAACAGAACGCTCGCATCGGACATGCACCATTAATGTGCTGGCACTGCTACAGTTGCTACCTCAGCATGGGTTTCCGGAAACCCAAAGACACCTCGTCACAGAGCAGACCACGGCAGAGGCAAAAAGGAAGTTGCTGTGCATGCCGCTGCTATTCCTCTCAGGGGGTTTCGGATTTGCTCAGGTCAACGAGACCTCAAGGCTGTGTCTCATGCTTTACAGGATTTAGTGTCTACAGTGTAGGGATTGAAGGGTCACGGTGGAGGGTTAGGGGTTTTGCGCCGACGTCTAATGCCCTAAACATGAACCCTCAACCCTGAACCGTGCTTTTGGCCCAGGCTCCAGTCTATCAGGAAGAGATACCAGATCCCAGACTCGGCTACTGCCAGGAAGCAGACCGCCGCAATGCACAGGTGGATGTTGAAGAGCTGCGTCCTGGGGCTTAAGGTTTAGGGTTTAAGTGTTGAGGGTTTAGGGTTCAAGGGAAATCTGGGGTTTAGGGTTGAGGGTTGGACGGAAACCCAGACCTGAAATGCTAAAACGTATAGAGAAAGGGGTGTCTAGCCTTAGACCAAACCCTAAGCCCAGACTCAAAGCTCTGTCCGTGGGCTAGACTTAGAGGAAGCATCCACAAGGGAAAAATAGTTTCAGCGCGTTTCAGCTTCTTTGCTGGAGCTCTGGCGTCGCACCGAAAAGGTAAAGTATAAGTAGAGGGCTGCTGATATGGCATGAATTAGCGTAGACGGCTTGCGGGCCTTGCTCGGGTTTTCGGTGTTTACACAAGGTTCGGGCTCCGCGTTTCAGGTTGGTTAGCACAGCATGGCACTGACAAGGAGGCTAGGCATGCAGTTGCAGCGAACCCTGCAAATCTGTCCACCACCGCACGCACAGCAGCACCCAGATGACGAATAGCGCACTGCAGACGAGGCCGGAAATGCCGTAGAAAGGCATTTTGCTGTACCTGCACAAACTCGTAAGCACGTCCGTTGACGGACAACTCCGATGACACTGCTATCACACCGACACCAGTGGCTGAGTCGGAGAGACAACCCTCGTAGATAATCAAAAACATCGAAGCCCAACAATGCGCAATAGGCAGAAGGGCGACGAGGACAACGACCACTAGCAGGGGCGGTCAACTGAAAGATAAGGAGCAGTAGCATCTGCTTGAAGTAAGCCCGGTGGACAACCAGCAAGCACTGGCACACACCCGCGCTGGCAGACCGTTCGGGTCACTCGTTGGCTGGGAGGTAGCCATGCTGGTTCTTGACGATGACCTGGCCACTGATTGTCGCCTGATCACGTCATCAGGGAGCACAGTTGTGAGTGGTTCGCTCGCTGCTTCTGCAGAGTAGCTATGCTTTTTGGAGGCTCCTAGACGGTTCAGAGACAGCTAGTGCCCCGAACAGTCACACGACTGGCGCCATTCTGCTGCGCTCAATTTATGCCGAATACTCATGTCCTGATATCGCGATTGTTGTTTTGGAGCTGGCTTGTTGTTCTGTTGTGGCTGTGAGTGATACAACCAAGATCACATTGACATGATGACAGCGATGAAGGCGATAATACTCCTGACGCTGACGACGGAGGTCACAATACACACGAGGACCACGAGGATGAGGTATTCTAACACATTTGACGCTGATGGAGAAGCTAGTGAAGGTTATGGTGACGACAGCCATGACCTAGCAAATGACGATGAGGAAGGGTAGGATGACGATCATCAGCAGGATGGTTTTGGTGACGAGGGTAGCAGGGATAATTCAATGATGAGAATGATGGTCTCGATGAGGAGGGTGATGATAACTATGATGGGCGATGCTGGTGACTGCGTGATGCTGTTGATGATAAGCATACAAACAATAATGCTACTGGCAGTGATGGCGATGATGACGTTGTTGGGGATGATGGTGACAAAGGCGATGGTGATGATGATGATGATGAGGAGGATGATGATGATGATGGTGGTGGTGATAATCATACTGAAGGTCACACGTTGGCGAAGAGACTCCTCTTACCGCCGCCGCCGCGGAAGACGATGATGATGATAATGTTGGTGATGATGATGATGATGATGTGGTTGATGATGATGATGGTGATGATGATGATGGCTCATGTTGAGGTTCGAGATGACAGCACTTGTTGGAGTACGACGAAGGTAATGTTACTCATCGATGGTGCTGCCGGTGAAGACGATGCAACAATCACACTGGAAAGGCTGAACTGCCGATGTTGATGCTGAACATGACATGTACAATGATAATGAGACTGTGGACCATGAAGGGTCCATGAAGGGGTTGTGCCAATATGGGCCATGACGACTCACATCATCATGATTCCTAATGTTGGCTGCCATTGAGTTGGACGAGGGCGACGAAACATACCCAAGAATACGATCAGCACCGCCATCATCTTCATGCCGCATAAGACCACTGACTATGTTAACGTTCCGAAGCCGAGACGCCTGAACTCCTGAACCCTAAAGCACATATCCTAGACCCAACCCCTAAAGCCGAAGTCAAAAATCCTGTAAGTAGTCAGTGCCTGGTCAAAGGTGCCGCAGTTCCTGGTTTGGGGCTCGCGGTTTCGGGTTAGGGCAGGGGTTTGAGATTTGGGCGTTGGATTAGAGGATCTCCGGTTTGGGGTTAGGGTTTGCGGTTCACATGGTAAGGTTTAGGGATTAGGGTCTTTACATGGTAGAGGTTAAGGTGAATGCTGATGGCATAACGCATATACGGCACAGGGCACAGTGTTTCTGGCGTCAACAATGTGCGGTGTGGATGTTCTACAGACTTGAGCAGCCTGGCTCAAATAGATCCCAGTCCTAAACCCTAAACCCTACACGCCCATTATACTATAGTTATAAGGAATCCCCACAATAATCTAGGTAACAATTGAGGCCTCTGTGTTAATTAGTAGGTCAAGGCTTCGGATTTCGGATTCAGGGGTGTTTAGGATTGGGTGCAGGATATTCGGTTTCTGGGAATTTGGGTTGGCTTGCTGTGGTCCGAGCCAGTGCTGCCCAAGTGTCGAGACGACAAGGTAGTACACCCCACCATGCTTCACGACAACCCTCTCGTCAGGCTCCTGGAACAGAAGGCTTCCCTCGCGCCTTTCGGGGGTGGTGGTCGTCGTGGTGCTGCTGCTGCTGCTGCTGCTGCTGCTGCTGCAGTTGCTGCCATTGCTGCTGCTGCCGCGGCTGCTGCTGCTGCGCCCGAAGGCTGTCCCGAGAGATTGGCCACAAAGAATAAGAGAGCCCTGACTCAAACACGTGAAGCCTGAAGGGCGCAGATCAAAAATCTTCATGCCAACAAACGTGGAACAACGGCCAATCCGAACGGGCATGCCTGAACCCTCTGACCCGAAGTGTAAATGCGGCTCCTTCTTTGCAAACCGAAGCTGATGCCTGTAGACATTGACGTCGGCCAAGCTTTGCCCGTTGTTTCTGCGAATAATGAGGTGATCCTGGACTTTGCTGAGACCTTGCTGGACATCGTAGTAGGTCGCGCACATCTGGCTGGTGTCAACTTGCGACCACAAGTCCTCATATTTTATCAAGTGAATCTGCAGACCCTGGTAGTCTTTGAGCTTGTCGTTGTCGAAATCCTCTGATGTGGATGACGCTTTCAGGCTCTTGAACTGCACGAAGGGAGTCACCGGAGCTCGCTTCCCCGTGACATTCGGAGGATCATAGATGAAGAATGCATAAAGTAAGCTCCTGAATGGCTTTAGGGTTGCTGGGTTTCGGGGCTTTAAAAAATATAGGCAATAGGGATTTCAAGCGCTGAGGCTTCAGGACTTTCTTTGATGTGAGGCTATAGCGGCTATCATGAAGTTCCCAAGGCCGGATAGCGGCAATAATGAAATGCCTTTCAGGTCGGTCCGGGATATTGTGGAGTGGCGTGAGAATTGCGTCTCATGCACTTCCAGCTGTCCGACGGCAGGGTCATGCGTGGAGAACTGTATAGAAAAAACCTCGCACATGCTGCGCATGGCTTCACGGACGAACTACGGACAAGCTCCCACAGGTCGACGGATCCACGGCAAGGCAGAAAGACACCCTACTATACACCATGAACTTTCCGCCGACCTCTGCCGCATCACTTGCGAACAGATCCAGTTGGACGCCGCCATACAAACAAGTCTGACTCGGAGTTTTTGCACCTGTCCCTCGACGACACAAGGCTGCTGCAAAGAAACAGAACCCATGGGGATTGAGCTTGGGCTTAGGGTTTAGGGGTTTAGGGTTTAGGGGCTTGTCTTGACTGTCGGGTGGAAGGTACCAGGAACAGTTGAAGCAATCATCACCTCACTAGCCACTTGCCTTTCGCTCCTGCCCCATTGCTGTAATGAAAAGCCCATGTGCAGCTTGGGGGTCAAAAAGAGGTTTGCAACATCTGCTGAGGCTCCCAAAACCCTAAACCTGCCAGGGCTCAGCGATTTGCTTTCTGGCACGGTAAACCCTAAAACCTAAAACCCTAACCCTGCCAAGGCTCAGCGATTTGCTTTCTGGCACGGTGGCTTCGTTGAATTTGTAGATCTGGGCACCGGCTGTACTGCAGAGCACA
Source organism: Symbiodinium sp. CCMP2592 (assembly GCA_905221615.1). Taxonomy (NCBI): domain Eukaryota; class Dinophyceae; order Suessiales; family Symbiodiniaceae; genus Symbiodinium; species Symbiodinium sp. CCMP2592. The sequence continues at coordinate 1,014,402 of CAJNDT010005914.1, forward strand.
GCCGCCCAGAGGGCCCGCATGGGCTGTCCTGCAATCCGTCTCCCAGGTTGAAGGTTTAGGGTTTAGGGGTTTGGGGTTTCGGGCTTGGGCTCCAGGGTTTCGGTCGGAGGGCCAGGCTTCAGGGCTTCGGGTTCTGGGGCCTCGGCCCCAAGGCCCCCGGTAGTCTCAAGCAGGTATAGGCCCCAGGAACCTGAGGATCCAAAAACCTACCTGTTTTAGGGGTTCTACCCGCTAATTAAGGGGTCATAACCTACTATTCGGTAGGGCTTGGGGTCGCAGGAAGTCTAGAGACCTACACCCGAAATCCTAAACCCTAAGCCTGAAACCCCCAAACCCTACACCAAGAAGAATCAAACCCAAGCCCTAGATAACCGTACCACCTACACCTTAACGTGTTGAACCGCAAACTCGAAACCAAAAGCCCAAAACCTTCACCCCTAATCCTAAGCACTAAACCCTAAGCCCCCCTCCAAAACTCCTCCTTGAACACCTGGTGCTTCGGCCCCGTCTCTCCAGCGACTTTGGTGGCCGAGGATCGAAAGCCCGGCCCCCTTTCGGGTGCTCGCCCTGCTTGAGCCTTTGACTCCGGGCAAGAAGAAAGTGCACAGCCTTTAGGGTACATAGATGGGTGGTTGTCCAAATAAAAGTCCCTTTTTGGGTACCCTAAATATTAGGTGCCGTACTATATTAGGGACCCAAAAAAGGGACCATAATTTTGACAACCACCCAGATAGACCGATAGATCGATGGATCGATAGATCGATAAACCGATGGATCGATCAACAGATAGATAGATAGACAGACTGGCAGACAAGAAGATTACATAGATTAGATAGATAGGCAGACGACCACCCAGCCAGCCAGCCAGCGAGCCACCAAGCCAGCAAGCCAGCCAGCCCGCCAAAAAAGATAGATAGACAGATAAGCAGATGGACAGATTGATGGACAAATACCTAGATACATAGCGAACTGAGCTTAGAATAGATGAGATTGTCTTAGGTGTAGGCTCGACTAGATTGAAGTATAGGTTAGATTATGTTCAAGGCTAGATTGGCTTAGAATTGTTTACAACAGACATCAACAGATTAGAGCAGGGTCAGGCTATGTCAAACCAGGCTGGCTAGGCAGCCAGGCCTTGGTTGAGTCAGGTTATATGAAATAAACAAACAGATGGGTGGTTGTCCAAATTGGTCCCTTTCTGGGTACCCTAAATATTAGGATCCGTATGTATGATAATAAGGACCCAAAAAGGGACCCTAATATTGACAACCACCCAGATGGATACAAGGTTGGGAAAGGACGCAGGGTTTAGGGATTTCAGATTTAGGCCCTTTAGGAATTACTATCTGGGGCTTGGGACTTTGCTTTTGCCCGGATACCCTGCCAAGAGGGGCATGATGTATGGTCTCGTTTTTGGCAATCAGGTGCATCAGTTGCAATCGTGTTCAGCACAGCTCCCTAAGCCCTAAACCCCTATAGTAAGCCGCATAGCAACCCTCGTAGATCCCTTAATGGAACTCTTACAGTACCTGTACAGATCCCTTAAAGGAAGCGAAAGAGAGCTGAGCCGTCCAGAAAAGCTGGTTTGTCGGAGTCGCTGAACCCGCGCTTGACGTCTAAACATTAGCCCCACAGTCTAAAACATGAGCTATGCTAAACCCCACACCAGGAATCTAGCCTAAAGTTACATGGGCACTACTGGCCACTACTGACTACTGGGGATCCTCAACCTTCATACCTAAACCCTAAACCATCAAAAGTGGCTACGCGACTTCCGAAGCCCTGTGAGCCTTGGTACCGACCCTGTCGCAGGCGAAGGGTTGCGGGATGGCGGTTTTAGGGATTTAGGGTTTAGCGTCTGGGGTTTTGGGTTTAGAGTCTACAACTTGATGTAGGGTTGAGAGTCTACAACTTAGGACACTGAGAACCAAAAACGAAATACGCGTTCACCCCACACAAAGCCCAGTAGCCCCAAGACCCCATGCGCCCAAACAGTAGGTACTTAGGCCTTAAAGGGGTCCCTAGATGGGTACGATAAGGCCTAAGTACCTGCCACATTAGGGCACATGGAGCCACATGGAGCCGTTGGGTAGAAAACAACGAAAAGAGCCTGTACAGCCTTTGGCACCCGGCTCGCAGCTCCGAAGGAAGTAGGGCTTCAGCCACTCCTTGGGCAAGGGCCGACAATAAACAAAAAGGTTAGAGTTTAGGTTATTGTTGAAGCTCAATGGCTTCTTTCTGTGCTTGGAGAACAAGAACAAAGCTGCAGACAGTAGCCTGCCTCTCGAACGGGGTTTAGGGTTTAGGGCTTATAGGGTTTGGGAACGCTGAACTGATCAGCGCCGCGACTCTGCATATCTACGTCGCAGCCATTCATGTCGCCCTAATTAAGAGCAGCAGGTTGCTGTTTGCCTCAACCCAAATGGGAGTTTCCGAAGGGTACCCTAATATAGTACCTTAAAATAGTAGGATCCTTATTATAATTATAAGGATCCCAGAATAAGGTACCGCTAATTTTCGGAAACTCCCAAATGCCAAACCCTTAAAACCCTGGACCCCCAATCCGGCTCGAAACCCCAAACACCAAACCCCTTACAAAACGCAGATAGCGCCATGAGAATCCAAATGGGAGTTTCCGAAAATGAGGGGTCCTTATTTGGGGTCCTTATAATAAGGATCCTACAGTTTAGGGTACTAGATCAGGGTCCCCTCTTTTCGGAAACTCCCAAATCCCAACCCTGAAACACCCGAACCCCCCTGGCTCGGTCGGCAGCCCATGGGAACTCATCGTCGGCCACCACCTGCATGTTGATGGACACTTGGGGTTTGCCCGAAGTTGTCACCAACAAAATATTTTTGCATGCATATATGCGGGTATGTGTGTGTGTGTGTGTGTGTGTGTGTGTGTGTGTGTGTGTGTGTGTGTGTGTGTGTGTGTGTGTGTGTGTGTGTGTGTGTGTGTGTGTGTGTGTGTGTGTGTGTGTGTGTGTGTGTGTGTGTGTGTGTGTGTGTGTGTGTGTGTGTGTGTGTGTGTGTGTGTGTGTGTGTGTGTGTGTGTGTGTGTGTGTGTGTGTGTGTGTGTGTGTGTGTGTGTGTGTGTGTGTGTGTGTGTGTGTGTGCGCGTGCGTGCGGGTGCGGGTGCGGGTGCGGGTGCGGGTGCCGGTGCGGGTGCGGGTGCGGGTGCGGGTGCGGGTGCGGGTGCGGGTGCGGGTGCGGGTGCGGGTGCGGGTGCGGGTGCGGGTGCGGGTGCGGGTGCGGGTGTGTGCGCCTGTACGTACGGTATGGCATGGCATGGCATGGAATGGCATGGTATGGTATGCATGCGCGTAGGCATGTATGCGGGTATGTGCATATGTAGGTGTGTGTGTGTGTGTGTGTGTGTGTGTGTGTGTGTGTGTGTGTATGTGTGTGTTTATATATACATATATATATATATACATATGTGTATGTACAGTGTATGTGTATTTATATGTGTATGTAGTATGTAGATGAATATGTACATGGATATGTATTTGACTCTGTGTGTGTGCATATATGTGTGCATGTGTATGCATATGCGCATATGAATACATAAGTGTGTGTCTATGTGTTGGTGTAGGTCTGTGGCTACATCTATGTCTATGCGCAGTTACATGAAGATGGAGGGCCTGGGCTTCAACCCCAGTAACTCCGCATCGCGGCTTGGCAAAGGCATGTTTAGCATCAGTGCTTCATAGCCCTAGAATCACCTGTGATGAATGCAACCCCTAAGTATTGGTTTTGGATAAGTAGGGTGCTGCTTTCTCGGCTTCACAAATCAAGCCCACAGACTTGGGCTTACGAACAAGCCTCGATTGCAACCGTAAAATGCGTGCGCTTAATTATGTCGTATTGGGGGCCCCTCATGAATAATCCTAAACCTGAAACCCTAAACTCTTAATCCTCAACCCTGCGGAGGTAGATCCCGTGGGCTGGGTCCGTGACGCACGCCCGCATTGCGCGTGCCCACGCAGACACTGGAACGATTCCTGACCAAAGCGTCCAAGGTCCAGGACTCAGGCTTTGTTTTCGTGTAAGCGCCTTTTCTGTCGCACGAGCTCTAGAGCCCTTGTTGGGCAGGGTTCAGGGTTTCAGGGTTTCAGGGTTGAGGGTTTTTAGGGATCGAGGGGGCTTAGGCTAAGGGTTTCCGGGAGGGATGGGTTAACAGCTGTTTCGGGTTTCTACATTGTACAGGCATCATACCGAACCCTTCCAGCAACTAAGCTCTTGTGACACACTGTTATGCTAGATCCTCTTCCTGACATCGTTTGAATATATACATATGTATATATATATATATATATACACATATATATACACATATATATATACATATATATATATATATGGGTGGTTGTCAAGATTATGGTCCCTTTTGGGGTACCCTAAATATTTGGTGCCGTGTTATAATAAGGACCCAACTATGGACCATAATTTTGACAACCACCCACATATATATATATATATATATATATATATATATATATATATCCCATATCCCACACATATATATATATATATCTCTCTCTCTCTCTCTCTCTCTCTCTCTCTCTCTCTACCAGACAAAACCCTGGAGACATGGAACCAACAACCCATTCACACCAAGGCTCGAGACGTCCCGTGTCCCGGACCACGTTTCAGCATTTATGAACAAACGTCACCTCATACTATGATAATTAAGATTCCTGCTGCCATTGCTACGATTATCCTTTGAATTCTTGATCTTGGTTCTCACTGTTGCTATTACGATTAACCATGAAGCCCTGCAAGAGCCTCAAGTCTTGACCTGAAAAAAAAGACCTTACTGAACGGATTACCAGAAGCGTTATTACAGGGATTCAAGGGCTTCCTATTCGATTACTCTAATAGAATGCAACTGAGTGAGAAAAGACAAAATCATGAAGCCCCTCCAACCGAATCTAAATACGTTAACGGAATACTTTGATACGCCCCGCTAAACGGCGCAATGCACTGACGAATCATCATGACAAATCGTATGCCCTGGGACTCCAAATAGCCCAGACTAGGTACGATTTCTAGACTTTAGACCCAAAAGTAGGGACTCCGTGTCTACTTGGAGATTATAGAGAAGAACAAGGCAGAGGTTTGATGCTAGGGCCCTCTGCCTTGGCCATAAGGGTCAAGGCGTTGCCAGTACGTCAGCAGCTTGGGGCGGGAGCAGTATATCAGCTCTCGCCTGCGTTTGGGGCAGAGGATTTGGGGGTGTCGTTTGGGGTTTAGGGTTTAGGGTTTGGGGGTTCCATAGAGGGCGGCCCACTGTGTAGGCTGCTATCAAAGTACGATATAACGTCACTGCAAAAACCCGGCTTCCTTCACAGAAACCCCCAAAAATTCGGAGTTGGAGCTCCAAGATGGTAACGGGTTTAGGGTTTCAGGGTTTAGGGTTTAGGGTTTAGGGTTTAGGGTGGTAGGGTTTAGGGTCTCAGGGCTTGGGACTGAAAGGTCATGGATAGGCTGCAGCCTCGACGAGAAGATGTTGGCCCCTATGGTAGGGGTTTAAGCAACTTCCGCGTTTTGCATTCGGATATTGAGATCGAGTCCTTCTGCCACCACGCCTCTGCAAAGATGTCGCATTGAGCACCCTTAACCCAATCAACCGCGTGCAAATTCTGATTCACGCCCAAACCTAAACCCTGAGTCCGCAACACCAGAGACTGCGACCCTCGCAACAGCAATCAGTAAAAGTAGCTTCGAAACACCAAGGAACACAACCGTCTGGGCCGAAATCGGACAACTCTCCTCCCAAATCCTGTACTTCAACTCTGAGAGGAGCTTCCTAGCTTAAACTCTCCACCCTGAACCCTAAACCCTGTGCATCCTAAACCCGAAATCCTACACCCAAGGCCCTGCCAATGCTAGGCTTCTCTCAGGGAAGAGACCAGGCTCCCCGGCATCTTCGCGAGAGCCCGGGCTCTAGGCCGGACCTCAGCTTCCGGGCATGCTCGGGTTTTATTGGGTCTTAGGGTTTAAGTTTAGAGTTTAGAGTCTAGGGTTTGGTTTAGGGTTTAGTGTGGGTTTTATCGGGCCTTCGGGTTTAGGATTTGAGGTATTTACCTGGGACAAGTGATTCTTACCAAGGCTTTTCATGTTTGTAGAAGGGTTCAAGGGCGCAGAGGTCTAACTTCCTTGTTTGTCCGGCAGGCGGCTACATGAGTAGCAACACGAAGACTTCTTTACGCCTGCAACCAGCTGTCCGGCCTTCCTTGCATGATCGCGCTCTCTGGTTCTGGCTCTGTGCCAAGCCAAGGCCCGCGCCGTTTGCACGGCCTGCAGGTTCCCAGAGACTCCAATCTCCCCTTATTAGTCCTAATTAAGAAATATATCTTAAACTACAATAGGGATCCTACCATAATTGAGGCATATTCCTTAAGGGGTATGGTTCCTACTTGTCGGGTATCATGGGGAACTAAAGGTTAACCTTTTTTGATTATAGGGGTTATGTAGGGATTATACTACCCCAAAAAGGTTACCTACTCTACTAGGGGTTCGTTGCAGGCCAGAAAGCAACAAGTAGAAGCTCAAATAGGATTGCTCAGCAGGCCAAGTGCAAGAGGTAAGGATTAAGATCGGGGTTCCTCGCGAACTTCAGCCTATCCCCGGCGCTAGCATCAAGGTTTAGAACAGGTCTACATCAGAAGGCATGAAAGTGCAGCAGTGGATAAAGACCTGACTTCGAGAAGCAGTTTCAATGACTCAAACACTGGACTGCTGGCAAAGGGCCTATATAAAACCTTTAGGACCGCAGCGAGGATAGTAATCGTGAACGGGACAACCATCGTCGTGATGACCATTGTTAGGGGCCGCAGCGTGTTCCTGCTCATGAACCGGACGTCATCAACACCATCAAAATTACCGTCTGTATCACCTTGACCCTGACCGTCCAAAGGCATCAGCATATGCTCAACACCACTGTCATCGTCACGGCAGCAACCATAATGACAATGACAATAGCGTCACTGCCGCCGCTACATGTTGCATGTGATCATTGTGGCTCGTTTTGTTCACCTTCTTCCTGATGAACGTGACCATCGTGATCATCAGCATGATCTGAATCATCATCGTCACGTTCACTGAAGTCATCATCACCATCGCTATCACCGTGATTAGGATAGATAGCATGATTACTTCGACTATCGCAGCCAGAAGCTATCACAATTGCCTGGGTGTTGATTACCATGGTGAACCTCTGCAACAGCCATGGAATCATCTGCATCAGCAGCACTTCTAATCGATCCATCGGTCTTGGTTCCACAGTGTCTCGACAATGGTGCAGGATAAACAAACCTGTTCCCGTGCGTGAAATCCCAATTCCGGTCAGTCATAACGGTCTTTTCATGCCACAAAACATGCACCGGAAGCATGGTCAACCCCGAAATCTTCACCCCTTGGACCCGTACCGCTTGCACCCTTACTCCCCGAGCTCTTCAACTCCAAACCCAACCCTGCACGACAGGCGCACAGAAAACGGAAACCCTCACCTCAAGATCCTTCTGTGAAGGCTACCTGGCAAAAACGACCACCCTATGCCTTACAGCCCACACATGTTCAATTGTCCTCTCTACCCCAACTTGCCCGAAAATCTGTACCAAAACCATCCTAAACCCACCCCCCAAAGAACACACACACACACACGCGCGCGCGCACGCAATCTCCGCTCCCATTTAAAGAGGCCTCCATGGCTTGAAAACGCGCTTTCATCTCGCTGGACATCCGGAACCTGGAGCCATGTGCAGCATACGAAGACTAAGCAACCTTGATTTTTTCCTACGTGCAGACGAAAAAGTCTGAGCACAGAAGCCTAGCCAATGAAGTGGAATCAAGACATAGAACCGTTGATACACAAACAAACAAACAAACAAACAGACAGACAAACAGACAAACGGACAACACACATCCATCCATCCATATCCATATCCATATCCATATCCATATCCATATCCATATCCATATCCATATCCATATCCATATCCATGCATGCATGCGTACACACACGATCCTTGTTAGAGTTAAAGCCACTTGCAGTTGACGCCTTAGGGGCTGAGTACAGTACCCTAGCCCAAACAAGGTTAACCTTTTGAACTATGGTAGGATTATATTAGCCCCAAAAAGGTTAATCTTTTCAAGCTATGGTAGGGTTATACTAGCCCCGAAACAGGTTAGCGGCTACCCACTATAAACTACTAAGGTTTACGCTCCCAATCGAACCATAGTCAGCCAAAGTCAGCCCTCTTCATCAGGGTAAGTGGCTGTCTAGGATAGTGGGATTGCCATGCCACAGCAACAAACAGCATGACTCATGCCACTGCCTGGAGAAGCGTGTCCCTGAAACTGTCTGCCAATCAAACTCAACCATTAGAGCCTTAGACTCCACACCCCTAAACCTTAACCCCAAACTTAGCTCCAAAACTCGAACCGGGTTCTTGAAAGACTCGCCAGGAAGACCCCTGATAGGTGCCGTCGTCATAAGCTTCTCGCCATGGATCACTTCCCGACTGAGCAGTGACAGAAACATGTAATCTTGTTGTTGTTTGTGCTTCTGGGGTCTTAGAGTATACAGGTGTGAATGGGCTTGTGTTTGACATGGCCAAACTCCCGGAGCAAGACGTCCCTTCTTCAGTGATTGAACGACTCACTCAAGGTTCAGGAACGCTCCTTCGCTTGTCGGCTGCTGAAACCTCTGAGACTTCGAGACAGTGTTGGTGTAGCAGGTTCGGATACCGGCCTTGGATCGCCTCATCGCTATGCCAAGGGGGGTTGTCCGGCTAGCACACGTAAAAGAACCCCAGACTGAGCGCGATAGCAACTAGAAGTCCTATGCCCAACGAAACCAAACAGTTCGAGCACACCTGATCACGAAAGCAATATTGGACTCTTTTGAACATGTTACTCCATGACGGCACCTGGGAAGGATCTCATGGGTGTTCATAGGTAGTTGGTGCTTTCAAACTGCACAGGTTCCGTGAAACAACTTGAGGCAAATACCTACCAACACGAAACCATGCAGCAAACGTTTTGCAAGGTTATCCTACTATTACAGTAACCCTGTGGCAACTGTAGAGTAGCCTTGTAATTGATATCCCTATGGCAACCTGATAGAGAAGTCTGTAGTACTCTTGATCTCTACTCCCGAAAGCCCAACCCCAAACCCAAATCCTCAAACCTGAAGCCCGATTTCCTAAACTCTAATCCCCAAACCCTAAACCTCCCAAGGCTTCTTGAGCTGGGCGAGGCCGGCTTCTGCATCGAGGCCCGGGCAATTGTGGACGCCAGCGACTGCCCATCCTAGACATGTTTGCCATGACGCTTAGTAGGGATCCGAGGGCGTTAAGTTTATACAGGGTTCAGGGTTTACGGCTTTGGGCTTATAGGGTTTAGGGCTTCGTGAGGGTGGGATGATGTCGGATGGTGAAAGCGCTCGCGTGCTGGCGATGACGATGGTGGTGGTGTTGTTGACAAGGAGGAGGAGGAGGAGGAGGAGGAGGAGGAGGAGGAGGAGGAGGGGGGAATGGTGAAGGAGCACGAGGGGGACGGGAAAAGATGTCGACTGTGACGACGGTGACGGACCTGTGACGTGTGCGTGTCTAAGGTGGACTCAGGAACCTGCCAGTCAAGAAATGCAGGAATGCAAACCCAGGTTTGAAAGGTCTTCCGGGCTTACTTGCCAACAGACTCCCCTAAACTCTAAGCCCCTAAACCCAACGCCCTAAGCCCTAAACCCGAAGTCCTACAAACCCTTTGCCTCATCTGAACCGCCCGAAGTTCTCCACCCGAAGCTCCCTTTTTAATACAGGGGCCTTAATAAGAAAAAGGGTTTTGGGGTGTATTATACCATTATATTATAACGAGGAACCCCCAGAATAAGACAGGTAACTACTTAGGCCCCTATAGAAACCCCCACCAGCCGAGCAGCTTTGGGACACCGCAGGACTACGACGGCAGCTTTGTTGCCGGACGGCCTCAACATACAAATCACTGTCGGAGCTTCAGGTGTCATGTAGACACCTTAAACCCCCTAGCTTATAAGAGGGATTACAATGAGGACCCCAATAAAGAAGGCCCATAAGAAGGGGCTTCAAGAATCAAGGTTTGCAGCACAGGGCTTGGGGGTGATTCAAGGTGCTTTTGTCAATGCTCCAAACTCAGTGTCAGTGATCCTTGTGCTTACGGCATGCTACGGGTTTTGCAAAGGGTGCCGCAGGGCTTCTTGTCAGTACTGTCTAGCTCTTGGTCATACAGGAGTTTCGGTAAAAAAAAACAAAAAAGGTCCTGAACAGATGCTCAACAGCAGAGTGGATCCTTGCAAACAGCCACACGGACTCCTGATTTGAGATGAAGAAACCTCACCACATCCTTGCTTCTCTACGCTTGAAGCTTTCTACTTGAAGGGTCATGGGACTTAGTAACTAGGGTTATTACTAAGCTAACTATACTTATAATTACTTATAACCCCAATTAAGGCACTTATAACCATACTTACTAAGTCCCATGACCCTCCAAGTAGAGCCCCAGAGCCGGTAGCCTTGATCCCAAAACCAATAAAAGGGTTGCTACGGAGCTACTTTCAGGATAGGGTTACTCTAAAGCTACCGGAAGCTTACTATAAGAGTACTACAAGGTCACCGTACGGTTGCTCTTGGGGCTAGCTTAAGAGTATGGTAAGGTTCATGGGTCCTCATAAGTGAGGTTGTAAGTCCCTTAATTTGGTCTATAACTAGACAGTAGTTATCCTACTTATTTATAACCACCCATGAACCTCCAAGTACTGTAAGGTTACTATGTCACTCCTACTTGTCGGGTATCATCGGAAACTAAAGGTAAACCTTTTTGATTATATAGGGGTTATATCGGGGTTATACTACCCCAAAAAGGTTCAAGGTTACTAATTGGGAGGAAACGTGAGGGAAAGGCACCCCGACAGATGGCTCCATAAAAGGGAGCCTTAATAATTAGAATAGGGTTCCTGCAAAGCGGCCTTTTAAGGGTTACTACAAGGGATCGAAAAGGGTACTATAATGTAGGCGCCCCAATAATTAGAATAGGGTTTCGGGGCCCATTATTACTATAATTCAAGCAAGGACCCCCCCCCCTCCCAAAAAACAACGTATAGGTAATCATTAAGACCCCTATATTAGAGGGCCCAGTCTTTGAGGTCGGGGGCGGGCTTTGGGCTTGAGGAGTTGCACCTTTGAAAGACCTGTTCGGATCAAGTGAACTGGGAGAGCCCAGCTCGATCTGGGGGAGAGGTCAACCCTGTAGAGCACTGATTTAGGGCAGAGGGCCTAGAAAGACGAGTCGAACTTCTCGCTTTGGTGCTCCCAAGCCCTACCTCCTGTGAACTCTAGGCCTAGTCTGCACCCCCGCCCCCCCCCTTCGACACCCCAAACCCTAAACCATAAACCCTGAACCGCATACGAAAAGACTGTTGCCAAGAAGCTCCCCAGCTCCACTGGGATAGTTGCCTGAGAGCGTCTCGCTTCCACTAGAGAGGCTAAGAGGCTTAGGATGCCAGGAGCCCTTAAAGCCTAATGCAGGGGCCCCAACACTTCTGTTAGAATAAGGCTTTGGAGTACACCTTACTAAAATTATTATTGTTATTTTTGTTTTTATTACTATTAAATTAAGATTATAAAAAAAAATAATTATTATTACGATTATTAAAAGGAGAAAAGAATCACATTTAGGAGCTCTGAGGAGTAATATTGATAGTTATTCACAGTATAGGGAGGATCAAAACGGCCCCGCATAGCACCTGAGGTCCCCGCTGGCCGAGAAAACCGTGGCTGACATGAGGCCCATCTTCGCGGAACGATGCTCCTGTAACACCCGGATGCTGGGTTTAGGGTTTAGGGTTTAAGGGTTTAGGGGTTTAGGGGTTTAGGGTGTAGGGTTTAGGGTTTAGGGGTTGAGGGCCGAAGTTCAGCTCTGGCGCGAGGACGGTTTGGGGCTTTGCGGATCGGACTTGTGGCTTTCAAGAAGGGAACTCTAAGACGTCGGGCACGATGTTTTCCTTTTCCAGCCACTACTGGGTTGGCCTTTAAACACCCTGAAAAATATTTACATATAGGGTCCCTTATAAACCCAAATAAGGAAAAACAATTGTCCTAAAATCCAACCTAGACTATCCACTTCCCAGTCCAATACTTAGCGGGCGAAATGTGGGAGTTGCCGATCGGCAATTGAGGGAGGCACAGTTTAGGGGGCTCCATGGATGTATGCTATCAGTGTTGCCGGGTTGGCTACGGACATTGCATTTGCACTCGTGACACTGCGCCATTCCTTTGAAGGGATCCCTGCGTCCACCCATGGCGCTTGCTAAGGCAAGTTCAGCTGTAGTCGCCGCAAGAAACTTCACTGCTAGTTACACTAGTCCAGAAACTCAACAAGTCTTGCGCGGGAACTTCATCAGCACTCATCGCGCTACTTATGGCTGGGTCTCATCGTGAAGCATGCTGTCGTGAGCCGATGGTGGTCGTTTTGCTCGGGACGAGGGCACAGACACGAAGCCGGTGGCAGTCGCAGTCGTGGTAGACTCCTATTGCCCTTATGAACAAAGAACAGAACGATGCCAAACCTGCGGCCTACTTGCAGAAATCCACATTTGTATACGCGTATGCATAGGTATCTGTGGGCATGTGGTGATTTGAGAGAGAAAGAGAAAGAAAGAGAAAGAGAGTGAGAGCTGGAGCTAAGAGCTCAGCGCTAAGAGCTGGAGCTAGCTCTGAACCCCAACGAAAGTGTAGGCAAAGGCCCACGATCGGTCGGCTACCCCTAGGCTCCGTAGTACTTCCTTGTTGGGATTACCTTATAGGATTCTAGATATGAGCCCCAAAAAGGAATTTCTATGGAGCCTACTTGGAGGATCATGGGACTTAGTAAGTATGGTTATAAGTGCCTTAATTGGGGTTATAAGTAATTATAAGTATAGTTAGCTTAGTAATAGCCCTAGTTACTAAGTCCCATGACCCTTCAAGTATGGCTTCAGGCCTCTTGAAAGCCATCATTCCGCTTCTCGTGGGATCGGAGCCTGGTCTCCACTCAACTACTGCCATTGCCGGCTCTTTATAAAAGCAATAGTAGTAATAGTAGTCAGAAATGGTAGTAATGATAGTGATAATAATATTAATACTAATTAAATAGTACGAATAAAGGCAAGAATAAGAATAGGAATTACAATGATAATAGCAAGAATATTAATAGGAAATACATACCAATATTAGCAAACTAGGGTTCCACAACCTATGAGAATGCAGAGTTTATAGTGTTCAGGCTGATCAAGGGCTTCGAGTTTCGGGCATCTAGCGGGATATAGGGGCTCTCGGATTGAGGATTCAGGGTTAAGGCCTTCGTTACAGTGTAGAGACGAGGGGCTCAGCCGCATCAACTCTGTCGGATGTAAGATGCACGAATGAATCCTGAAGGAGATGTCGGGTTCGGTCTGGTACAGATCTGCTGGGCTGATCGAGTGATCGGGACATCCAAGAAGCGAACGCACCATAAAGGCTTAGCATGTACCTGGCCCTAAACTCTGTGCAGCCGAAAAGTTCGGAACCTCACCACCGTGCACCTTGAACAGGTCTACAGTCTACAGAAGCTCAAGTCCGCACACTGTGTAAGTCTGAAGACCAAACCAGAAACTCTTAATATGGCATCCAGTCGGGGGGAGATTATCTTACAGTTGGAAACAGGAATCCCGGAGAGCAGCAGTACGAAGCAGGCTCCTGCATTAAACCTGAGATGTGGAACCCTAGAACTCTGTCTCAGCTTGCGGCATGAGGGAAAGCTTATTCAGCCTCAGGAAGTCCTGCGTGATGCGCCTTTGAAAGGGCAGGGGGGGTATGGTTGAGGGCGTAGGCAAACAAGAACCTCGGTTTCTGTGAAACGTTTAATGCTCGTGTTTGGGCGGTAGGGCTTGCTGTTAAAGGTTCGATGCTTACATAGAGGTTTGCCAACGCCAAGAATTGGCTCTCAGGGAATACTATTCTACTTCAATTTGCTCCGAGGATAGGACCATGCACAAAAGCCAATTCAACAACCCCTGAATTACGGGCACAGCCATAACCTTCACCCGAATATCGTGCCTGGTCTTTCAAAACATGGTATGGTGCGTAACATGCAATATCCGTAAGTAGGGACCGTGTGGGCATCCCACTCCTAGTTCTTCAGACCCGCACAGCATACAGCACATGCGAACCTTCTCCAGAAACCCGGAACCCGCACAGTCGGCGCGTGCGAACGATCGACGGATTGGGATTTCGAGGACGAGGCCACGCTACAGAAACACTCATCTCTCGGCAGGTTCGGTTCGGGGTTTAGGACCTGTTGTGGAGACGGTCGGACTTAGGAAGTTTGCGTGTGCATTCACTGCCCGATTGTAGCTGCTGGTTGCAGTCATGTACCTGGTGTCCTGACCAAGAACCCTAGACATCAACCCAAGGTCCCCCTTATTGGTAGTTATTAAGGCCACTTTTCCATAGAACCCTACTATAGATCCCGTATAGAACCCCCGCCCATCACCCTACAGAATCCCCTTGCACCCTAGTCGAGTCGTTCGGGCTTCGATGTTAACCCCTAACCCGCGATCCTCCACTCTACTCTCTACACTGAACCAAAAAGCCGGAACGTGGGGTTTTCAGGATCATTCGTGCAAGGAGTCCTTATACTCTACTTTTAAGGGCATGATGATAATGATGTTCCAAGTTTCTCGCTCCTAGTATAAAGAAACCTAAACCCCCAATCCCAGGGCTCCCCAAATCCTTCGAAAGTGCCGAGCTCCCCGACGCATCAAAACAGGTGCCAGCGCCCCGCTTGCTAGGCCCTGATGGACCGCAAAGTTCGGGCTTGCGATCTCTCGTTGAGGTTTCGGTCTTCTCATTACTGTGAGTTAAACTACTTTTTTTTGTGACTATGATTTATATGATTGCTATCACTATTATTGTTATTCCCATGATGCATATTAATCTCGTTGCCATTACTCAGCTTAATGGTATTATGACTAGGGTTTCGGGCCATGGATTGGAGACAAGGGCTTACTTGGGAAGCTGGCTCTAGGGCTGCGGGCCTGGATCTTATGCGTTTTAGGGGTTTAAGGGTTAAAGGGTTCATTTTTTGGGCTATCTGAGTGTAGAGCATGTAGCTTCTACTCCTATCATGAAGAGCATTCGGCTCGAGCGGTTCAACACCACTAGCAGCACTGTGGTTTACAGTTTTTAGCAAGGGACATCTCTTCTCTCAACTCCTTGGTGCTTAGTACGGAATGGGGGAATGGATCCCTAGAGGGAGTTCCCGAAAATAGGGGACCCTAACTAATATAGCACCCTGAATATGTAGTAGGATCCTTAATATTAGGACCCCAAAATGAAGTACCCCTGATTTTCGGAAACTCCCATATAGTCCCCCATGACCCACTAAGTCTCCCGTTTTCCCTACTAAGACCCAGACAGTCCCCAGCTATGTCGGGTTGGCGCCCCGGAAATCTACCCCCTACATCCTCAGCCCTAGTGCCTAAGCCAAAAGAACGCGCGCTCCCCCCCACCCCCCCCAGCCCGAACCCAAAACCCTGCACACTTTACACCATAGACCCCCCCAAAGTTTGACTTCAAGGCGGGTCAGACAAGGAGCTTCGGCAAGCCGGGCATCAGCGTCTCGAGCTTAGTGGTCAGGGTCCCGGGTTCAGGGTTAGGCAGGATATCCCAAACACGCTTCGAAAAGTTTAGGGCTTAGGGTGTAGGGTTTAGGGTCCAGTCCAGGGTTCAAGGCTTGGGGTTTAGGGCAAACCGTCGTAGATGAACCATGAGCCTTTGTGTACAGTCTGCCCGCCTACTTGCGACTTGCTCGCCACAGGGTCGCTCCAGAGCAGCGCGACGAAGAGCCGGTTTACTGAGTGCGTCGGGTGCAGGGGGTTCCGGGGGTTTCGAGAGTAAGGGTACCAGGGTCTGAGTGTGTTAAGGGTGCGGGCTTAGGGTTGACGGGGATGTTGGAACTGATGTATGATCTTGAAGAGGAGCGCCTGGTAGGCAAGCCTCGGCAAACCCATGACTGTCATGCCCAAGCATGCATAAACATGAAGCCGCGAATGCATTCAATTTCCGATTCGGGGATTCTAGCTGCGAGTAGCAGAGCGTAGCCCGGTGCACGAGGACACAGGACTGCTTGAAGGGTCATGGGACTTAGTAACTAGGGTTATTACTAAGCTAACTATACTTATAACTACTTATAACCCCAATTAAGGCACTGATAATCATACTTACTAAGTCCCATGATCCTCCAAGCGCTGCTAGGTGTAGACTGTAAACACCGTTTGGCGCAGAAATGGTGGAAGAAGCATGACAGCTACCCCCCAGGGCTCCAGGTACTTAAAGAGCCGCTTTTTAGTTGGGTAGGGTTTAGGGTTTAGGGTTTAGGGTCTTTGGGATGCTTCTACTTTTCAAGTGCGTCGATTACGAACTGCAGCCCCCGACCACTACGAACTCAAACCCCTTGCCCGAGGAGCCGACGTCGATGCCTGTCCTCCTCATCTTTCGAATCGTAAACGATATCGACATCCTCTGCGATTTGGGGTCAAGTTTTGAGTGGAAGCTTTGGGTTTGGTCTTGAAACCAGCAGCACGGGGTTAAAATTTTGGGCTCTAGGCTTTGTAGGGCTCAGAATATGGGGTTTGTGCTTTTAGGACGCAGAGTTTGTAGGGCTTTGGCTTCGGGGCAGGAAAAATCGTGCTTTCAGAGCTCGGGCTTCATGCTAAAGTTTCAGTTTTCAGTGGCTCTTGTTACACGTCTCAGGGATTAAACTTTGTTTTTTGTTGAGTTTGCCTTGTACTTGCTGTTGCTGCTGTCTTGACATGGGTGTCCTACACTTGCTTTCGCTGCTGTGGTCTTGACATGGGTGTCCTATACCTGCTGTTGCTGTTGCTCTTGACACGGGCTTCTTTCAGTCCCCCGCACAGAATCCCTAAACCCCACAACCAACCACCGCTGTTTCCCCCATGGGCTCCTTTCATGCTCAAAAGGAGCCCTACTTGCAGCAAGCCATACAACCCTTCAACAGGAAGCGCACGAACACCCTTAGGGGGGTTTCGGGCTTCAGTTTAGGGATCCTTTGGACCTCCTTCTCTCGGAACCCGGGAGCCTTCTCGTGCACGGGGCTGCCAGCCAGCTGCACCAAGACCTGGGTGAAGTTCTGAAGCAAATCGAAGGCTTCTTTTTTTTTTTAAGTGCAACGGCCTTTTCAAATCGAAGGTTTCAGGGTTTAGGGATTTAGGTATAAGAGTTCAGGGTTCAAAGTTTGTGGCTAAGGGCTTTGGGTCAAGGTTTAGGGATCCCTATTCCGGTTTGTGGTTTGGGTTTGCGTTCAGGAACCATACATGCTACAACCCTTAGTCCCAAACCCTGAACCCCACAACGATAAACCCTGAGCCCCAGACACTAAACCCCTAAACCCTAAAGCCCGAAAACCCCCAAAACCCTAAACCCCTAAACCCCCAAACCCTAAAACCCTTGACCTTCAGTGACGCTTCTGGCACCCTAAGCCCTAAAAAATCAACGAAAACAAATGTGAACAGCTCTTTCGACCGGCGCAAGGTGGTTCAGCAGGAGCCTCCGAAGGAAAAGAAGCTCGCTTTGCAGAGGATCCTTCGAGTTTAGGGTGGACTGATAGACAAATACGATGTCACTAACTTCTTGCAAAGGTTCTACGATGCACCATTACATACATCCATACCTACAGACAAAAGAAGTTCACACGCCACGCAGAGAAGCCAACTATAAACACACCTTCGGTTTCGACAAACTCGCCGGAACAGATCCATGAGAAGAAAAAAGCAGCACCGAAGGCCAAGGGTCGGTGGTCCGCAGAGCCGCAGGGCTTGTCTTATACTGTAGTGTAAGAAATTGTATTGTATTACATCATCTTCAAGTAACATACTGTACCATTTCAATACAAAATATTATATAATATAGTATAATATAGTAAAATATAGTATAATCAATGGCTTATTGCATGTTAACCGGGCGCCAGGCTCCAGGGGGGACTCTCGGCTTCATAGGCCCCGAACCCCAAACTCCCCTCTCCGCTGCCTCTCAAATTCTGCTGCGTCACTGAAAGTCAAGGGTTTTAGGGTTTGGGGGTTTAGGGGTTTAGGGTTTTGGGGGTTATCGGGCTTTAGGGTTTAGGGGTTAGGGATTCAGGGGTTAGGGGGTTTAGGGGGTTTAGGGTTTAGGGGTTTGGGGGTTTGGGGATTTAGGGCTTTGGGGTTTTGGGTGACCGTCTGGGATCGGGGAGCCTTCAACCCCAACTCTTAAGCCGACTCTGCCCGGCCCAAGTTAAAGCACGTGAGTGTTACTGTCCTACTACGAGCGCAAAAGGGCCCCAATTAGGGGGCCGTGATGGCGAGATCCTTGAAGATAGAAGTCTCGATGGCCCCCAGCACTGAAACCCCTGAACCCCAAACTCTGCACTCTAAGCCCGATTTACTAGCACCAAACCCTAAACCCCTGAAAACCCCAAAGCCCTGAACCCCGAAACCCCTAAACTTAGGCCCTAAACCCTAAACCCCAAAAACCCTAAACCAATAAGAAACCTAAGTAAAGCCCCTTGCAAGTCGAGACACATCTTCGTCGTGGCGCGAAAACTTCACGACAGCGCAGTTGCTCTTGCCTACCTCACAGTTTAGGGCTTGGGGTTCAGGGCTTAGGGAGTTTGGGGTTCATTTCGGGTTTGGGGTTTCAGGGTTGGGTTTCAAGAATTACTGTAGGGCCCCAAGAAGCACATAAGCAAAAATAAGGTCATGTAAACCGCCTTGTTATGAAGCCCACAAAGGTAGGATATCGCGTTAAAAGCATACGTATGCTTATGGGCTTTTTGGGTCCCGCATACTGGGGTTCATCAGCTGGCCCACACGGCGTGTTTGGATTGTGCTTGTAAAGCACTTGTAGGTACACCCTCAAATCGGTTCTTAAGTTTTGCTATGCTGTTATGCTGCTACATCTTGCTCATGAGCTGTGCTCCTGAAGAACTTAATAGTGACTTGCTGTTTGCAGCCGTTTTCTCAGCACTTGACTGCGACTTTGTTACGAAGCTGTCGCAAGTTATCTGCCATGGCCCCTGCCGCATTGCCGCACTGGATGCAAACGATAACCCAGACCCGCGGGAGGACAGATCCCTTAATGGGGGTTCCTATAAAATGAGAGTACCCTTAGTAGTATAGGGCCCCAAATTGGGGGATCTACTTACTAGATCCTCCCAGAAATCTGGGAATTTTTGCCCCACGGATCCTCGTATGGGTGGCTTTCCATCTTGGGCACGACTATCACCCCGGCCAGGAGGCACTTCTAAGGGGACTCTTGCATGTTCTCACCGGTGACCGGGCTTCCGTTCTCGCTTTCTCCGTCACTTGCTCATGTTTCCGTAGGCGTGCTGCCTCTTTCCTCGCATTCCGTAGCTGTGGCTCTGTTCGCTCTACCAAGAATGACGCTGCCAGCCGCGCTTCGTGCCTTTTCTAGACACTGTTGACAAGCTCTCAACGAAGTGAGAAAAACATATTGATGCCTAAATACTATTCCCCTTGCTGTGTACTCTAATCGCCCAAACTACTTTTTCTTCTACAACAGTCTTGCCGTCCTGGTGTGTACCAGATTCGTTTGACGACTTCTCGGTGTCGTTGCCCGTTGTCCTCTCAGCCGCAGGCCCGCTCGATGAGCTTGCCCTTCCTGCCAGCCGGGACCTAGCAGCTGAAGATTGGAGCTTTGTCCCTAAACGCTTGACAGGGACTTCAGGCTAGAGGGTCTAGCGACGCTAGTGTTTAGGGAGCCCGAAACATCTACATCTGAGGCTTGGGGAAACCGAAAGTAACAGGGACTTTGGCGAATGGGATCTGGTGAGGCTAGTGTCGAGACTTGGTTTTGGCAGCTGTGGTGCAAAGAACCTGGCTTTGCGTACAGCGTTTGCAAGTCAGGGTTGCAGTGCCCCAGCGCTTTTGGGTCATAGGGACTGGACTCACAGTTCAGCTTTGAAGATGAGGAAACGGGTCCGCTTTGTCTTCGTTCGTTGAACTATTCTACTATTCTGTACTTTCCTCTCTTCCACTGTGATATGCTATACTATCCTATGTTCTACTATGCTGAAGTTCTATGCACTACCATCCTGTGCTACCCTAGTGCTACCATCCTATTCTATTCGCAATGACATCCGAAGCCCGTCTGGCTGAAGCCTAATCCTGTCTTCCTGCATCGGCTTAGCTCCGAACCTTGAGTCGAAGCCAAAAACAGCGAATAAACAGTCATAAACAGTTAATAATCCTCCTGCCCCGCAGGTAGGGGCCCTCCCCAAACCCTAACGGCCCGAAACCGCAAACCCTGTGATCCCAGCGCTTGTCACACCCTGTCCATGCTCCAAGCAACTTTTCAAACTCCGCTGCGAAAATCTCTACATCCAAAATTTCGGGCCTCCTCCCCGTCCTCCGTGATCAGGGTCCGCTTGGCGACGACCTTCTGTAGCCGTGGGTAGCCTCCGCCGAAGAGAGCGAGGCTTCAAGTCCAGGTCTGGAGAAGGTGAACAGCTGAACAAGACAAGAGACGTCAAGACGGCAGAGATGAAAACCGTCATTAACACAAATATAAAAAGACACGCAAATCCCCACAGCCCCGGAGTCAATCCCAAGCACATGCGGTTTCAGCAGAGGTACAGACATGAATCATTAAGGTTGAGCTGCTTGGGGACCTCAACCTTCAACTGCTTCGGCCCCTGCAAAGTGTCCAGGAGAGCCCCTCTGGCAGCAACACTACTTCCAGATATCCATAAAGCTTAATTACACGGGTAGCACGGGAAAGAAAACCCATGGAGTCTACTATGACAGTCGACATGGTCGGTTTGTCAACGCTCGGACATGCCCTGAGAGGACTCGTTTTCCCTCGTCGGACCTGAGCCATCCGCTGTAGAAGTTCACGCGGTCTTTCGCTTTCGCGCGTCTGTGGATAGCGGTCACATCAACATGATTGTCATCGTGACCCCATCGTGGTCATCACCCATCATCATGAACACAATCAGCATCAGCATCATCATGCTCGGTATAATTGTCGTTATCATCATTCTGTTCTTCGTATTGGCTTTTTACGCTCCTTCTTCTTCAGTCACCAGCACATGTATCACGCGCCTCATTGCAATGTGGCCCATCATCAGCACCTACGTAAGTCGTCTCTCCATGACGTCGTAACAACCACCGCCATCCTCGTCCCATCACTATCACCACAGGTATGGCTTCGTTGGCAACATCATGCAGTGAGAAGTGCCGTGCCGGTGGTTTACACTTTGCCATATCAAGAAAGGGAATAACACGGATCGTAAGAGTATTTGTGCAGTAGTCCTATTCAGCTCATCCTCCACTTCACACCCACAACTTCCGAGCCCGACACCTTACATCCGAAGCCCCAAGCTGACAAGAACGAACATACAGAAGCCAGTAATAATTTAGGGGCCTTAATAATTAGAACAGGGTTTTGGGCCCCATGAATTATACTATGACTGTAATAAGGAGCCCCCAAACTTGTATGGGGTCATTCTCACCAAGGCCCCCAAAAGAGCCACCCGAACTTCCCAGAGCCCGAGTACCGGACCCAGGATGCAACAAAGGCCCACCGGAACCGAGCAGCGGCGATGGATGGCCTCGGAGCGGCGACGCTTCGGAGTTCAGGGTCTGCATTATTTAGGAATCTAATTTAGGGTTTAGGGTTCCTTAAGTATGTAGGAGTTTAGGGTTTAGGGTTCCTCAAGTAGGCCGTTTCAGGGATCGATTTATGAAAGACTGAAACCGAGAGATCTTGGGGGTTAGTGGTCAAACACGCCCACGAACACGGTGGGGTTGGAGGGTTTTGGGTCTAGCGATGCAGGTCGCCCGGTGTGTTAGCTTTTCAACAAAAAAAACTTAACAAAAACAAAAAAAAACAGCTTTTCAGCTCAAGATCCTCTCAGTCTCAGGCTAACAAAATCTAGCCAAGGGACCCGCCGTCTGTCCTGGAATCCAAAGACCAAGCCCAAACCTTACACCGACATCCAGTTGCCTTGGGTTGCTCGATCCTGAGATCGATGAGCATGAACCAGATCTTGAACAAACCCTGAAACCAAACAAACTCTGGATTCTTAAATGTTTGCAAACCCGGAACTCTGTTTCTTCTAGATGGTCATGGGGGGTGGAGGGGACACGGGGCTACTTCAAGGGTTCAGGCGTTTAGGGGTTTGGGCTACGGATAGCGGTAGCCGTAGCAATGCAAGGAGGAACAGGAGGAGTAGTAACGTACTACTCGAATTTCTCGAGCTGGTGTGGGTGTTGCTGCTGCTGTTTCTGCTGGCACTGCTGTTGCTTTTGCCTGTTGCCATTCCTGTGTAACAATAATTCACCATATCCTAGCAACACCAGGCGCCAAAACGTGTGCCATGACTGAGGCCCTGGATGTGGAACTCAAATCTCACAAACTTCAGAACCCATAAACATCCAAGATCCTGTCTTGATGCCCATATCATCCCCGAGCTCCAGGCATTTATGTCTGCAAGGCGAATTGAAGGGTCCAACCTCAAGTTGAGATTTAGTTTTGCGTTGTGCGTTTCGTGGACTTGGTTTTAAATTGCTTACGCGGTTTGCATTGTAGAGGTGCTCTACACCATGGCGTGATATGTGTGCCTTCTTCTGCTGGGTCTACAGAACTGCTGTACATTCGTGGGAGACCCGAGAGCCTGTCATCCTGGGAGTTTTAAGCAAATCTTGAAAGCCTCAAGGACCCCTGGTGCTTCAACACCAAACCCTACACCCCAAACCCTATCACCAAAGCCTCAGGAGTGTATCGACGGGTTTAGGCGGAGAGTTCTGGTTTGTTTGTGCTTCTCTTGGAAAAAACCTAGACAGGTCTTTTTTATGTGTGGTGAGCCAGGAACAATCCCAGTCCGTCTTGACAGACACACACACACACACAGTCAAACGGATCTACGACCAAACCATCAAGTCGCCCTCGAGCACCACAATGAACGTCCATTAGACAGTCAAGGAATAAGTTTAGGATTTAAGGCATACAAGTTAGGGATTACGCTTCAGGGCCGGCTAGCCGGATCTGATGTTCGGGGGCAAGACGGGGGGGGGGTTCTCTGTAGTAGTCTGAGCATGAATCCTAAACCCCTACGCCCGTTGCCCCATAAACCTCCCATAAACTCTAACCCCTAACCTTACAGAGGAAACAATCCCTGTGCAGTCCGACAACATTGTGCCCTGTGTAAGTGCTTCGACAGATTCTCCACCGGAGCCCTTGCCCGGAAATTCCGACCTGAACCGATGCATATTGTCCACCACAACAGGATTTAATTTAGGGCTTAGAGTTTCTGGACATGCCGACAAAGCATACACATCGATCATACACAGCCACTTGATAAAATGGGATGCCATGCTTGAGCGCCCCTGATTAAGAGCGACAAAACAAGGCTTCAAGTCGGTTCCAAGCTCCGGAAAGGGTGCTGGGGGGTGGGTTTAGGGTTTAGTTTTTGTTTCAAAAAAGGGGAAGACCGGTGGCTCAAACCAAGGCGGCAAGAACCCACCAGGAAGCGTGCGGCAAGCCCCCGTGGATGACGGCGATCTCGTTGTTGATGACCTGGCAGATGGCGCCGGGGAGGAAGACTGTCTGCTGCTCAGTAGGGAATGCGGAATGGATTCCTATAGAAGTCCCTATATAATCCCCTACTAAGAACCAGACAGAAGAGTGCTGGAGTGCATCTACTCCAACAGATCGGGTAGGCGTTGTAGGTGGTTCAAAGACTAATCTATGGCCACTAACGATCAGGAAATAGGTCCAGCGAGTTTGGGTTCTCAGGGCCGGATGCTCTGGTTAGAGACCACAACATTGGACAAACAACTGGGGTCCGGAAAGTAAGGATTTGTTTTGTGTGTAACCCTAAACCCTAAACCCTGTGTCGTTCGCCGTTCAGTTTGGTTTGCATTCCAGCTTGCCCCACCAGCAGCACCCAACACATCGAGAGCAAGATGAGCAGCGGTTTAGGGTTTAATTTAAGGCCTGGGGCCATGGCCGTTCATGGGTCTGATCTTGCAGTGGTTAGTTGCTTCTCGGCGACGCAAGCCCAACGCCCTACAGCCCGTATGCCCTAATCATCCACAAAACACAGGCGTCAAACCTGGAAGCACCGGCAAGCCTGAACACCTGCCGAAACCCTGAGCTAGCCCTTGCCCGATCTAAAATGGGAGTTTCCGAAAATAGGGGTACCTTAATTTGGGCTCCTTATCATAAGGATCCTACTATTTAGGGTACTATATTGGGGTCCCCTATTTTCGGAAACTCCCAAATCACTACGCGAAAGCTTCTGGAGTCAGAGCCAAGGCTGAAGAGTCGTCGGGCTTGGGGGCTTCTGGTTTTTGGGTTCCTGACCATGAGACCTTGTTGGGGTTCAGACACGGGCCTAAACCCCCAACCCTAAACCCTAAACTCCCAAACCCTAAACCCTTAGAAGAACAGGCATGAAGGACTTGCTTCAAACCCACGCGGACTCCTCCATAACTCAGCCCGGGCTGCATGGCAAAGAGGAAGCACTTTGAAGCTCGACTTGCAAAGCGAATACATTCCTCGGTCGTAGTTCACATCCAGGTCAGCTGCCGCGCATACTTAGTGGCTAGGGTTTGGGGTGATCTGTCTGACCCAAAGGATGATGCCCGAACCCTTGGTGAGTAGCTGGGTGCGCGATGCTTGTAGCGAATCAAGGGTAGAGCTGTTGACACTTGTTGAAAGGAGGTTCTGGCATCAAGGCAATCTAAAGCCAAAAGCCAGACCTGCAGCCATTCTCAGCAATTATGGGCCGGAGCTTTGTGGATTTAGCTACACTCTCCCATAGTTCCTGCTTTGCCTGACCGATTTTATGATTAGGACTTGCACAACAAAGCAGCCCAACACAAACACGATTTCGGCGGACAGCAAGTGTACCAGACTCCTATCACCCAAAGCTTTGAACCAGAGACAGAGGTGGAACTCGGACGTCAAGCGAATAAAAAGAGCAACATCCACGCACAGGTGTCTCGGAGGCAAATTCTATTCAGGAAAATGCGGCACCAGAAGAGATACAGAGGTAGGGGAAAACAAAGACAGAAAACATGTGCACAGAACATGTCACAATGCACATGCAAGAACATGAGTTAACCACCCCCGAAGCCAAGAAGCAATTCCGCCCAAGCCGGGCATCCTTCAACCCTCAACCGCGTACTGCGCTTAGGATCCTGAACATTACATACTAAAACCTTCGCCCTAAAATGCTTTAAAGCTTAGGGATTAGTGTTTAGGGTTTAGGGCCCCTGCTTAAAAAAAAACCGAACTCCGGAGCTCAAACACTGCCAAGCCGGGGCCCCTCACGCTGCGCATCGGCTCCGAAAGCACGGATGCAGTGCCTTTGGTCGGCCGTGAGGAGTGTTCTGAAACTAGGATGGGTTAAGATTAGTCTCTCTGAGTTTGCTGTTGCGTTGCTCTGGTGTGCTCCTCTCTACTCTGTTGTAATCAAACTGGCATCCTAAATTACTTTGGTTGGGTACTTGCCCATTCCCTATCCAGCAATCCGAGAGTATGTGCGACCCTGGGAACAGCCGAAATTACAACGATTTTCTGGCCGAGGGAAGCGGGATGCGTGAGGCAGCCAAGCAAGGCCCCGGCGAATGAACGAAGCCGTTGTCGGGCTTCAAGTTTTGCTGCTGGTCCTGCATATCGGCTTATGCTGGCAGGGTTAGGGAAGGGTTTTTTCTTAAGAGGGAAGGGTTTAGAGTTTAGAGTTTAGGGTCCTGGGAAACGGAGTTGGTACAGTTACTGAAGCCTCACCCATTCCACTAGTAAGGGATACATCAACAGAAACTGTCGGATCGCCCGGTTCTGCCGCTGGCCCTTTTACTGTTATGTCGGCCCACACACGCAGACTGACATGCTAGGGGCGGCCCAAGGATTTCGAGCATCAGAATCATCTTCTGCTGGCTCCGTGATCGCGCAAGGGCTGCCGCCGCGGAACCCAGCAACTCCAGCCCTGACCATAGGCTCTAAACCCAAAGCCCTGAAACCCTCCACCGCTTGAACCCTTAAACCATGAACCCCTCGACCATTCACTCCTGCGACCGCAACGCTTAAACCAAACACTGAATCCTCACACCCGAACCTCCGAACCATACCACCACAAACCCTAATACGGCAGCCTTTTTGTAGCGCTTGCAGTAGCAACCCTTGTTTACCCCTGAAAAACATTCAAAGACAACCCTCATAGAATCCTCCTTGCAACCCTTATACAACGCTGTAGAGAATCATCATAGCAATCCGTATTGACTGCAACCCATATAGAACGTTGAAAGGAATCCTCATAGCAATCCTTTTAGGAATGCTTCTAGAAACCCTTATAGGAATGCTTGTAGCAATCCTTAAAGAATGCTTATAGAAACCCGTATAGCAATCCTTAAGGAATGCTTATAGCAACCGTTATAACTCGCTTCCATCCTCGTGGTTCCCTCTGTTCAGGAAGACGCAGTCGGGGCCTCAGCACTTGCTTAAATGTAGGGGCGTTGTAGGATAGGGTTTAGGGTTTAGGGTTTAGAAAGTTTAGGGCTTAGGAAATGTAGGGTTTAGGAAGTGCAGGGTTCAGCAAGTTAGGGTTTAGGAATTCTTGGGTTTAGAAAGTTTAGGGATAAGGTTTAGGAAGTTCAGGGTTTAGGGTGTAGGATGTAGGGGCGTCATAGAACAGGGTTTGGGGTTTAGCTGTAAAGACCTTTTGCTCCGCAATGTAGGGTACAATGTAGGGGCCTTAATCATCAGAATGCGCTTTTGGGGTAGATTATACCTGAGCTGGAATGAGGTGGAAGGCCCTAAGGCATAGTATCATTGCTCCCTCAAGCCCCCGGATTAAGGAAGGCTGGGAAGGCCATAGTCATATCGATCACAAAAAGCGTCTTCTTGTCTGGTTTGGGGTTAACCTCTAAATCCACTTGGCACGAATGCCTAAAACCCAAAACTCATTGACCAACATTTGTCATGCTTTGCAAGGTGATGACTGGTCTCTGTGCTTTTATTCCCGCGAGCAGGAATTGCTGTGCAAACTGTTACGGTTCAGGGTTTCGGGTTTGGTTTAGGATCCAGAACTTAGGGTTTAGGGCTCAGGGAATAGGGTTAGGGCTTACCGTTCGCGGTAGGTCTCTTTCTGATGTACTGGCAACACGCCAGTCTTATGGGTAGCTGATTGGCTGCCTTCTAGTTGTTCTTGTTATGGCGCATATCACATTGTTCGTAAGCCCTTTGCCCTTTTCTTCCTAAACGCTTAGCGGCGGTTCTTCTGGCTTTAGGGCTTAAGGCTCAGAGTCTCCTGAGCGCAAGCCCTCTTCCAAGTACGAGCTCTGGACATTTGCACTTGAGGCAGTAGATGGCCATCAGGCACTCCGGTCCCCAAGCCTCAAACGGCCGCCGGACGGTTTAGGGTTTAGGGACTCGATGGACTTTAATTAGGGTATAGAGTTTTTAGGGTTTAGGGAGTTTGGGAGTTTAAGGAGTTTAGGGTTTAGGTATCTGCCGCTAGGGCCGGTACGAATTAGCCGCCAGGCCCCAGGCTCAATTTACTAGGGGCGGTCGAGGGTTTTCTCCCAGAGCTAATTCTAGTTGCACTGAGTAGCAGCAGTCGTCCCAGTGCTGTAGCAGTAGGCGCAGTAGTATTTTAAATGCATTCAATACATGGTACTGTCGCACGGCCGGCCTGAACATGAAAGAAGCATGCTAGCCCGGCAAAGTGTTTCAGGAGTGGGGCTTCGCTTGTTGCTGTAATGGCTTGCGGCTCCAAGTACGGACTTGATCTTCAGAGGGTCGCTGGTGAGGGCTTTGGCAGACTAACCCGAAGCCCTCAAGCGAGCCCAAGTCGACAAACTCCCCAATGCCGTCTAACATTCTTGCTGCCAACCCCTGTAAAACCATACTTTTCTCACCCATACCCTGATTGAACCCTTACCTTTTTCTACTTCTGGCAGGAAGAGCTGGGAAGTTTTAAACCTTAAACCTTAAATCCTACAAGAAACCCTCAACCCTGAATCTTAGAAGGAACCCTACACCCGAAAAATGACCCTTAGACCCTAAACCCTGAATTCAAAAAGAACCCTTAAACCCTAAACCCTAAATCTTGGAAGAAAACCCTGAACCCGAAGTCCAAACAGAACCATTAAACCCAAAACCCTAAACAACCCTTAAACCCTAAAACCTAGACCTGAAACCCTCAATCTTAAAAAAAAAAAAGAGGGGAAGGACGAACAGACTCCTGAGGCTCGGACACCGCGATCCACGAAGTCGCCGTTGAAAATGTACCTTCTCAGCTCACGTGCGTATTTTACAGGGTTTAGGCTTGTTTTTTTTGAACTCCTTTTTGCTCCTTCCCAGAAAAAACAAGCGGTTTGGAGTTTAGGGTTTGGGGGTTCGGAGTTTCTGGTTTAGGGTTTGGGGTTTAGGATAGGGGGCTTTCGGGTTCGGGTTTCGGGCGCGGTGCTTAGCACGGGTATCTTGGCGGTTTTGGTGTCATAGAGGGGCCTGAATAGTAAGAATAGCGCAAAGGGATACATTTACTGCGAGCGTCTTGACAATTACAGTAGTGCTTCGAGGGTACATGTCCGTAGAGTCTTACTATAGGGACTACAACGGTATGTGACTAGCGGTTGTTTCGACGTCTACAGTACAGTATGATGAGTCAGGAAATATTGGTTGAGGGACCTAGGGGTTGTGGTTTAGGGTTGAGATGGGGGTTTCACGTTTCGAGGTTTGGCTCGGTGTGCCCGATTGAAGCTGCCTTCAAGCAAGCCTGCTACGGAACCCAACTCCTCAAACCTCAAAAACCTTAAACAGTTTCTCGACAAAGGCTCAGATGACCTAGAGCTGGACAGCACGAATCGAAACTACCGCAGGTCCGCAAGTCTAAACAAGGGAGGCATCAAGAGGGTTAAGACAGGAGGAGGGGGGGGCTCCGATCGTTCCTCCAACCCTAAATTGCCCTAAATCCCAAACCTTAAACCGTGATACCAAAGAGTTTCAGCGAGGCAATAGACTCTGCCAGCCGTGCCGCGTGCTCCGCTCCTACTTGCCTTGATTACCTAGAAATCCTTGTTAAGAGCCCTTGTAAGAGCCTGTCTACTAACCCATATAAGACCCCTTATAGAACTCTTGTAAGAGGGTTGAGAATCTAAGGTCCGGTCCCATGCCTGAAGCCGCAGAACGCTCGGAACCCGAGGAACCTCGAGAAAGAATCCTGCAGCGAAATTTCCACCCTGTACTTGGAGGTTCATGGGTACTTATAAGAAGTGGCGTGATACGCCCTTTGATTATCCTACTTATAACCCTATTTATAACTATAGCTAGTCTACCTATAACCCTACTTATAACTATAGTTATCCTACTTACAACCCTACTTATAACTACCCATGAACCTCCAAGTACGGTCGACCCTGAGACGCAAGAAACGGTGCAGGGCTCAGAGATGGGAGCAGACTTGCGGAACAGCGGATCGGATTGTAATAAAGGCAAGTAGAGATGGATTGAATTATGAAATTATGACCATTTCTGCCTGTCATTCGACACTTGTGGCTATACTGACTAACTCTGTGTAACTTTGACCCTGATTCGATTTTTTGGTGCTTTTGGAGCTCTACTTACTATGTCCTAAGTCCCCCGATCCTTTCAGTTGGGTTCCCGGCCTAACTCCACCAGGACCACCCTGCGGCTCCCCGTTTTCCCGGAGGATGTGAGCCAAGTCCTTACTGCGGCTTAGGGCGAAGGGTTTAGGGATTCCTTTAAGGTTTAGGGGTCTAGGGCTGAAAGCTTCGGGTCTAGGATTGACGGCAGGACAGGGAGAGTGGGTTGAGGGCTTCGAGGTCCAAGGATTCAGAGCTTAGAGGTTTAGGGTTTAGGAGTTCAGCTCACGGCTCAGTTGCGATTGCTGCGATTGTGAGTATCATTGTGCAGCCTAAAGCCTAAAGTCCGTGCCTCCTACGACGACGACTACTACTGACTATTCACGCTGTTTATATGACCAGCCTCCTTCCGTAGAAAGACTTCATGAGGGCAGGGGCAGTCAACGATTCCCGCGGAGCTGCTTTGGCTTCTGCTGCACGGGGGTTCGTCTTAGCCTGGGTTTAACATCTTTGGGTCGAACTGGCGAAAGCGAACTCTCTGGCGCATTGTGCCGGGAAAGGCAAAGTGCCCAAGTTGAAGCAAGTACATGCTCGCAGAAACCGTCTCCGTGCGTCAGCAATGTGGCACGAGCTTCACATCAATATCGCGAACCGGACTACACGATCGACGACAAAGGATTCAGTAGCAGCTTCAGCGGCAGCAGAGGCACCGGCATCTATCTATCTGCCAATCTATCTTCCTACCTGTATTTGTACCTATGTACCTATGTAGCTATGCAACTATCTATACATCTATCGACATACCTACAAGTATCTATCTATTTACCTATTGACCGATCTGACGAGACGTACTTGCTCATTGATTCTCGTGCCTATGTAGACTATGTACCAGCTGCGATGCCTTCACAGGCTACTGTCCTGTAGCTCTAAACCTTAAACTCTAAACCCTAAATTCCCTAAACCTTCACGACTCTTCTGGCTTGGGCCCCTGCAGAAAAGTGGCCATGAATGTCTCCAACCACGACCATCCTAGAGGGTGCAACGATGAACACAACTCAGGGTTTAGGGCTGTGGTCTTTCATAGCCCTAAACCCCAAAGCCTCATAGCCCTAAACCCCAAAGCCCTAAACCCTAATCCCTAAACCCCTAAACCCTAAACCCCTAAACCCGAAACCCTAAACCCAAACCCCTAAAACCAGGTTCAAGCGCTCAAGACTGTGAAGCTTGGAGCGCTTAGGCTTTAAACTTTAGGGTTCTCGAGCTTGAGCCGACGACCGAGTTTCGCCCAAGTTCTCCTATTATTACTATTCTTATTATTCTTATTATTATTATTACTACTATTATTACTATTATTACTATGATTACTATTAAATTATTAGTACTACTAAAATCATTATTTAGTTTAGGGCTTTTTTGGGGCTTGGGTTTAGGGTTTAGTCTCGGTTTACGGGCCTAGTTTTGAGGTAGCCAGGAATTGAGACTTCAGGCCCAAACTGTGCGGCAAAGCCCGGCACCAAACTGCCAAAGAACTGAAACGGAGAAGCCTGAACCCGAGACTGTCTCAGAAAGCCCTAAAGGGAACTCCAGAAAGTTGGAATATGGATTAATGGTAGGACCCCCTATAATTTACCTTAAAGGGGTTACGATACTGATATTCCAACTTTCTGGCTTCTACTGTACCAGACCACAGAACCAAACTC
Source organism: Symbiodinium sp. CCMP2592 (assembly GCA_905221615.1). Taxonomy (NCBI): domain Eukaryota; class Dinophyceae; order Suessiales; family Symbiodiniaceae; genus Symbiodinium; species Symbiodinium sp. CCMP2592. The sequence continues at coordinate 1,045,791 of CAJNDT010005914.1, forward strand.
ACTCAATCCGGTACTTTAAATGACGACAGACATGGGGGCCACGGTCTAGGTGATAAGCCTGCACACAAACAGAACGCTAAGCCCTGAAACCTCAAACCCTCAACCTCAACCCTCCCATAAACCTGAAAACCCTATCATAAACCACCTAACAGCCCCTAAAACCAAGGCAAAAAAAGGCCCAAAACCCATAAACCCTAAGCCCTGAAACCCTAAATCCTGAACCCCTAAAACCCTAACCCCCAAAACCCCGAAGAAGCCCTATGCCTCCCTGCCTAGAGCCGACTTCCGGAGCAGGAACATGGACGACGTTCTGCTCCTCGGCTTCTTGGGGACTGCGATATCCCTTAGGAATCCCCACTGTTCCTTTAAGGGACCTACAAGGGTTGCTTTAAGGGTTCCGTTCGGGTTCAGGGTTCAGAGGTCTCCAACATCCCTTTTGACTAACGCATCGACCATAAATCATATTAGGGATCCTACCTTCATTCAGGGATCCTACCTTCATTCAGGGATCCTACCTTCATTCAGGGATGCTGGAGTCCGCGTCTTCTCAGGCTTCACTCTCAATCTCTTAGGGCTCTGGGGGTTTAGGGCTTTAGGATTTAGGGGTTCAGGGTTTTAGCACTTATAGGGTTTAGGGTTTTTAGGGCCTAGGGCTCTTTGGCTTCAGGGCTTTAGGGCTTAGGGCTTAGGGGTTTAGGGCTTCAGGGTTTGGGGTTTTAGGGTCCTTAGGCTTCACTTGACTTAGAGGTTCATGGTTAGTCAGAAGCAGGGCTATAAGCAGGGCAGCTGCAGTGAAACCAAATTAACTAGTTATAACGTATATTCAGGGACTTATAACCCGCCTTGTAACTACCCATAATCCTGCAAGCAAGGCTTAACCTGACCCCTGAAGAAGCCTACCTTTTAGGGCTCCTTATTGCGATTTCCTTATATAAGACCTTACAAAACGTCGGCTTTTTTTTTGGGGGGGGTTCGGCAAGGGCCTAAGGCATTAAAGCCTTGCGGATCCAGGTTTAGAGATGAGGTGGCCCTAGTCTACACAAAGCTTCATGGATTTCAACAAGCACCAGCGTACCTGGTGCGACCCGTGGAAGACACATGACTTACAAACCCTAAACCCTAAACCGTTGCAGCAGTCCTCCCATGGCAGAGCCGGCTTGCTCGCCAAAGCCGGCGCTTGGGGTTCGGGGTTGGATGGTTCGAAACTGGGGCTCTGCTCCTTCGCCCTGCTCTAAACGGCGTCTTACCCCGAACTCCTCTAGCCGGTGTAATTATGCATCAGCACATGTCTGAGTCCACACCTGATGCATTTTGTCATGTTGAGGTCATAAGTACTTACATTGGTGCCCGTCTGCTTCAAACACCTTGGCCTGACAAATATGCACTGTTCACCAATTGTTTATGTATGATAGTGTTTTGTGCTGCATTAAGATTTTCATGTGTATGTTTACTTGCATTTATATCCATTTCTCTGTTCGTATTATAGTATCGCTGTACTTCATTGACTTGCATGTGGAAACCTGTCTGCGGTTGTGAACGTATGTCATGTGTGCATGCATGCACGTTTACTGACCAATTTGCGAGATGGTCTTTTCATGCCTACGGGCCTACATCCCGTCCCTTCTTCACTTCGCCCCCATCGCTGCCACAACACCAACAGTAACCGGAGCTGAAACCATGATAGCAATACTACAGTACTTAATGGAAGCCCTTCAGCCCTACCCAGCCCCTACCCCCTTGTGCAGCGAAGGCTCTTGTCTGTACGTCCGAATGACTTCCAGTCTGAAAGCATCAGGGATCGCTTCGTTGAAGGATTCCGTGCAGGGTTTAGGGTTTAGGGTTTCAAGCATGACTCATGTGCGCAGAAACAACAAACTCCAGAAGCGGCGAATGCCCAAAGTTTGAGCTGAGTGGTTCTGAAACAACCGGTCAACCGGTCACAGATATCCGAATAGGAATACAAGACTTACCAACAACCAACACTACCACAACCACTGCTGTGCATGCTATGCTGCTCACTGGTAATGTCACGAAACGCACACTGGGACCCGTGATCAGTACATCACTCGTAGTAATAGTCACGCTGAAGGGTTTCAAAAGTAGCAATCCGAGTAAGAGCTGTGCTTCTGCTCTATCTTCTTCGTAAGTACAAGTATGACTCATCGATGGATGTGGTAGCCAAGATGCACACAAATCTGCCAACAAGAGCACCGCCACACGGCGAAACAGTCCCTGACCTCTACATCCAACGGGTTGATTCCGGCTCTGGGGCTTCGGGGTGTCAATTTCGCGGGCGGAATTATCGGATTTCAAACCCTAAGCCCTGAGGCATAAGCTCCTACACCTTACAACCCCTATGGCCACAAAAGAGATGAGAGCTACAGGCCCCCCCCAAGATCCTTTCTCATGCAAAATCCAAATGTGAGGCGCTCAGGACCTAAACCCATTGAGCCTCAAGCCAAAAGCAACAACTGAGAGACTGTGACCACACCCTTCAACTCGAAACAGATTGCCACGAAGCCCTCAACCTTAGCCCTCAGGCAATCCTAACTCTTTGAACCAGGAACTTTCGTACTCATAATCCTATTGCACCCTAAACGCCAAACATTAGGACCGCCCTGCAATCCCCTCTGCAACCGACGTAGACCTGAACAAGCCACAGCTTCCCATGCTAAGATGCCGGCATGATCCTCCGACAAACCTGACAACACGGCCACAGGTAGAGGGTTTCTCGTGCCCGGGTTTTAGGGCTTAAGCGGACAGGACGTGACAGACTGAGCTTGGAATAGCGCCTGAAAACCCTCTACGGCTTGGAAAACCCGGACTTCGACACACTTCAGCTAAGTTTAGGGCTAAGGGCTTATGGGGCTTACGATCAGGGCTTAGAGTTCAGGGGTTGGTGTATAGAGTTTAGGTTTTGTGGGAGAAACACTCAAATCAAAACATGTCCAACACCCCACGGCGTCACGGCCATCAACCCACAACTAGGATACCCAGTAACCTAAGAATAAAAAGGCCTCTCTTTTTGGTATTGGGTAACTTTATAAGGAACCTAGGACTACAGAAAGGGAATAACGGTACTACTGGGCATCCTAGACAATGCAACCCTAAGCCTGACAGCCAACACCGTGGAACCGAGTCTTTAAAGTCACACTTTCACGAATCCGGAATGGGACGAGCTTACAAATCAGTCACTAGGAGAATGGATTGAAAGACAATGCCCGGAGCCTGAGGACAACCCGTGAAGCGCTTTGAAGTGACCTCAACAAACCTGAAACCCTGAATCTTTACACCCGAAACCAGGAGAAACCCCTGAACCACAAATCCAAACATCGTAAAACACTAAACAGATGAGCCCTAAACACTTAACCGCGAATCCTACAGCCTACACCTCAAAGCCGAAACCGCTGACCCGAGAACAACGCTGGCATTGAAACCCTAAACCGTGCCCAAATCCTAAACCCGAGGGCCCTGAACCCTACTTGGAGGGTCGGGGGACTTAGTAACTGGTTATTTGAAGGACTTATAAGTACCATAACCCCAATTAGGGTCCCTTTTGGGGTACTTATAAGTCTACTTACTACCTACTTACTAAGTCCCCCGACCCTCCAAGTAAGGCAACCCATAAGGGAACAGTATACTAACCTTATAGCATCCCTTCACAGGAGCCCTAGACGGAACAGGCAGAAAAACCCAAAACCCTAAACCCTATAAGCAGCTGCAGCTCAAAAAGGACCTAAACCCTATAGGGAAGCAGCCTCCACACTTGGCAACCTCCGATTCTGGAGCTCACACCTCCCAGGCTCTTCATAAATTTCTCCTGACCCTGAGGGGTTCAAGGGGTCCTGTAAAGGTTCAAAACGGGATCCTTCAAGAGATCTATTGGGGGTCCTTTAAAAAATCTATAAGGGTCCTGACGGGGTCCTACAAGGGTCCTTGGGGTAAGGTTTTAGGTACCTGCTTGCTCGGATATGTATCTCGAAGGGTTTCGCAGGTTTCAACGGTTCGGAGTTTTTGTTTTTTTGTTGGTTCTGAATCCTCCTCGAATAGGGTCGGTAGGGATGTAGGAATTCCATGCTGGCAGACCCAAGGTTTAGAGGTTTTGGGCTTGGGGTTTAAGGATTTCGGTTTCCAGGGTCTAGAGGTCTCGGGCTTTGGGGTTGAAGGACTTCGGGTTTTGGGGGTTTGGGAATTGAGGTGAGAGTTTCCGAAAAGAGGGGACCCTAATGTAGTACCCCAAATAGTAGGATCCCTATTATAAGGATCCCACAGGGTACCCCCAATTTTCGGAAACTCCCAGGTTTACAAAGGGGGGGGGGCAGAGAGGTTGTTCGAGGCACTGTGCCTCGGCTAAGGCCGTTTTTTTTTGGGCCCCTTGTGACAAGGCGCCAAGTACTTAGACATAGGGTTTAGGGTTTAGGGTTTAGGGTTTAGGGTTTAGGTAGGGTTGCCAGTTAATTAAGATTCAGGTCCCCCAGTTGCTGAAACTCACAGAATGTGAAGTAAAGTGGCGACCGAGTTACAGCCGCCAGCAGCATATCTGTTGCGGTGCAATGTATTTGCATTGTGCCCTCGAACATCTAACTATACTACATTTAAGTCCAAGTATGTAGCTAGCTTGGCATAGTCCGGGCCAAAATACAGCGTGCGAAAAATGCTGAGGCAATAACTACCTCACCCGAACTCCCACTCCCCTGAAGCTGGGTTCTTGTTAAATTACGGGATTCAATTTAAGTTACCATATTAAAAAATTCAAGTCATTTGCTACAGATCCTGTTCTGGTAACTTAGGCCTAAACCCTTAACCCGAAACGCGCACCCCTAAGCCCTAAACCCTCAACCCTGAAACTCCAAACTGAGTCCCGCACCATGCTGCCTCGAGCTCCCAATCTGCCAATAAGGGCCTCTTCAGTTTTCAAGGCCGTGGACTTCGCAAGGTTTAGGGTTTAGGGGTTTAGGGTTTAGGGGTTTGGGTTTAGGGTTTAGGCGGTTTAGGGTTTGCGGTTTAGGGTTCGGGTGTAGGGTTCGGGTTTAGGAAGCTGATGCGCAACCCCGTGTTTGATGAAGACTGGAGGAACCTTAACTTAAGAGTAGGATGTGCGCTGTAAGGACCACTGAACAAGTAACCGGATCCTGCACAAAAACCGCAGACGGGACATTCTAGGGTGCCAGACTTTTCTGAAACTCTCTGAAGCCTATGTAACCCGAAAGTAACTGGCGCAGGAGCAACTCCTTTTCCGCCCACAGGCAGCTTGCGACTGGCGCTGGAGCGGCGTAGCGCAGCAACTGGACACAGGGTTTGGCGTTTGGATTTGTAGAGTTTAGGGCTTCGGGTTTAACGAGGTTTACTGTGGGGTATCTCAGGCTTCTTTGAGGTTAAGGCCTATGGCCACCGCCTCTTGTCCCGGGCAGTAAGCACTCGGCCAGAAGATCCAATCTTCAAGTAAATGTAAACCGATGAGCTCACCCCACCCGGCACCTACGTCCTGAACGATTGAACCATACATCATCCCGAACCACAGCTTACAGTCCTGCATCCTGAAGCGCAAACTCCACATCCCCGACGCAAAATCCAACTCCTTAGCCCCAACAGCCCTGAACTTACACCCCAAACACAAGTTTCCCAAACCCCAAGCTCATCCTTATCATCCCTAGCACTCTATGTTTCTCAAACCGTACAGCTCAAGCCCCAAACTAAACCCAACCCAAAACTTTAGATCCCTTGTCTGTGCCCCTTTCGAGCCCTGGGAAACCAATTAAGGAACCCTTAAAGCAACCCTAGCAGAACCCTTGTAGAAGCCCTTGAACCCTAAACCCTAAACCACACTAAACCCCAAACCCCTAAACCCTAAACCCCGAAAGCCTCAACCCTGAAACTCATCGAAAGCCCAAGCAGAGCCCCTGAGTCAGGGCCTCACTTCCCTAGGCTGAGGAGGTCCGCCAGAGTCGGGGCCGAAGGTCCCTTTGCCTGGGTTTAGAAGATCAGGGTTCAGGATTCAAGGGTTTAGGGTTTAGGGTTTAGGGCTTCGGGTTTAGGGTTTAGGGGTTTAGGGTTTAGGGTTTAGGGCTTCGGGTTTAGGGTTTAGGGCTTCGGGGTTTAGGGGTTTAGGGGTTTAGGGGTTTAGGGTTTAGTGGTTTAGGACAGCGGCCTGCATCGTTGGGAAATTGTTGGGGGTTAAGGTAAAGTAGGAACCCGATTCAGAAACCCTGGGCCTATAACCCCAAAATCGTAGGATTCAGATTAGGGGTTGAAGGGGTTTCGCGGTTTAGGGTTTAGGGGTTTAGGGTTTAGAGTTTAAGGGTTGGGGATGTATAGGCTTAAACAATTTAGGTTTAGGCCTTAAGGGGCCCATGGTTTAAGAGGTTTGGGGGGGTCGACGGCTTATAAGGCTTAAGAGATTTCGGCTTCGAGGCTTAGGGAGTTTGGGTGTAGGGTTCACGGTGTAGGTAGAGCTTAAGCAGATCTTTTGCAGCGTTGGTAGTTTTTAAAGCACGGTTCTACAAGGGTTCCTGCTAGTGTCCTGATAGGGTTTCTGCAAGTGTCAACATGTCCTTGCTAACCCTACCAATCGCTGAAACCCCAAACCCTGACTTGCAAAACCTACACAATCTTCATGGCCTCTCTCTCTCTCTCTCTCTCTCTCTCTTCTCGCTTGCTTGCAGTCGTTCCGATTTTGCCCAACCATCTCCGCTTGCCGATTCTGCACTTGCTTTGGGGGATGAACGCTCATCAGCATCAATAACGCTACTCGGTTTTAGGACTTTGCGCTGTGGCGGCTGGGCTCGGGTCGTATCCGTTCTGCTTCATCAACATGCGGTCTGGGGTGATGTGGGTAGACTGGAGATAGAATGCACAAGGCCCAGTAGCTTCAGCGTGCCTGAACGGGGATGATGGCCTAAATTTGGGGGTCTAAGCGTTTCCGGGCAAAATATCCTTGTATGTACATATTACATATTTAAACACATATTACAGGATACATAAACCCGTCTAAATATACATATATATATATATATACGTACATGAATATATATATATATATGTGAAGTTTCATGTATAATATGTAATGTATAACATCTAGTCCTTCTCCCATCATAAATAGTATCGGTAAGGAGTAGAGGCGCACCTTCGGTGGAGGGACCTCCTCCTTCACGGCCTCTTTCGGGGCCTGCAGACTGACGACTCAAGGAGGTATGCTTGAGGCTAGGGCCCGTGGACTTGACATCCACATATAAATACACATACACCTACACATATATCTATATATATATGTACACATGCAGATACATAGGTATATACGTTTATGTGTATACATATATGTATATACGTTTATATATATATATATATATATATATATATACACACACATTATGTATGAGGTGTGCATGATATAGGAACCTACGTAAAATCCACAGAGACGTAGCAAAATGCAAACGTGGAAAAAGACTTGGCGCTGCCCACATTGCTCCAGAACTCCACTGAAAAAGGCCCTTGCTAGCCTGCACAAACTCCAAGCCGAGAGGGTTTTGGGTGAGAGCCTCAACTGCTGCAATGATCGGAATCGGATTCCGTGGGGGCCAATAAGCTCCAAGTCCAAAAGGACTGGCAAGGAACACTTACGAGCTATGACAACTCTCCTCACCGAATTCCCAGCCTTCAGAACTTTGGAGCTCAGGTCCTTTGAAGACTCAGATACAGCACGGTTTGGAGTTCACGAAGCCCCAATGCCCAACATCTCCAACAGGCTCTAGCCGCGAACCTACGAGCCCTGAACATCCCCCAAGGTGCACAAAGACCAACACCCGGCAGCCTCCTACGACCCACACGCACAATAGATTCCAAGGGTACCCTTACTAAGGACCCCAAGCTATATACCCTTAATATAGCTTTTACATACCCATTATAGAGCCCATTATAGGGTAGGGGTCCCCATTAAGGGTCCCTCCTTTTCCCCTTAGACAGATATCTTGAAAGCGAAGCACTGATGTATGACTCTACAAGACCGGCAGCACCTAAACTCTGAACCCTAAATTCTGCAAACTTCCCGAAGCTCAATGACCAACTTCGCCTTCGATAATATAGGGGTCTCAATAATTAGACCAGGGTCATGGGCTCTAGTGTAATCATGGATATAATTGCTGAGGAACCCACAGGAATCTTCGTCGTTCTTAAAGCTTCTATATCTAGGATGCCCAGTAAGCAGGAATAAAAAGGGCTCCCTTTTTGGTATTGGTCAACTTAATAAGGAACCTAGGACTACAAAAAGGGACTAAGTGTACTACTGGGCATCCTAGATATTCGAGCTTCGAGCCCCAAACCGCTCGAATGAAAATCCCCACAGCCCCAAGCCTACTACGGGGGCCTTAATGATTAGAATAGGGTCTTGGGGTACATTATACTATAAATATAATAAGGAACCCCACAATAGTATTGGTAATTATTTAGGCCCCTATATCCCTTACTATGAACCCTAACCCTAATCCCTACTAAACCCCCATAGGCTAACACCCCTTTCGGCCTCCTATGATACTATCTTGGGAACTCGCCCGCCTCGGGGGGCGCAGCACGCTTCCTGCCAGGAAGATTCCGGGCTCGGCGGCTTAGGGTTTAGGGGTTTAGGGGTTTAGGGGTTTAGGGGTTTGGGGGTTTGGGGGTTTAGGGGTTTGTGGCATGGACCTTTAGGGTCTATTTGGCAATCCTGCTGGGCTTTGTATTTAAACTGCAACAACACCACGGCGACAAGGACGACGACGACTCGGTTTAGCACGACGACGACTGGGTTCAACACGGCGACGACAAGGTCTGGCACGACGGTTGCATCGGGAGGCCGAAGCGTGTACAGTGCAAAGGTCTCGACAGGAGTTTATAAGGGTCTAGGGTCTTAGCTCCTAACTATGGTTTACCGGGGTCAGTATACTATGGAAGATCTAAGGTTTGGAGTTTATGAGGATTTAGATGGTTTTACGCTCTCACAAGTTCTCCGTGCTGGTTTTAGGGTCTATCACAGTCTATCACAATGTCCTCCCGTCCCTCTCGCGCCGGGAACCATCAAGAATCTGTCTTGTGTATTTCTCGTCCTGTGTCTTTCTCTCATTCCCGTTCCTCTTCCTGCCTATCCACTCTGCCGTTTGTCAAGAAGACACAGAAATTGAAGTCATGACAAAGGAATCGGCATGAAGATGGACGAAGTGAACTCTTCATTCTCTCGTCTCTCCCTTCTCTCCTTCCTTTGATTGATCCTTTTTCTGTTTCTTTTCTTGTCGCCTTCTGCTGTCAATGACAGGGGTAACACGAGGGAGGGGCAAAGGGACGACGTCAGTTCCTCTCGACGTGGTTCGTTTTTTCATTTCCTCTCGCGTTGTCTCTCTTCCGCCTCTCTCTCTCTCTCTCTCTCTCTTTTTCTCGCTCTGTCTTCCTCTCTGCCGTGTCTCGCTCTCTCATCTCTTCTGTCCCCTCTTTCCTTGCTCCCTTGCTGGAAGGAATAGAAAACAGAAGCGAAGACATAAGATGGAGGAAGATGGTTGGGAGAAGGAAGGTGGATTCCTCCCTCACTCGGCTCTTTGACTTTCTTTGCCCTTGCCTTCTTTTCTCTGCTCCTATCCTTCTTCACAATTAGAAGGAGAAGCGACAAGAACGGAGAGCTCAGGGAGAGCAAGTGACACTGTTCCTCATAATCTCCTCCTTCATCGTGTTCATTGCGTTGTCCATCTCCCTCTCTCTCTCTCTCTCTCTCGCTCTCTCTCTCTCCCTCCATCCTTTCCTCTCTACTTCTGCACATTTACTTTTCTCTCCCCTACTACATTATGCTTGATTTGATACTTATCTTCAACTTTCTCTCACTCTCTTTGTCCCATCGCTTGCCCTGTTCCTTCTCCTCCTCCCTTCCCTGCCTCCCGTCCTTCTCCCCTTATCGCTCAGAAGGAAGAAGGAAGACTCACAAGGAGAAAGACAAGGGAGTAAGAAAACAGACAAAAGAAACGGAGAGAGAGCCATAAGGAACGAAATACAGAAACAAAGAGAGAAAATAAGGGGAACGATAATCAAAAAGAGAGACAGAAAGAGGAGGCGATGCATAAAGCAGCCGACAGTGCCTTGACCTCCACGTCTATTCATTCTTTGCTCTTGTCCTATCACACTGTCTCATTGGTGATACACCAGGAAGA
>CAJNDT010005914.1:1056050-1226955 GCA_905221615.1 Symbiodinium sp. CCMP2592
TTGAAGTCATGACAAAGGAATCGGCATGAAGATGAACGAAGTGAACTCTTCATTCTCTCCTCTCTCCCTTCTCTCCTTCCTTTGATTGATCCTTTTTCTGTTTCTTTTCTTGTCGCCTTCTGCTGTCAATGACAGGGGTAACACGAGGGAGGGGCAAAGGGACGACGTCCGTTCCTCTCGACGTGGTTCGTTTTTTCATTTCCTCTCGCGTTGTCTCTCTTCCGCCTCTCTCTCTCTCTCTCTCTCTCTCTCTTTTTCTCGCTCTGTCTTCCTCTCTGCCGTGTCTCGCTCTCTCATCTCTTCTGTCCCCTCTTTCCTTGCTCCCTTGCTTGAAGGAATAGAAAACAGAAGCGAAGACATAAGATGGAGGAAGATGGTTGGGAGAAGGAAGGTGGATTCCTCCCTCACTCGGCTCTTTGACTTTCTTTGCCCTTGCCTTCTTTTCTCTGCTCCTATCCTTCTTCACAATTAGAAGGATAAGCGACAAGAACGGAGAGCTCAGGGAGAGCAAGTGACACTGTTCCTCATAATCTCCTCCTTCATCGTGTTCATTGCGTTGTCCATCTCCCCCTCTCTCTCTCTCTCTCTGTCTCGCTCTCTCTCTCTCCCTCCATCCTTTCCTCTCTACTTCTGCACATTTACTTTTCCACTTCTCTCGCCTACTACATTATGCTTGATTTGATACTTATCTTCAACTTTCTCTCACTCTCTTTGTCCCATCGCTTTCCCTGTTCCTTCTCCTCCTCCCTTCCCTGCCTCCCGTCCTTCTCCCCTTATCACTCAGAAGGAAGAAGGAAGACTCACAAGGAGAAAGACAAGGGAGTAAGAAAACAGACAAAAGAAACGGAGAGAGAGCCATAAGGGACGAAATACAGAAACAAAGAGAGAAAATATGGGGGAAAGATAATCAAAAAGAGAGACAGAAAGAGGAGGCGATGCATAAAGCAGCCGACAGTGCCTTGACCTCCACGTCTATTCATTCTTTGTTCTTGTCCTATCACACTGTCTCATTGGTGATACACCAGGAAGAGCTTGTGGAGGGAGACGAGGAAGAAGTGTTCTCCTCTTCACTCACCTTGTGCCCTTCCTCTCCCACCGCTCGCCCGCTCTCCTTTCTTTGATTTTCTTGTCTGGCGGAAAAGTGGGAACCAGGAAGGAAAGTGGACAAGGGAAAGGACGAGATTGAGAAATGACAGAAAGAAGAGAGATACAGAGAGAGCGAGGGAGAGCTTCAAGCCCAGCAGAGGAAGAAGAGAGAGGAAGATAAGAGAAGGGGCAAGGGGTGGCCAGAAAAAGCGTAAGCCAAAGCTACGTATTGAAAGGGCGGAAGCCCCATTCTCCTCTTCTTCCTCTTTGCTCTCTTGTTTTTCTCTTGCCGCAGGGCATGCATGGAGCTAGGAAAGGGAAGGGGTCAAAGCGGATGAGAGCTCACCTCCTCCTCTCATTCTCCTGATGCTTACTCATGTCAGAAGGGTCTGGAAAGGAGTGAAGGCTAGGGCATGGACTGAAGCGAGGCAATAGATGAAAGTGGATAAGAGAAAGTCGGGGGAAGTCGAGTGCGAAAGAAAGAGAAACGAGGAAGACTAGGAAGAAGGACACAGAAGAGGAAGCGAGAGAGTACCAGTGTTGCCGTATCTCACAGGACTCCGGGCCTCGCGAGGGCTTCGAGGAGGCTTGTAGGCGCCTTCAGACACTTCCACAACTTTCTGGAGGCCACCAACGTCCTCCCTAAGGGGGCCTCTTGAGGACATGAACACCAAACCGAGTATAAAGAAAGCAGGGGGATGTAGAGAAGCAGAGTGTGGTAAGAAGGAGCAAGGAGAATCAGTTCGCGGCTCCTCATCGTTTCCTCTTTGAATGACCAGAGGAAAGAAAAGGATAAGAAGGAGGAAAGGCTCTGCGAAGACATCAGGAAAGAAGAGCAGACAACAGAAAGGAAGCCGTGAGATGCGGGAAGACGGTTCGGAGAAGAAAGGAGAATTCCTCCTTCGCTCGCCTCTCTTACTTCCTTGCCCTTCGCCTTCTTCCTCTTCTCTTACCCTATTCATCTTCATAAGGAAGGAGAAATGAAAGGAACGGAGAGTTCAGGGCATGCAAAGGGCACTCTTTCTCATCACCTCATCCATCATCCTTTTCATTGTTCTCTCCAGATCCCTCTTTCTCTCTCCCTCCCTTCCCGTCTACTTCTGCACATTCCCTTTTCCGCTTCTCTCCGCCTATTATGTTCGCTTTGATAAAATCGCTTGCCCTATTCCTTCTCCTCCTGGCTTTCCTGCCTCCCGTCCTTCTCCCTCTATCACTCAAAAGGAAGAAGGACGATTCACAAGAAAGAAGCGTAAGCCAAAGCTACGTAATGAAAGGGCGGAAGCCCCTGTCTCCTCTGTTCTTCCTCTTTTCTCTCTTATTTTTCTCTTAGCAAAGGGCACGCATGGAGCTAGGAAAGGGAAGGGGTCAAAGAAAGTACCGGAGAGAGCTGTTCTTCGTCCCTCTCACCTCCTCCTCTCATTCTCCTGATGCTTACTCATGTCAGAAGGGGTTGGAAAGGAGTGAAGGCTAGGGCATGGACTGAAGCGAGGCAATAGGTGAAAGTGGATAAGAGAAAGTCATAGACAGAGAGGGTCAAAGCGGAGGAGAGAAAGTAACGGAGAGAGCTGTTCTTCGTCCCTCTCACCTCCTCCTCTCATTCTCCTGATGCTTACTCATGTCAGAAGGGTCTGGAAAGGAGTGAAGGCTAGGGCATGGACTGAAGCGAGGCAATAGGTGAAAGTGGATAAGAGAAAGTCGGGGGCAGTCGAGATTCATCTTCATAAGGAAGGAGAAATGAAAGGAACGGAGAGTTCAGGGCATGCAAAGGGCACTCTTTCTCATCACCTCATCCATCCTCCTTGACAATTGTTCTCTCCAGATCCCTCTTTCTCTCTCCCTCCCTTCCCGTCTACTTCTGCACATTCCCTTTTCCGCTTCTCTCCGCCTATTATGTTCGCTTTGATAAAATCGCTTTCCCTATTCCTTCTCCTCCTGGCTTTCCTGCCTCCCGTCCTTCTCCCTCTATCACTCAGAAGGAAGAAGGACGATTCACAAGAAAGAAGCGTAAGCCAAAGCTACGTAATGAAAGGGCGGAAGCCCCTGTCTCCTCTGTTCTCTCTCTTATTTTTCTCTTAGCAAAGGGCACGCATGGAGCTAGGAAAGGGAAGGGGTCAAAGCGGATGAGAGAAAGTAGCGGAGAGAGCTGTTCTTCGTCCCTCTCACCTCCTCCTCTCATTCTCCTGATGCTTGCTCATGTCAGAAGGGGTTGGAAAGGAGTGAAGGCTAGGGCATGGACTGAAGCGAGGCAATAGGTGAAAGTGGATAAGAGAAAGTCATAGACAGAGAGGGTCAAAGCGGATGGGAGAGAGCTGTTCTTCGTCCCTCTCACCTCCTCCTCTCATTCTCCTGATGCTTACTCATGTCAGAAGGGTCTGGAAAGGAGTGAAGGCTAGGGCATGGACTGAAGCGAGGCAATAGGTGAAAGTGGATAAGAGAAAGTCGGGGGAAGTCGAGTGCGAAAGAAAGCGAAACGAGGAAGACTAGGAAGGAGGACACAGAAGAGGAAGCGAGAGAGTACCAGTGTTGCCGTATCTCAAAGGACTCCGGGCCTCGCGAGGGCTTCGAGGAGGCTTGTAGGCGCCTTCAACTTTCTGGAGGCCACCAACTTCCTCCCTAAGGGAGCCTCCCGAGGACATGAACACCAAACCGAATATAAAGAAAGCAGGGGGATGTAGAGAAGCAGAGTGTGGTAAGAAGGAGCAAGGAGAATCAGTTCGCGTCTCCTCATCGTTTCCTTTTTGAATGACCAGAGGAAAGAAAAGGATAAGGAGGAAGGGATCTGCGAAGACGTAAGGAAAGAAGAGCAGACAACAGAAAGGAAGCGGTAAGATGCGGGAAGACGGTTCGGAGAAGAAAGGAGAATTCCTCCTTCGCTCGCATCTCTTACTTCCTTGCCCTTCGCCTTCTTCCTCTTCTCTTACCCTATTCATCTTCATAAGGAAGGAGAAATGAAAGGAACGGAGAGTTCAGGGCATGCAAAGGGCACTCTTCTCATCACCTCATCCATCCTCCTTTTCATTGTTCTCTCCAGATCCCTCTTTCTCCCTTCCTCCCTTCCCGTCTACTTCTGCACATTCCCTTTTCCGCTTCTCTCCGCCTATTATGTTCGCTTGGAAAGAATCGCTTGCCCCCTATTCCTTCTCCTCCTGCCTTTCCTGCCTCCCGTCCTTCTCCCTCTATCACTCAGAAGGAAGAAGGACAATTCACAAGGAAGACAAGGGAGTAAGAGAAAGACAACAGAAGCGGAAAGACAATCCGAGAAGGGCAGAAGAAGAACGAGAGCCATAAGGAAACAAACACAGAAACAAAGAGAGAAAGTAAGAGAGAAAGACCAGCAAAAACAGAGGCAGAGAGTGAGAGAAAGGAGGGGAGGGGAAGCGATGCAGAAAGCAGTCGAAAGGGCCTTGCTTGTCCTATCTCACCGTCTCATTGGTAAAAAACCAGGAAGAGGTTGTGGAGGAAGACAAGGAAGAAGTGTTCTCGTCTTCACTCACCTTGTGCCCTTCCTCTCCCACCGCTCGTCCGCTCGACAGAAAGAAGAGAGTTGCGGAGAGGGCGAGAGAGAGCTTCAAGCCCAGCAGAGGAAGAAGAGAGAGGACGATACGAGAAGTGTGGAGGAAGTGGCCAAAAGAAATGCTACGTAATGAAAGAGGGGAAACCAGTTTCTCCTCTGCTCTTCCTCTTTTCTCTCTTATTCTTCTCTTCTCGCAGGGCATGCATGGAGCCAGGAAAGGGAAGGGGTCAAAGCAGATGAGAAAGTAATGGAGAGAGCTGTTCTTCGTCCCTCTGACCTCCTCCTCTCATTTTACTCATATCAGAAGGGTCTGGAAAGGAGTGAAAGGTAGGGCATGGACTGAAGCGGGGGAATAGGTGAAAGTGGATAAGAAACAATGTCGCAGCTTGCCTGCGGCCTGGCCTGCTGAGCCTGGTGGGCTCTCGAGGGTGGGCAGGGGCCTGCTGAGATCCACGGCCAGCACGCCCGGCTTGCTTTGAGGCAGGACCAGCTGGGGAGCCTGGCCGGGCTGAGTGGGTTGGGTGAGTGAGTGGGGAGAGGGTGGAGAGGAACAGGGAGAAGAGGGTGGGTGGAGAGAGGAGTAGAGGGAGCGCAAGGAAAAGGTGGGGAGAGGGGAGGGCGGGTGGACAAAGGGAGGGGAAGAGGAGGGAGTGGGGAGATGGGTGGAGAGGTAGAGGGAGTGGAGGGTGGGTGCGTTCTTTGGATTGTATAGTCTAAGGGTTTTCTACAAAGGGTTCCATATCAGGGATTTGTACAAAGGATCTATAGATTTCTATAAGGAGTATATAAAGACTGTGTATGAGGGCTCCATAGAATCGATCTTTCAAAGATTTTTTATAAAGGACTCCATTTGTGGGAAACATAAGCGGTTCCTACAAGTTCTTTATCTCGAGGATCTGTAAGGTTTATATATCTATGAAGCTTTCTATATGGGCTCTATAGACCCCATAAGACAAATTAAAAAGTGATGGAGGTGATAAGAAGATGATAAGAAGATGAGTGGATGGGAGAAAAAGTAATGGGAGGTGAGGAGACATGAGATGCGAAGGGAAGGAATGAGTTAGGAGTGGGGGAGGTAGGAGGCAAGTGAGAGGGACAGGGTGGATCATTTACAAACGCCTTTAGGGGGACGCTCCTTGCGATGTGTGATTTTTGGATCTGAGTTCTTACAAAGCCTGCGAGGGGCACACCCCGTGCGATCTGTGATTTTTGGATCTGAGTTCTTACAAAATATTAGTGCGACACCCCTTGCGATTTGTGATTTTTGAACTTACTTGTCATGAAAACCTTTAGGGGACACCCCTTAAGATCTGTGGTTTTGGGATTTGAATCTTCACAAAACCTTAAGGGGGACACCCCTTGCGATTTGTGCTTTTTGCACTTACTTGTCATGAAAACCTTTAGGGGGACACCCCTTAAGATCTGTGGTTTTGGGCTCTGAGTTTTCACAAAACCTTAGGGGGATATTTAAGAAGGAGAGAAGGGAGGGTGGGGGAGGGTGGAGATTCCAGGAGAGAGAAGGGGGAAGAGGAGAGGTAGAGGGAGTGGAGGTGGGGGAGAGTGAGGAAGGTGAGGGGAGGGGGTAGTGGGAGGGATAGGGAGAGGGAGGGAGGGGTATGGGAGGATGAGGAGGAGGAAGATAGTGAAGATGATGTAAGGTGGATGATAAAAGAGGAGGGGTGGAGTGAGGTGTGGTGGGTGGGATGGGACGGGGTGGGTGGGCACGGCTGCCCTGCTCATCCGCAACGCCCAGCCTTCCCTGCCCGACGAGCAGAAAGCATAAGTTCGCGGCGATAAACAAGGGCTAGGAATTTTCACACATCTTCTGGCAACCTGGCGGAAGTGACCTGTGGTCCCAGCAAAACACCTGTAAGTACCGCATGAAAACAAGGGACTAGGGATTTCACACATCTGCTGGCAAAATCTGGCGGAAGTGACCTGTGGTCCAGCAAAACACCTGTAAGTACCGCGTGAAAACAAGGGCTAGGGATTTCACACATCTGCTGGCAAAATCTGGCGGAAGTGACCTGTGGTCCTGTAAATACCGAGTTAAAACAAGGGCCAGGGATTTCACACATCTGCCGGCAAAATCTGGCGGAAGTGACCTGTGGTCCAGCAAAACACCTGTAAATACCGCATGAAAACAAGGGCTAGGGATTTCACACATCTGCTGGCAAAATCTGGCGGAAGTGACCTGTGGTCCAGCAAAACACCTGTAAATACCGCATGAAAACAAGGACTAGGGATTTCACACATCTGCTGGCAAAATCTGGCGGAAGTGACCTGTGGTCCAGCAAAACACCTGTAAGTACCGCATGAAAACAAGGGCTAGGGATTTCACACATCTGCTGGCAAAATCTGGCGGAAGTGACCTGTGGTCCGCAAAACACCTGTAAATAACGCCATGAAAACAAGGCTAGGGATTTCACACATCTGCTGGCAAAATCTGGCGGAAGTGACCTGTGGTCCAGCAAAACACCTGTAACTCAGATCCGAAAACCATGGATCGCAAGGGGTGTCACCCTAAGGGTTTGTGTAATAAATATGTTTCAAAAACACGAATCGCAAGGGGTGTCCCCCTAACTAAGGTTTTGTAAGAACTCCATTACTAGCCTAAAGGTTTTTTCAACCAATAGGTTCCAAAATCAAATCGCAAGGGGTGTCGCCGGGGGCTGGGGCCCTCCCTCGGGCTTGGGCTGGGGTTGGGCAGGGCTGCAAAGCTTGGTTTTGCCCCATAAACGCCCCTCGCTGGGGGCTGGGTGAGGCTGCCTAGGGGCTGGGGCTGAGGCTGGGGGGGTGGGCGAAAAGGCAGCTGGGCTGGAGGCTGGGGGCAGGCGCAGGCCCTGGCGGGGTGGGGGCGGGGGGGCTGGGGGATGGGGCTAGGACTGGGTGGGGCTGGGGGGCTCGGGGCTGGGGGCTGGGGCTGGGGTCGGAGGCTGGGGGCTGGGGCTGGGGTCGGAGGCTGGGGGGCTGGGGCTGGGGCTGGAGCTGAAGATTTAAATTTTTAAAATTCTTTAAATTCTTTAAATTCTTTAAATTTTTAATTCCGGACGATTTCAAAATTTAAAGAATTTAAAGGATTTACACCCTTTAAATTTTTTAAATTCTTTAAATTTTTAATTCCGGACGATTTCAGAATTTAAAAGATTTACCCCCTTTAAATTTTTTAAATTCATTAAATTTTTAATTCCGGACGATTTCAGAATTTAAAGGATTTACTCCCTTTAAATTTTTCAAATTCTTTAAATTTTTAATTCCGGACGATTTCAAAATTTAAAGAATTTAAAGAATTTAAAAAATTTAATTCCGTGGGCTGGGGTCGGAGGCTGGGGGGCTGGGGCTGGAGCTGGAGCTGGACATTTAAATTTTTAAAATTCTTTAAATTCTTTAAATTCTTTAAATTTTTAATTCCGGACGATTTCAAAATTTAAAGAATTTAAAGGATTTACTCCCTTTAAATTTTTTAAATTCTTTAAATTTTTAATTCCGGACGATTTCAAAATTTAAAGAATTTAAAAAAATTTAATTCCGTGGGCTGGGATCGGAGGCTGGGGGGCTGGGGCTGGAGCTGGAGCTGGACATTTAAATTTTTAAAATTCTTTAAATTCTTTAAATTTTTAATTCCGGACGATTTCAAAATTTAAAGAATTTAAAGGATTTACTCCCTTTAATTTTTAAAATTCTTTAAATTTTTAATTCCGGACGATTTCAGAATTTAAAGGATTTACCCCCTTTAAATTTTTTAAATTCTTTAAATTTTTAATTCCGGACGATTTCAGAATTTAAAGAATTTAAAGAATTTAAAAAATTTAATCCCGTGGGCTGGGGTCGAAGGCTGGGGGGCTGGGGCTGGAGCTGGAGATTTAAATTTTTTAAATTCTTTAAATTCTTTAAATTCTTTAAATTTTTAATTCCGGACGATTTCAAAATTTAAAGAATTTAAAGGATTTACCCCCTTTAAATTTTTTAAATTCTTTAAATTTTTAATTCCGGACGATTTCAGAATTTAAAGGATTTACCCCCTTTAAATTTTTTAAATTCTTTAAATTTTTAATTCCGGACGATTTCAAAATTTAAAGGATTTACCCCCTTTAAATTTTTTAAATTCTTTAAATTTTTAATTCCGGACGATTTCAGAATTTTTAAAGAATTTAAAAAATTTAATCCCGTGGGCTGGGGTCGAAGGCTGGGGGGCTGGGGCTGGAGCTGGAGATTTAAATTTTTTAAATTCTTTAAATTCTTTAAATTCTTTAAATAAATTTTTAATTCCGGACGATTTCAAAATTTAAAGAATTTAAAGGATTTACCCCCTTTAAATTTTTTAAATTCTTTAAATTTTTAATTCCGGACGATTTCAGAATTTAAAGGATTTACCCCCTTTAAATTTTTTAAATTCTCTAAATTTTTAATTCCGGACGATTTCAAAATTTAAAGGATTTACCCCCTTTAAATTTTTTAAATTCTTTAAATTTTTAATTGCGTATATACACAATATATATTAAGACACAGAGCAAGCCCTACGCCAAATAGGACCTAAAGGTCCTACGTACTTAGGGGTTTAGGGGTTTAGGGGTTTAGGGGTTTGGGGGTTTGGGGGTTTGGGGGTTTAGGGGTTTGGGGGTTTGGGGGTTTAGGGGTTTAGGGGTTTGGGGGTTTAGGGGTTTAGGGGTTTAGGGGTTTAGGGGTTTAGGGGTTTGGGGGTTTGGGGGTTTAGGGGTTTAGGGGTTTAGGGGTTTAGGGGTTTGGGGGTTTGGGGGTTTGGGGGTTTAGGGGTTTGGGGGTTTGGGGGTTTAGGGGTTTAGGGGTTTAGGGGTTTAGGGGTTTGGGGGTTTGGGGGTTTAGGGGTTTAGGGTTTAGGGTTTAGGACAGGGGCCTGCATCGTTGGAAAATTGTTGGGGGTAAGGTAAAGTACCTGATTAAGAAACCCTGGGCCTATAACCCCAAAATCGTACGTAGGATTCAGATAAGGATCCCTAACAAAGGCCCAAGGTTTCTTAATCAGGTTCCTACATTATACTTGACAATCAGGCACCATAGCTTAATGTAGAATCATAAATTAAACTACACCCTCAACTCGTAACCCTGAATTGTGGTAACGATCCTAGCTGTGGGTGTTCATCGGAAGCTCTGGGTGTCGGGGTTTGGGGGGCCTTCTTGAGGTGTCGGAATCGGATACTTGCCCATTTTAGGACTCCTCCGTCTATCGGAGGCCTCAAGAGGTGGGATGAAGGTGGGTAATTAGGATCAAGGATCCCTTATATAAGGACTCTCATTTGGGAATATCCCACCTACCTTCATCCCACTTTTTGAAGCCTCCGAGTCTGGGAATGAAGGTCCGGAGTTTGCGTTTAGGGTTGGCGGGACGATGTCTTGAAGCTTTTGGTGTGTAGTTTGGCTAGGTTCTCCAGTAATCCGTGAATGATAACGGTAGCCTTGTTCCTCAGATTCGCATTTCGAAAGGAGGCACTACCAGAATTGAAGGGAGTAAAGGGGTACTACTGGGGAAGCAAGTCGGGGCACCAGAGGCCGGCATGACCTCGGCAGCCAAGTGGCTAAACTCTGCAGTCCCCAGTTGGAGGTTCAGGGCTTAGTTACAGGTGAGGCTAAGCCCTGTTAGGGTTTAGGGTTTAGGGTTTAGGGTTTAGGGTTAATAGTTTACTTATCCTACTTTTAACCCTACCCCTAGACCCATGAAACAACAAGTAAGCCCGAAACCCTCCATCTTAAACTCAATCCTCAATCTTCGCGAGCGAGCACAGGGGCACTCGTCCGTGTGATGTTGCACTGGAACAGGCTTCTTTCAGGGTGCGCGTACACACTCGACCTTGTGTTCTAGAGTGGCATGAATGCACACAGAAAAGGTCACTGCGACTGCAGTATTGTGTTGCCATGCTTGTCGTCGTTGCTGCTACTACCCATAGGCCCCAAAGTAGTTCCTTTTTGGGATTACCTTATAGGATTCTAAATATGAACCCCAAAAAGGAACTACTTTGGGGCCTTAGGGTATGTGCTTCTAGGCATGGGGCTGCAATGATTCTGGATTTCATCCTGTGACTTTGACCGACTACCCCACATGGGGTCAAACGGATGGAGTGGTTCAGGGCACAAGGCCTGGGTTGGGGATGCGTCTACACAACCCCGATCTTAGGGCAGATCCCTTTCAACTGTCAGTCGGGTCCTGTAGCACTCTGCCAGACTGAGCCTGAACAGCGCAACACGGCTTCATCTCTACAAAAGTCTTGCCAGCTTCGCTCTCAGCGTGCCTACCATGTCAAGGCCAATCCCGCACGATGATCCACGCGATGACGTGATGATGACCCTTTAAGCTGGTTGGCCTCTTCTGCCCTGGTGCATTGTCAGCAAAAAGACCTGGAAGTGCAGCTTGCATGATTGAAATGCGTTGACGGGTTGGAGGCTTGGGGCCTTTGGTACTGCACATGGTTAAGAAATAGCAAGTAATTGAAGTTCAAGCGCTTGAGGCTGCCGCATGGGGCAGGGTTTGTTCGTGATCTGATGCGGCATCCTTGAACCCCAAACTTGTACCTGCCCCTGACGAGTCTCCATGTCCCAGCACGCTCTTGCCTCCGTGACCCCTGCATGCCCTCCACAGCTGTAGCCCGAGACTCCTATAGTTTTAATCTGATGCCCCAAACTCCGGAGAGACTCAACCCCCAATATCCAAAACCCCTAAACCCTAAACCCTAAACCCCTAAACCCTAAGCCCTAAGCCCTAAGCCCTAAACCCTAAACCCTAAGCCCTAAGCCCTAAGCCCTAAACCCTAAACCCTAAACCCTAACCCCTAAACCCTACTCCCGGCCTTCCAGCGTCACACCCACAAGATCATCACCGATCACGAGGAAGAGGTCGGAAGTCGGGATGAAACCTCAGCATGGACAATAGCACTGTTTAGGGCGTGTGCCTGTGTGCATGAGCATGCATGTATATGTGTATATATGTAATAGTATTATTGATATTATTATTACTATTATTATTATTGTTATTATTATTGTTATTATTATTATTAATATTATTATTATTATTATTATTGTTATTATTGTTATTGTTATTGTTATTGTTATTGTTATTGTTATTTGTTGTTAGTAGTATTATTATTGGTATTATTAACAATCTTATTCTTATTCTTATTCTTATTCGTATTCTTATTCTTATTCTTATTCTTTATTGTTGTTCTTATTACTATTATTATTATCATTATTATTAGTTTCATTATTTTTATTACTATATGTATGTATTATATGATATGCATTTATACACATACCGTATATATGTATGTATATAAACATATATATATATATATATGTATATGTGTGTCTACATATCTATATACATATATATATATATATATACATATATATATACATATATATATATATATATATAGAGAGAGTTTTCCATGTCCTGCATATATGTAAGCAAGGACGCTGGGATTAGGGCTTAGGAAAAATCTTAAGCTTTAGCACTCTCGGGCTCGAAGGATTAAGGTTCAGGGCTTCGGCCGTAAACCCTTAACCCAATAAAAGGTTGCACTTGGGACATCTAGGCCCGTGGCACCACTCGCACGGCTGACCGTCTGCACGGACATCACGTGCCTGATTGGGGCATCTCTCATGCAGCAAAGGACGCTGCTTGGGTTCAACTGTTCAACTGCGATGACATGTGGAGTCGTCTCTAGCTGCTTCTGAACTGCAACAGGACCGTCCATCCCAACCACCTATCCACAGCCCCTCAACCCGAAAGTCAGGATCCATGACCGGTGAACCCACACCGCTTTAGACAAGGGTTCTGCCTGAAGTACCTCCAGGGTTTGGGGTATCGGTGCCCTTTTCAAGCAGTCATCTATCTGTTTGTAGAAGTGGTCTTCTAATATGGACCACATATTGGCACACCCCCGCCTCCCTGCCAAAGGTTGCGGCCGACTGATGGTCGATTCGGAACAGTCCTGCTGATTCATTGCTCGCGCCATGCGGATGCACATGGGGTTAGGAACTATATACTCATATTCTGGAGAGAAGCGGGCAGGAATTTGTAGACATAGGGACGCGTGTGTTCACATCCTGCGCTTCCAAAGCTTAAGCGTATCTGCCCCTCGGTGCATATGACCATGTGTGCTTGTGTGTGTGTGTGTGTGTGTGTGTCTGTGTGTGTGTGTGTGTCTGTGTGTGTGTGTGTGTGTGTGTGTGTCTGTGTATGTGTGTGTCTGTATGTGTGTCTGTGTGTGTCTGTGTGTGTGTCTGTGTGTGTGTGTGTCTGTGTGTGTGTCTGTGTGTGTCTGTGTGTGTGTGTGTGTGTCTGTGTGTGTGTGTGTGTCTGTCTGTGTGTGTGTCTGTCTGTGTGTGTGTGTGTTGGTTGTGTGTGTGGGGGTGGGTGGACGCATGGTGTGCATGTATGTACTCAGACATATACATGTACATATACATATATATATATATATATATATAAACATACACACATACACATATGCCTACCTACCTATCTATGCACGTGTGTATGTAGCTATGCAGCAAAGATGTATGTCAAGGCGACCGTGCATTGTCCCGACGTATGAGACAAGGCTGACTCTGACTCAGCAAGTCATAACATGCCAAACTGTAAACCCTGCGCCCTCATGCGGTCCCAACTCCCCAATGCCAAATCTGAGACTGAAGACCACCCCTTGCTCAGATGGTTTGTGCCCACACCCCGTCCTAGGGCTCTTTTGGCCTCTCCGCTTGAACCATCTTTGACCCAGGATATGACATCCTGGCTGCGCTAATCTAGGGGCCTTAATAACTAGAAGAGGGTTTTGGGGTGCATGATACTACAAGCATATAATAATTAAGGAACCTCCCAAAATAGTGTTGGTAATTATATTTAGTTTAGGCCCCTGCATTACTTGTTACTTACGGAATCACTTCCCAGAGCACACTGGAAATCTTCCCCCGAGAAAGGCGTCGGCACTCATGGCACCAGCAATGTGCACACCACGAATCGGCACAAGGACGTTTCGCCCAGAAACGGATGAATGCGGAGGCCGGGAAATCCAGGACAGAACCCTGACTGAACCGAATCTGTCCTCAAGCAATGCTTGAGAGATCCGAGATCCCGAAGCCTGCGCCTTTTAATCCCGGGCCTTCATAATTAGAACAAGGTTTTGGGGCCCACTATACTATATTTATAACAAGGAACCCCTAATATAGTATAGGTAATTTATATGTAGGCCCCTACACTATACATCCTGAAGGAGGTTCGGTGCACCAGGCCTGCCAGATCACGTGGGCAAGCTTCTGGGCCTGAGAGGCAATGCCAATCAGCGGGAGTACCATCATCAGCTATACTTCTTGTTGAGGGGGGAGGGAAGGAAGGTGGGGGGGGAGGGGGAGGGCTCTTATAGTAGGTACAGTATATTGGGCCCCAAAACCCCATGCTATGTTGGGGTTTCTTATTCTAACTGTGACATAATGGGCCCCCAAAACCCTATTCTAATTATTCAGGGTTTTAGAGTTTCTCTAACTTTGCTGTTTTGGACCTTCTAGGATGTGAGTCACGGCTTAGGGTAGACTTGCCCGAAGTTCGCTAGTAGAAGGTATCGTATTTATTGCGCCTTGATGCTGAAACGACCATGTGCCCGAAACCGATCAGTCCCAATGATGACCTCAGACACTTTAAGTCTCGAAATTCAATACCTACATGACTTTAACCCTCAACCCCAAAACCCCACTCCCTGAACGCTAAAGGCAAACAAAAGCCGACCTATCTAACATGAGTCTGCTCGGACACACGCACACACACACACACACGCGCGCAGTAGGTGCACCGTGGTTCGGATGGTTCAGGGCTTCAGGTTTTTAGGGTTGAGGCTTTTATTACATTTGAGCATTCTAGTATGGGGTATGGGGAGTCTGGGACATGGGCCTGTTCACTGGTATGGACGGTATGGAAAGGCACAGGTGCGGGCCTTTGCCCCACTGCAAGTGACAGACGCGAGCGTTTAGCTCAGCCTTCTGCCAGCAACAAGAAAGCGATGCTCAGGTATCATCTGATGCGTGTATGTATGCGTATGTATATATACATACATATACATATATGTATGTATATATATATATATATACATATGTATATGTACATATGTATGTCCAACTAATCATAATCAGTTTCATAGCCAGAATCGGATTCAGAATCGGAATAAGCAACCGAATCTTGCTAGTAATAATAACAATAATAATGACCCTAATAATAAAATAATTAAAATAATGATACGAATAAAACTGGTAATAACAATGACGACACGAATAATCATGATAATAACCATAAGTACCATAAAACTGTAGCAACCATGCCTATAAGAGTAACAATCTTAATAAGACTCAGAACAGGTTGAACAGTAATAGTGATAACGCTAACAAGTATAACCATGACAACAGCAATAATAGCAATGCCAACGATGTGGCAACTAAACGGAAATGACAACACACCACACTATACAGTAGCAGGCAATATAAAAAATATCAACAACTCATATTTTTGATATTCATATTATACATAAATATATTAATATATATATATATATATATACAAGTATATATATATATATATATATATATATATATATATACGTTTGTGCTTGTCTTAGAATGTAGCATGTATGGTGAGCAAGTCCTATATGCATGGTTGATTTGTTGGCGCCTGCTCGGTCTCCTGACTCGAGAAAGGCCCAGGAAAAGGAATCATCCCTTCCCCCAGCGGCACACCTCCACTACTTGGAACAACTACAGTAGAAGCCGGAAAGTTGGAATATCATTATCATAGTCCCTTTGGGGATCCTGCCATAATTCCATATTCCAACTTTCAGGAGTTCCCTTTATAGTTATCCTACTTTTAACTCTACTTGTAACTAATCCACTAGCTCACGATGACATTGCAAGGAGTGGGGCGATTTTTTTGCTAGGGATCCAGGAGTAAAACCATCGCAAACCAGAATCCCAATACGAGATCCCGGGTTTTAAGCGTAAGGCTTGCTGCCTCACGGTTCGGCATGTGCCAATTGAACGACCGCTCGGAAAGTTGTCTCTACAGGGCGCCAGGACAATACCACTCAACACAGGCAGCAAGCTGCTGTACCTGTGGCTGAACTCGGGTGCTGTCATGGCGCTGACTGGGTGCTTGACACGCTCAGATCCGTTCGGCATTGCTAGAAACCATCTCTGTACACACGTCTTAGAACCGTGGCAAGCGCACGATATCCAATCGAACTGAATCAGCTGTTTGCCTGTCTTTGTCCAGCATTGCTCTGATTCACAGCTCAAGCGTCACCAGGCACCCAGACGGCAGCATGCTGAGGGTGGCGCTGCCCGTGGGACCACCCGAAATTTCATGCGCCAGGTCGTCGGCAGCTCGGCCAGCATCTGACAAGGCCGCTCTAAGGAAGTCCGGTGCCTGCATCTCTTCAGCCAGCATCAGCGCCGTCTTCCCTCTGGTGTTCTGGATCTCCAAGTCTGCCTTGGCCACTATCAGGAAAGCTGCGACATCGAAGAGCCCGGCCACGATACTGATCATCAGGGGCGTGGCTCCCCAGCTATTCACGGCTACTGAGGTGAAGGTGGTAGGCCGCCAGCGGTGCTTCATCCGCATAGCCGCATTCACCATCCACGGGGCCGAGCCAGTCTTCGGAGAGAAGCGCTCGTTGATATCGGCCCTTGCCTGCAGCAAGGTGGCAGCAGACTCCACGCTGGCATTCTGCGTGGCCATCATGAGGTAGAGCATCAGCTTTAGGGGCTGCGGCGCCTGCGCCAGCAGGACCTTCATGGTCTGCACGCAGCCCATGGTACAGGCAGTGGCAAAGGGGGTGAGGCTCAGAGTGGATTTCGCAGTTTTCAGACTTTGATCTGCCCCCTCGGCACAGAGCAGCCGCACAGCTTCTGCGTTGTTGGCTCCACAGGCGGCATGCAGGGGACGTGACTTGATCACATCCTTGGCATCAACACCGGCCCGCCAGGCGATGAGACGTCTTAGGCACTCGTTGTGGCCGTTGAAGGCACAGACGGCCAACAGGGAGGTGTTCCGGCTGATGCCCAACTTCGGCCACGTCTTCCAGATCCTGTCGTTCGGGTCTGCTCGCTGCCTCAGCAGCGACTCGAGCAGCAGCGGATCCCCCCGCACGGCCGCGTAGCACATGGGCGAAAAGCCTCCGGCATCACGCTCCGCGATGTGGCTGAAGCCCATCTGGTACAGGAAGCTGGCGAGCTCCGGGTCTTTAGAGGCGTCGGCTTTGAGCGCATCGAAGCCTGGGATGATAGCATCGAAGGGCTCAATGGGCAACTGTCGGAAGATCCGGACCTGTTCATTCAGAAGGAAACGGTAGCTGACCAAGTCCCCCTTCCTGGTCCATGGTTCGGATAGCATTAAAAATCATAATGTCTATTCCTTCTTGGGCCTATGGGCGGCCTAAGCCCATAAAAAATGCTCAAAGGTTACCCAACGATGACAGAGCTTCCTCAGGCAGTAGAGCAACTTCTGCTTCACGAGACGTCGAACAATTCCGGCGACCTTCTCACGGTCGCACTCGAAGCTGAAGGCTCCAGTGCCCGGCGAGTTCTTCTCCAGCGTGGCCACGAGAGCTATGTGCCTTGGAGCTGTCTACTGCTACAAGGCTGCCAAACCTGTTTGCGGAGATGCTGTTTTTGTTCAGGGACCCGTTTCGGGGTGGCGGGGGGGCAGGGCTGACGGGAAGGGCAGGAATGATGACGCGACCTTTTTGTTTGGTCTCGCTGCCTGGAGCTCTCCACCCGGATCATGAGGTTGTCGTGTGCCGGACACAGTTCACGGGCAAGACTCTCTGTGCGGCACCATGCCCTTTGCCCCCAGCTCTTGTAATTCAAGATCCGGTCCTCGCGGAAGGGAGTGGGAAAGCTGTAAGGATCAAAACCCGCTTCATGTCAATGACATGTGGCAAAAACAGAGGCCTTGATAATCAATCAGAATAGGATTTGCGACCCATTGGTAATAATTAAGGCCCCTGTATTATGCAAAGACTGACTAGTCCAGACAGGCGGAACTATTTTGACTTTTGACTAATGTAGGGGCCTTAATTATTCGAGTAGGGCTTGGAGGTACCTTTTAGAATAACTACAAATAAGGAACCCTTGGAATAATATTGATATTGATAGTATTCCCAGGCAGCCCAATACCCCTTAATTTAAGTAAGGAATATACCTTAAATCATATTATGCGCCCTCCTATAATTTAAGGTATATTCCTTAATTAAGGGGTATTGGGCTCTCTGGGTTTAGGCTTCTACATTAGTCGCCTCATTTCTCGCATTACTGCGTATAATGCCCTCTCCGGCCTGGAGACCGAAAGGCTTTAGCTTCTAGGATTCTAGGGCTTACCTGACCCCTGAAGAACCCACCGTTTTAGGGTTCCTTATCATGAATTCCTTATATAGGTCCTTAAAAAGGTAGGTTATTCCGGGTTAAGGCAGGGTTTCAGATTTCAAGTCCAGAAGAACCCTAAACCCTAACCCCTGCTTTTTACTGCCGAAGTTCCTCCTCACCCGCCCTGACCGAGGGTGAGAGGATGACGAAGAGCTCACAGCGCTGCACGTAGACGGGGATGCTGTCGATAGCCAGCTGGAGACCTGGTTTAGGGTTTAGGGGTTCAGGGTTTAGGGGTTTAGGGTTTAGGGGTTTAGGGGTTTAGGCTTTAGGGGTTTAGGGTTTCGGGGTTTAGGGTTTAGGCCCTTAGGCTTTGGGGGTT
Organism: Symbiodinium sp. CCMP2592; assembly: GCA_905221615.1. Classification (NCBI taxonomy): domain Eukaryota; class Dinophyceae; order Suessiales; family Symbiodiniaceae; genus Symbiodinium; species Symbiodinium sp. CCMP2592. Next base: position 1,074,404 of record CAJNDT010005914.1, read on the forward strand.
TAGGGTTTAGGGGTTTAGGGCTTTAGGGCTTTAGGGGAAGGGAGGGGCTGCCGTGTAGTGGGTGCTATAGAGAATCTGGGCTGAGAAACCTGGCAAAGGCAATGGAAACACAAGTAGCGGATTCTTGGCAGCAGGAATCTGCCAATGTCAAACCCCTATCAACGTGGCGGTGCTTCGAGGAGCTAGGTGCCAGAAAGGCCCGATCAACTTTGGGAAACTGGCACTGCGACGAAGACTGGGATTCTTCAGGATCCTGCATAAGCCCTAAACCCTGAACCCTGGCTATTCGAAATGCCTGGTGGAGTTTGGGAAAGGTCCGGTGTCGCACCATGCTGGGGGCAGGAGAAGAAGTCGTACCAAAGGAAGAGACGCTTCTCCTCAGTCCGAGTTGGGAAGGCAAGGATAAGAATGCCTGTTGGAGACCCTCCTTCCTGTTTCGGAAACCCCCACAAAAGCAACAAGGATCGCTGAGATCCATATGGCACATATAGTTTATACAGGACCCTGGCAGGCCCTACAAGACCATTGTCAAAGTAACCAAGACCAGTAACCGAAACCCACAAACCGAGATCAAAAAAACCTGATTGCTAACCCTTCGCCCGTAATCCTGCTAAATCCTAAACTCTGAATCCCAAACCCTTGACCCTGCAAACCCTAAACCCTAAGGCCCTGAACCCTAAACCCCTAAACCCGACCTTAACCCGAAATCACCCACGTTTTGCAGGACATGTGTAAGGAAATCACAATAAGGAAGCCCAAAAACCCTGAAAAGGTAGGTTATTCAGTGTTAATGGAAACCCTAAAGCCAGCCAGTCTCACTAATGTCGGCATTGGAGTAGCCATGGGGATGTCCAAAGAGCACTTCAGTGGTCACATCGATGGAAACGCTGCTGGCACCTCTCACTCTGAGCCGTCAAGGGTCAGGGCTTGTAGGCCTTATACGGTTAAGGGTTTAGGGTTTATAATAGGGCTTGTAGGCCTTATAGGACTTGTAGGGCTTAGGGTTTTAGGGTTTAGTTATAGGGGTATTATGGGAATAGGGTCTGCCGTTCTGAATCTTTTGGCGTGTTTTTCAGCTCATCCCTTGGGCTACCCTCAGGCCCCAAAGTAGTTCCTTTTGGGGGGGGGGGGGGGGGGGTGCATATTCAGAATCCTATAACGTAATCCCAAAAATGAACTACTTTGGGGCCTATGGCTGGTCACTTTCATCAAGGCAACAGCGCAACCTGACAGGATGTTCTGCAGCGCTTCCTGGAGTACCCTCGTTTGCTTGAACTCAGGGTCCTGGGCGTTTAAGTAACCAGGGAGAGAAAAGTATAAACTTGTATTTCATAATGGTTCCTTTGATAAAAAAAAGTATTGTACTCCAGAGCCCAGGATCGGGATGGTCTTGTCCCAGCCACTGGTGCGACACGAAGATGGCGCGTCCCATCCCAGGCTCAAACGTTACCAGGATCCCCTGCTGAGGGATCTATACGCTTGAAAGCAGGGCCTGATACGGTTGATGATATAAATCCTGCATTACCTTAATGACTTACTGACAGGAAGCCTGGGTAGTCCTGATGATTGAAAACGGGTCCTTTTAAATACCTCTGCTTGGTCCGCCTCGGCCAGTAACGTCTCATGCGGCTCGATGCAGGTCATGGACATGAAGCTCGGCAGAGGCACCTCATCATAGGAACAAATGCACTGCTAAGAATGGCGATGCGATTACTGGTAGTCCGGTAGTCACAGGCATCCAAAACATGACAGCCACTTCGCAGAATGGACCAAATCTTACCCAAAGAGCCGTGTACATGGGAAACAGTGGATCAGCTTCCTCTGGCGCCACTCTTCCCAGTTCCCGCACGAAGTTCTCCAGCCCAGACGGCATGGGACCCAGACTCACAGTGCCAGCTTCGTAAAGCGTCGAACATGGGGCGGCACCGAGAGCTTCGGTCTGTGTTAGAAGGGGCCCCCACCCTGTAGTAGTGACTATAAGGATTAAAATAGGGCCTTATTATATTCCTATAATACCACTATTACAGGGTGGGGGCCTCTTCTAAGGTCTGTGCATCCCGGCCCAGACTGCGAGTTCAACGAAGCACAAGTGTGTTGACGGCATTGGATCTCCGAACCCTATACACCGTTTAGGGTTTAAAAGTTTAGGATTTAGGGTTTAGGGTTTAGGGTTTACGGGGATGGTTGCCCCTATCCCAAAACCCTATATACTTGCCGTTACTTGCCTATAGGAGTCCGGGACCATTACAGAAACCACCAAACCGCAGCTTCTTCCACCACCTCGGCATCCGTAGGTGGTGCAGATGCGTCCTTGCAAGGTTTACCGTTTGGGGCATTGTAGGAGCTTAGGGCATGCCCCAAAACCCTCAACCCTAAGACTAAACCCTAAACCCTAAACCCTAAACCCTAAACCCTAAACCCTAAACCCCAAACCCCAAAACCCTCAACCTTAAACCAAAGCCCAAACCTCCAGCCCTCAACCGAAACCGTGGAGGCCCAGAACCCTCAAACCCTAAGACCCCCAAACCCTACCTTAACCCACCAGAACCTGCGTTTTTTGTAGGGTCCCTATAAACTTATACTAGGATTTATAATAGGAACACCTCAAAAAAAGTAGGTTCTGGTAGGTCAAGGTACTGCAAGGCCCTGAAACGAACCTGAAGCTCCGTAGCCTCCGAAGCTTTGATCCTGACCCCCTGAGCCCTGGAATTGCCGGAAAGCCTACAGCCGTGCCCGGAGAGCCCAATACCCTTTAATTAAGGAATGTACCTTAAATTATAAGAGGATTCATATTATGATTCAAGCTATAGTCCTTAATTAAGGGGTATTGGGCTCCCTGGGTGGGCACCCCCTGACACAGGCAGTGCTTTAGAAGGGGGGTTTAAGATTTTTGGGGTAGGGATTCTTTAATGTGAACCCTATTATGGGAACTCTAATCCCCTACTAAAACCCCCATAGGCTTTGGCCTCCTATGATTTAGGGTTCTGTTCAGGGTTTCTCTAAGGGCTCTGTCGAGGTTCTATGAGGATGCCTAGGGTCCCGTCCTGGATTCCCAACAGGGCGCATGGCTCTTGAAAAATGGCTCTTGTGGGGCCCTAAACCCTAAACCGACTGGTGGGGTTTTAGGCTTCAGGGTATGATCCGCCGTGGAGCCTTGGGCACCCTGGGGGTTTCGGAACTTTTGGGAGGGCTCCGCGTTTCGGGTTTAGGGTTCAGGGATACTGTTCACATGACCTGTTGAGCCCCTACTTCCCCCAAACTCTTTCCTCCCCGGATGGCAGAATCGCGGCCATGGCGACCCGCCACTTTCTCGCCCACCTGGCTCGATCTCTTTCAGTTGAGTGTTACAAGGGTTTGGGCAGACGATGCTTCGATGACCCCACGACCCTTGCAAGGCAGTCAGCACACAGATGATTCTGAAACCAGTGTTTCACGAAATTCGTCCAGCACCACTTCAAACTTGAAACGAGCCACAGCTACCCAGTGTACAAGCCCCTCTACCTACATTTCAGCTTCATAATGGTCAGAAAAAGCCTGAAACTGCAAAACCCTGCCATCTAGCTTAGCTCGAGGCGACACCCACCTTCAGCCCGAGACCGCACATGTCCTCAACTCTTGTTAACATATTTGCTTTTCGGGCTTAGGGATAAGCCCCCAAATACCCCGGAATAAAGAAAAGAATGTGCTTTCCGGTCGTGGAGCCGCAATAAACCGGAAGAAGGCTGTTTTTTAGGTCAAAGCCCGGAACCTTGAAACCGAACGGCACACTGACACCCTGAGACTTAAGACCCAACATCCCAAGCCTCAAAAAACCAAAGCACACAAACCATGTCATCCTTTCACCCATCTCCCCAAAACCTAGATCGAAACAAAAAAAGCCCAAGAAAGCTTCAAACGGAAGCCCCGCAAACTCGAAATACTCCCAACCCTCAAATTCAAACCCGAAACCCTACCTTAACCCTGAATAACCTACCTTTTTAGGGTTCCTTGTTATGATTTCCTTATACATGTCCTGAAAAAGGTTGGTTATTCCGGGTTAAGGTAAACCCGACACCCTAAACCCTAAATCCCGAACCCTAAACCCTAAACCCTGAATCCCGTAAACCCTACACCCTAAATCCCGAAACCTAAACCCCTAAACCCCTAAACCCTAAACCCCTAAACCCTAAACCCTAAAACCCGAATCCTAAACAAACCTCCACTCTCCACCAAAATCCACTGCGCTGCGGACCGACTCCGTCGCTCGGGTTCGCGGCTGCGGCTGCGCTCCCGCCCTTTCGTCCACTGGGGATGAACGTTTGGGTTAGTAGGGCGCCTTTAAAGGGATCTATAGGGACTCTATACGGGTATAGGGGTTTAGGGTAGTTATAAGTGGGGTTATAAGTCCCTAATACGGGGTATAACTATAGTTATCCTACTTGTAGCCCCACCTTTACTAACCACGAACCTCCAAGAGTGTTTCTTCAAGGCTTTTTCCCTTATAAGGTGTAGGAAGGTTCAGGTCTTCTAAGATTTTGGTCTTGGAAGGTTCAGTAGGGTTTAGGATTTGGGGCTTGGGGGGTTTAGGATTTTATGAGGGTTCTGCGGGGACTCTGGATTGGGATTGAGGGCTTTTAGGTTTACTCGTCTAGGCTACCGATGAATTGCAGCAGCAACCTATTCTAATTATTAAGGCCCCTATGTTATAGAACCCTATTATAGAGCCCTTACAGAACCCTTTCAAGGACTCTCTTTCCGGAGCCTCCAGGACAGCCGAGACCCGGCACGGAGCCGTGCGTCTCCCAGCAGCGCTGATAGAGCTGCTCCCGAAACTCCTTCAACCGCATGGCTACTTGGTATTTCTGTGGGGCTTACGGGTTTAGGGTTTAGGGGTCGAGGGGTTTAGGGTTTAGGGGTGTGCTTTGCTTTTGTGCCTGGTGTCTGCGGGCTCCGTTGTTAGATGCTTGATGATAATGGCCGCTGCGGCATGTGGCAAGCGGGGGTTGATCGGCACGAATGCTCCAAGACACTAACTTCTCCCAACTCCGACCGCCTGCCCTGGCTCTAACCCCAAATGCCGAAGCTCTACACCCCAGACTAGGGTTTTGTTCCTTGTTATAGCTATAGTAAAATATCCCCCAAACCCTATTCTAATTAGTACGACCCCTCTGTTGTAGAACCCTATCATAGAGCTGTTATGGAACCCTTTCAGGGAACCCCCCGGTAGCTCCTGCCAGAGGCCGAGTTCTGGAAAGGTCTGGGAGATCTGATTCCAGCCGTCCCGGGGCTGCGAAGCGAAGGGAGCAGACGAAATCCAAGGGAGATCGAAATCCAAGGCTTCCTTCTGGAGGGTCCTTAATGATTATAGAATAAACTTACGGGGGGCCCCTTATTGCAAACACAGTGTGATATACCCCGAAACCCGATTCTACTTATTAAGGGCCCTGAAGCCCCAAGAAGCCAGAGAGCCGAGAGCCCTTTCGGAACGTGCCCCGAACAATCAATAACTATATTGCTTCTTATCCATGCAGTATGTGGTACATTCAATAATCACGGGTGCCGGCTTTCTCTGGGACGTGTAATGCGGAAGACAATTGATGATGTTGGCGATGATGGTGATCTATGTTGTAGGGCATAGGTGTTTGGTGGGGCGGGGCGGGTCCGGAAAAACGTCTAAAAACCAAAGCCACAGAAGCCCCAAGCCCTAAACCCCAGACCCCTGAAAACTCTCAGCCATTGAAAACGAGCTCTAACTCCTCGCGTGATTGTTGCATCCAAGTCGCCATGCCGGTGCCCATCCGCCGCACTTCCGCCTCAGGGAGAGGAGAGTCGAACTTAGTGGGATCTACGTAGATCTTAGAAGTTTTTTGTTTTAAGCCCGTTTTTGATGTCTGTCAGGTAGTAGATCTTAGAAGTTAGGGTTGAGGTCTACTGGGGTTTAGGGCCTTAGGTTTTTTTTTGGTTTTCAAGCTCCTTTATTTCTCCAGCTGCAGAACTGGTACTACAGTCGAAAGGCCAAGTCGGCAAGGACACCTCAGCCCCCCTAGCTGCACAGGACCCTTGCCAGCCATGCAGCAAAGCGGGCCAAACCCTGGGGGTTTAGGGTTTAGCGGCTTGGGGTTTTGGGGCCTTAGGGGTTTACGGGTTTAGGGTGCAGAGCCCGACTTCGTTGAGGGCTGCAGCGGTGAGGAGCGGCGCAGAAGATGGAACACAGCAGGTCGTTTGAAAGACTTGTCATGTCCTGTTTGTGCTTGAGGCCTAGATCCTGTACCGAAGCTGAATCAAATCTCAATGTGCTGGGTGTTCTGCACATTGTACACTAAGTAAAAGCGCTGTCATAAAGCCCAAATCCTAACCCTGCACATACCACCTAAAACTCCAAACCCCAATGCGGCGAAACCCTGAACCACGTACCCCAAACCTCCAAACCCTACATCCCTAAACCCTACGCCTGCCAACCCCTGACAGAGCCTAATGCTCCGAAACCATAAGCTTTTGAACAGTCTACCCATGAACCCCTCTTGCTATCCGTCCTGTCCCTTGAGAACAGCCAAAGAATCTACAAAACCCGGTAAGCATCTTAAACAAACCTTTTGAAACCAAGATGAAACCCTTAGTGTGGAAGCCAACAGTTGGAAATCCAATATCCTCAATGCTTTCCAGTAATGCATAGGGAATCCCAGCACTAGTTGTCCTTAATCCGGCTTCCAACGTTTTGAGTTTACTACAAGTGGAACTTGAAAATAAAACCCTAAACCATAAACCCCAAACCCCAAACCCTAAACCCTAAAACCGCCAAAACCTAAACCCCAAACCCTAAACCCTGACCCGCAAACCCTAAACCCCGTAAACCCCACACCTTTCCTGGGGCTCCAACAGCGAGGGCACGGCCCAGGAGACAGAGAAACTGTGCACGGTATCGCCTTGATCTGTCTGGCTCTTAGAAGGGAATGGAGGAATGGGGTGTGGAGACTATTTTTGGGGATTGCATACCATAGGCGACATAGTAGTTCCTTTCTGGGATTACCTTCTTATTTTCGGATTCTACATATAAGCACCACAGCGGAACTAGTATGGGGCCTATGGGTAGGGACTACTTTTGGGATCCGTTCCTCCATTCCCTACTAAGAACCAGGGGAGCGATTGGGCGTCACTTCTTCAAAGGCCTTGAGGAGGGGTTTGCGGTTTGGCTTCTCTAGGGCTTGGGGGTCGAGGGTTTAGGGTTTATGGGTTTTAGGGTTTCAGGGTTTGTTTTTCTCTTTTTTAAAGGGTTTCGGTCTTTACGGTGTAGGGTTTAGCTAGGGTTTAGGGTTTTGATTTTTTGTGTGGCTGCTTGAAGCAACGTTGTCGGGTTCTTTCTACAGGTTCTAGTGTTTGTGTTGAGGGATTTTGCGCCGTGTAATGACCCTCCACGACCGTTTGGAGAAAGCTTTGGTGCCTTTAGGAAACGTTAGGTTTGAGAGTGTCAGGTATGGGGAATACCTGCTATGACTTGGGCATTGTGTGCCCACTCTGTGCCGGAAAGCTCTAAGAGCCTGTTGTGTCAGCACTACTAAGTCTTCGAACCTTTGCGAACTCGCACTCCGAAATCCGAGACGCTAAACTGCTAATCCCAAAGCCTTAACACCCACACCGGAAACTCTACCACCCGAAAATCTAAGTCGGTTTGTCACTGCACATGAACCCCTCAACCCAAAACCCCCAATTTTCAATGTAGACATCAGCTGTAATCAGAAATGCAACGAAAATGCCCTGAATTTCTGTTGCCCCATCATGCGACATCGACTTAAGTACCCTGCCACAGCTGCCAGCACAGCTGCGACAAGAAACAAGCAAGTGAATTCAGCAGCAATCTCAGCCCCAAAGCCCGCTTTGTGGAGCTGAGGCCATGAGCGCAAGCTGAGGTCAGCACTTCGCAGCGCAGTCGTACGCCGTGCCTGCAAAGGCAGATTCTGCAGTGGCAGATTCTGCGCGCCTGAATCAAGCACATAACACTCTGCTGTGGGAAGGGAGACATGTGACAACGGAACCCCCCCAGGCTTTTCTTTCTCTAGCGAAAGTGAAGGTTTTCAGGAAGTAGAGAAAGTTCCCAGTCTCACCAGGCTTCTCGGGCTTCTTGTTCCTACTATCGCGAGGACTGCTCTCTCGCTGTCTTAACATTGTTGTTTTGGCCGCCACAGCTAACATCTGCACTCTTGACAAGGACATGCGGGCACAAGCAGGTTGCCTTTGAACGGGGAATTCGTTTATGCACCCATGTCACATCAAAGTGATCCATGCAATCGTGCCTCGTGCTGGGCCCCTCTACAAAGCTTGCTTATACGGGTCCCATTATACCATAATCATAATACGGAGCCCCGAAAATGGTATAGCGAAGTATTAAGGCCCCTATAGTATACAAAGCTTGCTTGTACCTGAATGTATCTGAAACTCACCAACATCAGGATGCCTACCATCCTCCAAACAACAGCAAGACTAAGAAAAAGCTGGCAAAGAGTAAGGGAACCTGGCAGCGCTGCCATATCAATACCCAAGAAACCATGCAAAACTGGTCGAAAAGAACTTGAGTGGTAAGGCTAAGTAGTCTTATAAACGCTGCTCGAACCCCAAACACCCACCCCTTTTCTTGTCGTGCTAGAAACATTTCGGCCCAAAATCCTGAACCACTGCCACAAGCTCCCAAGCATGAAAGCCGTAGTATGCAGATTTGTTCAGGGTCTTGAGTCAGTAAAATTGACAGCTAGGAATACGAACTGAGTGCAGTTAAGCTCTATTACACTACTGAAGCCTCCTATAGCAGATTCAACAAATCTCCACCCAAACCACGCCGTAAACTCCGAAACCTAACACCCCTACGCCCCCAAACTCCCAGACCCAAAATCTCCCAGAGTCCCAAGCCCTAAACCCTCAACAGCCCTAAACCCCTAACTATACTGAACTTGGAACCTTAGCAACAAATTACAATTTTAGCTGTTTCTTAGGGATGAAAAAACTAAAAATCAAAAAACTATTTCTAACTACCCCTAATCTAAGCCTTAAACTCAGGGCCCTACGCATGGAAGGCGACCCCAAGGCATCCAAAAGCTGGGGCCTCTCACGGAAATTTGCTGGAGTTTCTTTCTTGAGGGTGTAGCAGGTGCTTGATGAACCCCAGAGAGTCCAGTACCCCTTAAGTTAGGAATAGACCTTAAAGTATAAGCGGTATATCATGATATGGTTTAAGATTCAAGATTCCTTAGTTTAGGGGCATCTGGGCTCTTTGGGAAAGTCTGTCGGGCTCAGGGTTTATGGGGCGTTGAGGCTCCGGGGTGCAAGGTTTGGGGTCTCAATCTTCTGGACTCACTTCCATGCTCAGCCTCTTGGTGAGTGCCTTTTGGGTTTGGGGGGGGGGGGGGACTGGGTGTTAGAGCCGTGGGATCATGTTTCTGAGGCTTTAGGCCTTTAGGGTTCCGGGCTATGGGTCTTTAGTTTAGGGCTTTGGGGTGTGGAACTAGGATACCCAGAAACCTAAGAATAAAAAGGCCTCTCTTTTTGGTATTGTTTATAACTTTATAAGGAACCTAGGACTACAAAAAGGGAATACCTTAACCCCACGTAACCTACCTTTTTAAGGACATATATAAAGAAATCATATTAGGGAACCCTAAAAAGGTAGGTTCCTTAGGGTCCAGGTAAGGGTACTACTGGGCATCCTAGTCGGAAGGCTTTGGGTTCGGGGCTGTTTAGGAAGTCTGCGGTCATGATCTACTATTTGCTTAAGAACACCCAAAAAATAAAATAAAAAAAACTTATAGGGATTATATCGGGAATATTTTTTTTTATTTTTTGGGGGGGTTCTTAAGAAAAAAGTAAATGATAGTGCGGCCTAAGCCAATAACCTTAGACGGGATTACCCAGAGAGCCCAAAATCTCTTAACTAAGGAATGTAGCTTAAATCATACAATGAATGCCCTCATAATTTAAGGTCTATTCCTTAATTAGGGGATGTAGCTTAAATCATAATATGAATCCCATTATAACTTAAAGCATATTCCTTAAATAATTAAGGGGTCTTGGGCTCTCTGGGTATAGCAAACAAAAAGGCCGCTTCTCGAGCCCGTGGTACACACCCGTATGGAACGCTTCATCGAACCCAGAGACTAGACCCAAGAGTAACCTAGGAATAAAAAGGGTGCCCTTTTTGGTTTAAAGGGGCTTATAAGGAACCTGAACCATAAAAAAGGGAATGAGGGCCTACTCTAGGTCCTAGGAGATCATTTTGGGACCCCAACACCCCTCAACTAAGCAACACAGCGACTCGATGTTCGAGTTAGGCTTCAGGCTTCAGGGGTTGCTGAAAAACAGCAGTAAGAACCCTAACGCGGCTCAAGGTAAGCTTGGTAAATTACGGCTTCCAGGGTTTTGGAGGCCGGATGCCATTAAAACACTTATAGAAACCCTTTCAGCAGATAATCGCAGAGCTTCCAAACACCCGAAACCCAGAACTCCTCGACCCTAAAAGCTTAAGCCCCGGAAGTTTAACCGTTCCTAACCCTAAATCCCCTAAACCCTAAACCCCCAAACCCTAAACCCTAAACCAAAAAAAATCCTAAACCCCTTAACTAACCCTATAAAACCAAAGCCTAAACCCCAAGTCCTCCCAGTCGATGGCTTCGCGGAAGCCTCTCGAACCACATCGCTAAAAGCTCCGGAGCTCGGCAGCCCTGGGCAGAAAGGAGGGTTTCCCAGAGACTCCAATATCCCTTAATCAGGGAATATTCCTTAAATTATGGTAGGAACCCTTGTATGATTTAAGGTATATTAATCCCTGGACAGAAAGGAGGGCTTTGGGGTGTACCTATAGTCTCCATTGTAGTTCCCTTTTTGGGGTTTAACCAAGTATATATTAGGGATCCTATAAGGTAACCCGAAAAAAGGAACTACAATGGAGACTACAGGTAGGATTCAGGATTATAGGGTTTTGTGAGTGTAGTGACTCGTGGGGTTTCGAATTTGGCGCTGATGGGGGCTTGGTACTAAGGTTTTGCACGGTTTTTAAGGGCTCCAGAAGGGCTTTTGCAGAGGGTTCAACAGGCTTAGGGTCGCTCACAACGGATACACTAAAGTCAATAAAGGCGGCGATGCTGGCGACCTGACAAAAAAAGAGCTTTAGGTGTTGAGAGTTTGGGGTAGGAGTTTAAGGTTTAGGAAGATGAAGGTACGGTTAGGGTCCAGTACTTGCGGCACGAGCTTGGGGATTAGGGTTGGTAATGGGAGATTCGGGTCTCGAGCTCCCTCGCGAAGGCTAACTCCCACCCTGGGTCGCCCACTGGATAGCGCGTGGCGAAGGCAAACAGGGCTCTGGTCCGCGCGACCGTGGGCACCCTGCCCTCACCTGAGTGGTTGTCAAACTTATGGCCCCTTTGCGGGTCCTTGTTGTAATACTGCACCTAATATTTAGGGTACCCAAAAAGGGACCCTAATTTTGACAACCACGCACCTCAGGTTTAGGGTGTCGGGATCGGGGTTGCGGCTTCAGGGTTCTAGGGATTCGACAGCATGAGAAGAGGCCTAATATGGGAGATTCCGTAAATAGGGGACCCTAATTTAGTACCCCAAATAGTAGGATCCTGGTTATGAGGACCCCAGAATGAGGTACCCCTAATTTTCGGAAACTCCCATATGATTCAGTTGAGATTTCAGAGTGAGGGTGCGCTGAGGCTGTGAAATTAGGACTAGGCCTGCAGCTCCTGAGAGGGCAGCACTCCTGAACACCCGAGGAGCTCCCTACCTCGGAATCTTAATTCCAAGGGTAAAAGGAGGGACCCTTAAGAAGGACCCCCTAGGTATATACCCTTAATATAGCTATTATATACCCATTATATAGCCCACTTTAGGGTAGGGGTCCCCATTAAGGGTCCCTCCTTTTCCCCTTTGACTAATAAAGCCCTGACCCCCAAACCCTAAACCCGAAAGCCCAAACCCCAAAGCCTGAACACCTAAACCCCAAAACCCCAAACCCCAATTTTCAAACCGACCTATGGGTCCCCCTGTTCGAGCCTCTTTCTTATCAGAAAACCCAGGAAGAAAGGCAAGCAGCTCTTGAAAGCTGGAGAGGTTTAGGAGTTTGCATATAGGGTGCGGGCGTAAAGGCTGCCGGGCATCTTCAGTGTCTGGGCACCCAGCTATGGGTCGGAACGGCCCAAGGAGTTTAGGTTTAGGGCTTGAGGCTTTGGGGCTACCTTGTACGAGATTGATCCGAAGGATAGCGTCCCTGAACCTGAAGCCCCAAGGCTATCGGGGCTGTTTAATAGTATAGGGGGTTAGGGTTTAGGGTTTAGGGTTTAGAGTTTAGGGTTTAGGGCTTAGGGTTTAGGGTTTAGGGGTTTAGGGTTTAGGGGTTTAGGGCTTAGGGTTTAGGGTTTAGGGTTTAGGGTATAGGGGCCTTCCAAATCCCTAAACCAACGACCTGTAGTTGAAACCCAACAACCCCTGTCGCAGCCAACAGCAAGATAGTCTTCCGGTCTAACTTGCAGCCAGCACAATCTGGAACGAAGGTTGTGCGCTCAGAACAGCTGTATAGATGGGCTTAGGGTCTTGCGGCCCTGCAGGGTCTAGGGCTTGTAAACTTCACAAACCTTGAACCATGAGACCTAGATTCAGTCAGGAAACCCCATCCTGACACGACATCATATAGCGAAGGTACGGTTGCAGAACCTGCTGGGTCCCTAGCCAGCAACGCCGATGATCACCGTCAGAAGCCGACACGCCTTGCATAATGCTCTGTGGGCGCATGAACGAAATCGAGAGTTCTGAGCGAGCAGCAACAAGAAGAGGACAAATAGCTACAGCAGTAGGTAATGACGATTGGTTCCAGTGACAGAACACGAACAAGATGGACAGTGACAATAAAACACATCCTCGTTGTCATCCTCACCCTCGTCTTCTACATCATCCACCATGAAACACAAAGCGTCACACGAAGTAACGGAGGGCCGCATCCTCAACACCCTGATACCCTAAACCCTCACATACTGGAGTCGTCAACCCTCAAACTTGAGGTCTTTGGGTGTAGGTTCAAACGGTTCAAGGTAGGGTGTACCCAGTCCATTATCCTTAAATCATATTAGGGACCCTACAGTGATTTAAGGTGGAGTCCCTAATTCAGGGATACTGGAGTCCCTGGGTAGAGCACCCCGCACTCAGTGCTCAAGAGCCTCAGCAAAGAGAGGTTCCTGAGGTCGCTCCAGGAGGTCGTCACGCACCTCTGCTCGGGGGATTTTGGGGAATTCCTATAGTCTCCATTGTAGTTCCTTTTTTTGGTTAACCAGTTTTATGGTTAGGATCCTATAATAGAGTTTTTGGTTACCCAAAAAAAGGAACCACAATGGAGACTATAGGCAGTGTAGTAGAGGGGTATAACGGACTCTAAGAAAGACTGACTGTTTAGCGTCAGGATGCAGCCTCCACGACCCAACAACTTGTGCCACGCCGAATCACGAAAGCCAAAAGAAAGTCTTGCGGCTGATGCTGCTGAGCGATAGTGATGGTGTCTATGCATGTGTATATCTATACATATATATATATATATATATATATATACACATACATATATATATATATGTATATCTGTATACAAGCTTCTCAGCCTTGCTAAGTCGGCGCAAACGCTATGGCCGATGCCCCTGAGAGCTCCGCCTCCTGGCCCGTCGCTGAGGAGAACCAGACGACGAGGCGTCGCTGCTCCTGGCGTGAAAGACTCAAACCCTAAACCCCTAAACCCTAAACCTTCAGAGTTTCAAGGTTTTGGGCCCGGGCTGTCAAAGGCTGACGGGGAGCGAGGGTAGCTGGGGGTGGGAAGAACCATTACGAATGAAAACCATCTGAATCAAGAAACGAAGCAGCACGAGCAACCGTAAAAACCAACCCGACACTCCAAATCCGAAACCCTAAACCCGAAACATACACACTTCAAACCCGAAACCCCAAAACCCACCAACAAAACTCAAGTACTAAAGCGACTCGTGAACTATAATGCACAGGCCTTAACAGTTGAAATAAGGGTTTAGGGTTTGGGGGTTTAGGGTTTAGGGTTTATAGTCTAACTTTGATCAGGAACCCTCACCCCCAAACGATCCTGGAATGCCCAGAGATTCCCTAGAACCCTTCAGCCACTGCACAGGCAGAGCCACAACTCCAACTAGCCCAGAACCTGAAAAATGAGGCTTAGGATAAAGGGTTTAGGGTCCTAGCAAACTTTGGGCTCATAGGCTTTTTGAGCTGCAGCTGCTTATAGGGTTTAGTGTTTTGGGTTTTTCTGCCTGTTCCGGCTAGGGCTCCCTTGAAGGATGCTATAAGGGTAGTATACCGTTCCCTAAACCCAAAAACCCTAAACTGCCCTAAACCCTTATGGGCTGCCTTAAAGGGATGCTGTAAGGCGCCTGGAGGCCAAGCCTGAGTTCGTCTGCTGCCTCGCTGAGGCGGTGGAACGCCTCACGGCCACGTAGAGAGTTTGGGGTTTTAGGGGCATATGGGGCTTTCCGAAAATAGGGGAACCGAATAGAGTACCCTAAATAGTAGGATCCTCATCATAAGGACCCCGAAATATGCTACCCCTAAGTTTCGGAAACTCCCATACTGGGGTTTAGGGTAGCTTAACTTAGTTTAGGGTTTAGAATTTGGGACAGGTTGGGTTTTAGGGCATTTAAGGGTCTAAATAGGGTTTTTAGGGCAGATCGGGGTTCAGGGTATTTTAGGGTTTAGGGGCTTCAGGGTTTAAGGCTTTTGGTTTGGGGTCTTAGGGTTTGGGGCATGGGTTTCCGGCCTTTGTGCTTTAGGAGTTGGGGCTGCGTAGGGTTTGAGATTGTGCGTCTTTAGCGCATGACGCAAGAGAACCTAAGTCTAAGTGGAAGAAGCCGAGTTACATCCACTGTTTAGCTACTATCAAAATAGAAGCCCTTGGCAGAGCCCTTACCTTGGGCTGCGCCGGGGAAACATGACTTTAACCTCACACAAAACCCAAAACTCCCAATACCGAGCCCTATAAACCTTTTCAAGTTCCTTCTTAGGACTGGGCAATGCTGCAAGCCAAACGATACTAGACCGAACTTAGAACCCTAGCAAAAACTTTAATTTTAGCTGCTTCTTAGGAATTATAATAACCGAAAAATAAAAATCATTTCTAAGTACCCCTAAGGATTCTACAGCATTTTGCAGGACGTCCTGGGAAGAAAAGTCCCCTAACACCCCAGAGCAGCCTTGTCCGCTTCCGGAATGTCCGGATTCTTGTCCGGATGGAGGGACCGCGACCTGAAGAGAGTTCAAGGAATTCAGGTGTTGAACTCTCTGGCTCGGTTTCGATGGCTTTAAAGGGATTTCTATAGGAAGTTGTTGGGTTTCAACAAGTTTTGCACTTTCGGTAAGCTTTGGGCTTCGCGGTATCCGATTCCGTGGCCAGAAGCGGACCATGGGGTGGTGGTGAACACCTCGCGGGCTCCCTCATTGGAATCGGTTCTCGTCTTACCCTATGTTGAGGGCTTTCTGTCCCTAAGGTTATCAGCCCCTAATATGCGTTATATTTCTAGTTGCCCAGCTTTTAACTCTACTTATAACCCTACTTTTATCTAACTATGAACCTCCAAGTAGTCTTCAGGCTTTCGGGCCATCTGATCCCAAAGAGCCGAGCTACGTACTATAGCGGCCTTAATAATTAGAAGAAGGCCCACTATACTAGAAATATGATCAGGAACCCCCAAATTAGTACTGGTAATTACTATTGAGGCCCCTATAGTATGTAGCTCCAAGGAATGATACTGACAACTTCGAAGTTTCAGGGGCGACAGATTTGGGGTTGCGAGTTTGATTTCTGTTGATGTTCGCACGAATATAGGGGCCCGAAAATTCACTTACGCTTGCTGGGACATTGTTGTACACATGTTGTATGGAGGCAAGGCTCAAATGCACGTTGAACTTGACTTCAAGCACATACATACTTGTCAAACCCGCCATATCTTCTGAGTCGTGAAGCAGTCGGGTTAAGGGTCCAGCCAAAACTTGCAGAGAGGTCTTTCCCACACAAAGCGACTTGATTTCACACTGCAAATGAACCCAACACACCCAGAGTGGTGGCTTGAAGGCTTAGGGTTGAGCTCGGACATACTGTTAAGGGCTCTTGTCAACCACCAACCCTCAACCCCAAACTCAAGGTGTCTCCCGCCGAAAAGAATTAAGCCCGACATCATCGTGCCCCCAACACACAGAGTCCCTCGATGTGCTAATTTGCTAATCACGCTTGTGACAGTCTCGCTGCTAAGACGAAGCCTGCTGCACCCGAAGATGATAACACTCAGCCCTGAAGCTGTCTTGATGAGCTACTAGACCTAAGAGTAACCTAGGAATGAAAAGGGCGCCCTTTTTGGTTTAAAGGGGGTTATAAGAGAACCTGAACCCTAAAAAAGGGAATAAGGGCTTACTCTGGGTCCTACCTAGGCTACAAGAAAGCGCTGCTCAGCCCGTCGCAGCTGCCGGTAGGAGTAGGCGATATCGGCCTCACCGGTGTCCACTGCTTGGAGGTTTTGGCGTTTTGTGAAGTTCTAGGGCTTGGGTTAAGGGCTCTCACCGACTGAGGCCGTGTCAAGCGCGGTCTGCTCGCTAAACCCCAAAAGCCGCATGTCATGCGGCTAAGGGTTTACGATTTAAGCTAACAGGGCCCTGCCGCCAGAAAAACCTCTAAATCGGCACCAGACATACACTGCCAGAGCTATTCCCTCAAATCACCATGCTCCAAAGCAAGAATCGTCGCAAAACTTTCCCCGAGCCCAACCCCAAACCCTAAAACCCCATAACTCCTAAAAACGCGTACATAATGAATTACTTGCAAAACGCTACGCAGCCCTCCCTCCCCAGCTCCTCGCCGTAGCCGCCCAGATGGGCGCCCCCGAGTCGCAACACAGCCAAAGGTCCGAGGTGAGAGCCCTCCAAGGCACTTGCTTTTCTTGTGGCTTGGTTTTACGGTTAGGGTATTCGGGTTCAAGGGTTGAGGTTCGGGGTTTGGGGTTTAGAGCTTGGGGTATGCAAGATCTTAACATCCCTATCGCGATGCATAACATCACTGGCGCACTGAAGGACGGGAGACAAGGCAGGCGGGGTGTGGTCAAATTCTAGGCATTCAACCCTCGATCCTTACCATCCCAAACCTCCTACGCCAATCCTGACCCAGAATCCAACTGCCCTAAATCCTAAACTCTAAACCTTGTGACGGCCTACTCAGCCGCAAAGCCTAAATTGGGCGCGTGGCGAGTAACGGTATAACCCATATGACGGGACTTATACCCCGAGTTTTTAGCTACCCATCAAGCTCCAAGTAAGGATCTCTTCCATTCGCAGGGATCCTCGGTCTGCTTAACGGAATCTGGGAATGTCAGAGAATAGGGAATCGTGGTAGGACCCGTATTATCATGGACCGCTACAGAAGTACAACGAATACTCGGAAACACCCCACACCTACCCTGAAAACCGAAATCCTGTTGATCAGTAACAGCTTGTAGTCCTCATGAGTCCTTGTATACTTGTGCTACAGCTTAGCCCCCTACTCTACTCATTCAGGCCCCAAGACGCCCAAGGTCCCCACACCCGAGTTGCCTGGCAGATTCGTCGAATCTCTTCCGCCGGCGAAGCGATTATGAGCTTCTGCTCTCGGTGAGCCTGCTAGCCGCCATGGTGCGGCTTTATTGGCGGTTTACCGAGAGAGCCCAATACCCCTTAATCAAGGAATAATTACAGCCTAAAGCAGAATATGAATGGGCTCTCTGGGTATGGAATCACTTTCTTTGATTACGTGGGGGCTTCATTGCGGTATAAGGGCTCTTGTTGGCTTTGAATCAAGCAAGAGTTATGGTTTGCAAGGCCTGGCGCGGAGTCACAGATGCAGCAGGGCTGAGACCCCAAATACTAAACCGTGGGCTTAGTAATTTGCTGGATCCCGGAACCCCTAAACCCTAAACCCCCAAGACCCTAAGACCCTAAACCAAAACCCAAAGAGGCTAAACCCCTGAACCCCTCAACATCCCCCAGCCAGGTATACCCCAAACCCTGAACTTTGTAGCCTCGGTTCCCCCTACTTTCCCTTAATAAAGGTTTTTTTTTTTAAGATGCAGTGGCCCTTTCCCCGCAGCTGCAGGTCCTTAATAAGGGTTTAGGGTGCAGGGTTCCCCTTTGCCTGGTATCCTAAACCCTAAACCCTCAACCCCTAAACCCCCAAACCCCTAAACCCCTAAACCTAAACCCCTAAACCCCTAAACCCCTAAACCCTAAACCCTAAACCCTAAACCCTAAACCCTAAACCCTAAACCCTAAACCCCTAAACCCTAAACCCTAAACCCTAAACCCTAAACCCTAAACCCTAAACCCTAAATCCTAAACCCTAAACCCTCTGGGTCCTAGGAGCCCCCAAACCGGTCGACAGAGCGGTGGCCTCCCGCACTGCAGCGCGAAGATCTGCCCGAAGTGCAGCATCGGCAAACCACGGCTGAGACGGAGCTTAGAGTCTTATATATATATATATATATATATATATATATAGAGAGAGAGAGAGAGAGAGAGAGAGAGAGAGAGAGAGAGAGAGAGAGAGAGAGAGAGAGAGGGAGAGGGAGAGGGAGAGGGAGAGGGAGAGAGATAGAGAGAGAGAGGGTTTAGCTTTTAGGGTTTAGGGTCTAGGCCTGGGTTTAAGCTTTCGGGTTTAGGCTTCAAGGTTTACGGCCCAGCGCTGAAGGTTGAGAGTTGTTGTTTTCCTCCAGTTTGGTCTCCAATGCTTAGGCTCTGTGGTAAGAGGTCGGTTAGAGTGACGATAATAAGCTGAAGGCTCAAGCTCTACGGCTGCAGAGTTTTCGCCTCCGGTGCGCAAGGTAGCGCATATCTATTCCGTGGGGTTTCTCCTGTTTGTAGCGTATGACATGCCCAAAACCCCATTTAGATTCTAGGGTCTCGGGCTTGAGGTTTAGGGTTTAGGGTTTAGGGTCTAGGGCTTGGGTTCTGCCCTGTTAGCTCTTGGGTTTCAGACCCTCGCCGAAGGTTCAGCGACCTGACGGCAGGGGGAACTTCGAAGTTCAGAGCTGGGGGCTGTAGGCTGTGTAGTATAAGGCCTCAATTGAACGGTAATCGGGGGTTGGGGTATGTTCAAGCTCGCTCGCTTTTCTCGCTTTTGGGGCACATGCTCCGGTTCGGATGCAGCCCGTTGGCTTGCATTAATTAAGTGGGAGTGAAACAAAAATGACCGAGAAGGTCGCTGCTATTCGAGAGTATTCGGTGCTCTCCTGTGCTAAAGGCTCGGATCCCTGATAGTGTAGAAACTGACTGGATGCAAAGATCCGTCGCGGGCGACACGACCAGGATGGCCGGCACACGTAGGAGAATCAGCCTCAAGAAGAAGCGAAGGAGGTAAGAACCGAGAATGGCTTTTCCGAGTTCCGCCAAACCAGACGAGAGGCCAGAATCCAGACACGGCAGAGTCTGGAGGAGTGGAAGCCCCGTGAGGTCAATAGCAAAAGCGACATCATCAAAAGGGCCATCAAAGAACGCTGGTTGATCCCCCCTGGCGAAAGCCATAAGGCATTCTTCATGAGTGAACTCAAGAAAGCAGCGGTCGCAGAGCGACAGTGGTGACACCCTCGACCCAGAATGAACCCGGAGAAAGACGAGGTCCGGAGTGAGAGGGCCAGGAGATCCCGGTTGGATCGGGGAGGTGTCAAGGAGACCAATAATGTGGACAGAATCTCTGTAGGTTCGGTACATGGACTGGCGGACAGTAGGTGTGGGCACAAGCCAAGCAACAATGTCGGTCGTACTGATCCACTCCGCACAGTCAACGAGTCGGGTACTGCCATCCGTGGCGTGTAGAAACTCGGCCCAAGACAAGGCCGTCGCCCTAAGGCGATCAGTCGATGCGCAGACACAAGAGAACGACAGGCGCAAGCGTTCCCACAACTCTTCATCCGAAAGGTCCGTTACGGGGCCGTCGAAGTCGACAAGCCGCAAACAGTCCCACACCTCGGCGACAGGGCAGACCTCCTGGTGGACAGCAGTAAGCTGTGGAAACAACCGGAGCAGTCCACTCCCAGGCAAAGCTGGGCATAAACCAACGGCCTTGTCGTCATCCTTGCGGTGTCCAACGCCGGGTTCAACACTGCATGAGTAGCCCATGGATAGTAGCTTTGCACGACAAGGGAGGGAATACCGAAGGTGCCTGCAGAGTCTGACATTACTGGGGTATGTACGGAGGCATGCTTGGCACTGTAGGCCCGGGAGAATACCTCTCCCGGCCATACGCCGTCCATGACACTTGAAGGCGTGCACCGACCACTTCTGTCGAGTGGAGAAGGTGGTGCGGCAAAGCGCGCAGCAGTGCACCTGATCCTGTTGGTCCAGCGTCGAGCCGTAAGAGATGGCTCCGTTTCGTTGAAGCTGGTGGACAAGAAGGGCGCAGTGTCTGTGGTAGGCAGCCTGCCATGCTTCGATGTGGACAGCTCTGGCCTGGGCTCGTTTGAGCAAGCTCTTCCACTTGCCGGGGGCCGTATGTAGCAGTTGAAGCCACTCCGGCCAGATGTCCTCCCAGGATCTCGTATCCTTAGAGGATCGGACAATGCCCCAGAGCCATGCAAGGGACAAGCGAACAGTGGCGAGCCAATCATTTTCCCAGTGGGCAAGGGCCCAGAGCTGGCCCAGCTGCAAACGGACAAATAGCAGCAGATGTCGGAGGCGGTGGATGTGCAGGAGGACCGCAACAGAGGGAAGGCCCAGATAAGCAAGGACCTGATCTCTACCGGAATGAAGGGCTTGATCAAAGTCCCAGTGTGGCCGACACATATGACAGGCCATCCTCTCATACGCAGAACTCAGGGAGGAGAGCGCTGCCTCACTGAGTCCAGGCCAGGTACCGGCCCCATGCAGGAGCACCGAGAGGATAAGTGAGTTGTACAGGGTGGCCTTTGCCTCCTTGGGGACAGTTGGGGACCCAAAGATATGGCGCTTTCTCTTCTGGAACGCTTCATGAGCAAGTGCGACCCTGGACCGGACTTCTCTTGAGAGGTCTCCCGTGAAGTGGATTGTACCTCCTAGATGTCGGTAGGAGTTGACCACTCGCACTCTGGCCCCAGGCCACAGTCTTGAGGGGATCTCGATGGAGGGATCCTTATCCCGAAAAAGGCCTGCACGGACGCCTTTCGAGCCAGTCCCTGAGGGCACGATAATGAGCTCTGTTTTGCCCCGGGCCAAGTTGGGTAGGAGTGCTCTAGATAAGCAAGCGTCAACCAGCAATCCCGTTACATGCCCAGCTTTGGTAACTATTGACTCTGCTGAGTCGGACAGCATCATGAGTGCGAGATCATCCATCCAAGTAGCATCGAAGATATCAATCGATTGCGGAGGCACAGCTCCCGAATTGAAGATGTCATCGCGCATGGAATCGTGATACGGCAATTGGGTCTTGCATCCCCTGGCCGCCATATCCTTGGATAATTCTTGTAGCACTCTGGAGAAAAGGAAAGAGAAGATGACATCGGCACAGTTGTCGCCTGGACGGCTGCCGATGCCGGTTTGCACCAGGGAGGGGCCTGCTTTGAAGCGGAACCATGTAGCCTCCAGCACCTCATTCATGGCGCCGGACAGCCATGAGCTGGCCCCACTACCCTCAAATACAGAATTCCCTGTTAAGTGCAAATGGAGTTCGTGCAACACTCCATGTGGCAACCGGATGGTAGCTGCAACTTTTGCAATGGCCTCACCACTCAGCTGTGCACCGGTAAGCAAGGGTCTGCAAACTCGATAAAAAGCTTCCTGAAGATCCAAAAACAGGACAGCAAACGATTGCTTACGGGCTCGAGCCGCAGCGACAAAGAGACGAACCGAATGAGAGACAGCTGTCACTGGGCAAGAAGGGAGTCCTCCTAGCTGCAAAGGAGAGGTGACCGATGCCAGCGGTCCAACACATCGAGATCGGAGCAGACGGTGGAAGGCCTTTCCTGTGACTGCTGAGATGAGGATGCCTCTGTGGGAGGCACAGACTGCTGGCGAGCCTTTGCCTTTCCAGGCAGCCTCTAGGCTGCCCCCTTTGGACTGAACCGGTTCGGCCAACCGTAGGCTGGTTTTGAGCAGCAACGGATACAAAGCCTCAGACGCCGCCGCAACTGCACAGTGGAGGGCCTCCCCGGGGACTCCATCGAGGCCTGATGCTCGGCCTGTCGAGGTCGCTCAGAGCGCAGCTTCAAGCTCGATCCGGCTCGGGATGTCATCCCTGGTGAAGGAGATCAGATCAAGATCCTGACCGCTTTGTATTGACATGCAGGACGCTGCAAGTTGAGCAGGCTGGACTTTGCGGCCGTCCTCGATGCCTGCAAAGTGCTGCACCCATGTGTCTTCGACCTCCTCTGCCGTGGTGGCCGGAGTGCCGTTGGCTGTAAGGACTAGGGGGAGTCCTTTGTGTGTCCTAGCCTTACGTTTAGGAGGACCCAGAAGGGGCTTGAGGCGCCGAACGGCTTCAGCAGTGGCACAATGTTCAGCTTCTGCCGCAACTGTGACAATGCGGTGTTGGATGTCTTGGCGAACCGCCTGCCGGAGAACCTTGCGAGTCTGGCGCAATTCTGTCGCAAAACCTGAGAGTCTGCTTTGTAGGTGCATGACAAGGAGACTGCCTGAGAGTTTGGTAACAGCGAGCCGGCATTTGCGTCGCCATGCAACAAACGAGTCTCGAAGGGCTGGCGGCATAAGCAGGTCGCGGCATTTTAAAATCTGGCGCCTCAGCCAGACTCTTCTCTGTCTCAGGTGCCACGTATGCTCCCTGAAATGAGAGGATCTACATTGGCCTCTCTGGTTGGGAAAGGCCTTGGTCAGTTCGCTTCGTAGGTAACCTTCCAAGGCGGCCCAGTGTCTGTGGACATTGGTGGACCATGGCACCGGAGGTGCCTGTTTCCAGATCTTAGAGAGCACCACTTGCCCTTCAGGAGTGCACATGGCCTCTCTGTCAAGCCGGACTCTGTGGGGGCAGACACTTCGATCTGGGCCGCGTAATGGTCAGTATGGCCTTGTCCCCAGTCCAAGTCTGTCTGGACACAGGATGACTGTGGGCCTGCTATCCACGTACATGGAATCCCAACAAAGTCAATTCTAGAACCCGAGGAACCAGAGGGAGAGACCCAAGTGAGAGAAGATCCCTGGTGTATATCAGGGAACGTGGCCGGTAGCCAAATGTCTTGAGTGTGAAGAATCTTCTGGAGACCCGTTGGAACCGAACCCGAACCCGGGAAAACAAGAGATCCTACACGTCCTGGTATGGGGACTGCAAAGTGGGTGTTGTAATCCCCTAGAAGAACAACCTCGTGCGCCTCGCTAAATCTGTGGAGGCGTTCGTGGAGCATTGCCCACCATGACTCTCTCTGCGGGTCGCATGTGGTAGGGCCGTGGACGCAGACAAATAGGATTTTGATGCTGCCCCTGGCAAATCGCACTACCAGTGTTCGTGGGTCAGCGAAAGCAACGAGAAAATCTCCCGGCTGGAAGTAAGTCTTGGAACCCCTATCGCCCAGGAAAGGGAAAAGTCGACTAAACCAAATCTCGACTCCCAAGCAACCGGCTGGGTCTTTGCCGGAACAAAAGCGGATGTGGGAGTGCGAGGTGATCGTGTCGCTGGCTAACGCCCGCGTCTCTTGGAGCGCTGCCACATGGATGTTCAAGGAGTCGAGCTGTTCTCTGAGGAAACCTGCTCGACCTTTAAAGTCTCGACTATCGCCTGCGGGGACGGAGGGGTCATTGAGTGTCTGCACATTGACCGTGAGGAGCCGAAGCACAAGCAGCCTGGTAAGGTCTGGCTTATGTCTAAGATTCGACTCGTACCCGAACCAAGCTTTGGCCTCTAAGTCGGATGGAGGACTGTTGTCAGAGAACCGGTGATGGTCCGAGAGGTGGGGGCCGCAGAGCTGTGGCCATGCCTGTGGGGCAACCGCCCCTGTGTGGATCAGCCACCACCATTGAACGGAACCGTCACGTATCGCTTGAGCTAGTTCCTTCGCTCTATTCGACAAAGGGGCCTTATGTGTTGTTCTGACCGCAAACTTAGCAAGCGAGTCCGCGAGTTCATTGCCCGGCTGTCCCTGGTGGGAGTGGACATGATCAATGGCACCCTTGAAGGCAGGTTGTACAGAGCAAAGCAGTTGGAGGAGCGCCCGTGAGGCCTTCATAAGCGGATCCCCAGATTGACTGCCCCATTGGCCATTGGCCTGCTGAAGAGCAGAGAGGCAGTCAGAGTGGTAAGCCAAAGAGGGAAAGGTGCAGGCTTGGATCCCCCAGTAGAGCGCCCAGACCAGTGCGGAGTACTCTCCTGCCAGGGCATGGTGAGTGCTTGCTCCGATATAGTCCGGAAGCTGGGACGAAGTTTGGACAACTCCAGCTTGCCATCCAAGGAAATAGCGTGTGGCCTCTGACCATCCAAACGCGACAAAAGCCCAGGAACTGAGGTTCCCGTCAAATGACCCATCCGTGTAAATGTCAACATGACTGAGACTGTTAGAGACTTCTGACCAAGTTCCCTTATCGACAAACGAGCAGTGGCTGAGGAAGGCCCTCGCTGCCGGGTGCAGGTCTCCAAGTTCCGGCAGCCGATGTTGGAGTGGCCAGGAGTCACACGCAATACCACGCATAACCTGGTCAAGGCTGACACCCATGTCCACAGAGACTGCGGCAAGATCAAATGTCTGGCATCGTGGAAGGTGGTCGCCGATCCGGATGGGCTGGGGAGTCCGGGGATCGAGGCTGGATGGTTCTGCAAGATTCACAGCACCGAGGGTGTGGCCATCAGGGCCCCGAGGCACAGGAGTGTGGGGTCTGGGCCCAAGCACAGCTGTGTCTTTCGCTGTGAAAGGGCTATCAGGAACCTGATGCTCAAGCAGAGTTTCTAAAAGAGTCCAGGCATGGAACAGTGGACGATCCTCACTTTCAACTCTACTGCATTCAAGTAGTGTGCACAAGGCGTCACCCCGATCAACGGAGAGCTCTCTTAATTGGCTGCGAAGATCATCATCCTCGCTGGTCGGGCTGGTATGCCCTGTGCCTCCCAAGGGGACATTACGGCATGGCGTGGGCACTGGACGTGCGACAGTGCTCCCTGAGATGCCTTGTGAGTTGGGAGGTCGGATGGCAATGACCTTAGCTGTATCCCCAAGCTGGACCGCAATCGCACCCTGCGATTGAAGAAAGACATGGAGCAGCCCAACTGCACAAAGAGTAGGAAAGCGGCTCAGAGCCCTAAGACTGAGGGCGAGAAAGGCACCACAAATGGCAAGGAGAAAGAGGATCCCACGAAGGAGGCCGACATCATCATCAGAGGTGTCCCCGGGTAGCCCTCTCGCAAGGGCGGGAAGCACATTGACCCAGTTCCACTTGACGGAAAGGCGGCGCACACTTGGTATCCCCCTTGGAATGATCGCATCATTGATGTGAAAGCAGTACCTCCCTGTGGCAGCATGCCGGGAGGAATTTGCAGCAGATTGAGTGGGTGCGAGCTGTGAATCAAAACGCCTGGAGCCACCAGTGCCGGCATCGACCCCTGTCGACGCATCGACGGAAACAGACTGTTGCGACACAGCAGCGGAATCGCCATCCTCCTGTGATTCATCCGGCCCCTCATCATCTCGAGACGACGGGTCCTCTTGTGGGGGCAACGAGCTGTCAGTCTCTTGCGGATCTGGGATAAAGTGTGCAGGAAGGAAGGTGAGCACAACAACCTCAAAGCCTTGCACTCTGATGTCCCGGATGACAGGATGTACAAACCCATCCTGTTCGAAGTAACATAGCACAGAACCCGGAGGGCATCTGCTGGCATATTGCGCTTGAAGCCTTGCACATGGCAAAATGCCGTCGTAGGCGAGGAGGCACTCGACGCGGAGCAGCAGGGGCCGTGCATCGACGAAACAGAAGATCCTTCTGTCGGCATCTGGTTCCGAGAATGGAACGGGATCAATGGCCGCAATGATGTGATCATGTATGAGGCCTTGATGTGTGTAGGCTGGAGCGAGGGGCTCAGGGGAGCACAAAGAGTGTGCTCCTCCGCCTATGGCTGTTAGCAAGTCATGCCGCAAGTGACTTCTACGATCAGGTGAGATCGTAAATGAGAAAGGTGCGTCGGAAGTCAAAACCCATGCACGCTCACCCTCAGGGGGAGACGGAGCCCAGGACGAGTTCCAATGCTCGGTCGAACTGAGGATGGCCTGCAGGGTAGTGGTGACGAAATGTGTGTGTCCTGGCGGGACAAAGATAGCAGTATCCCCGTGATTGACAGACACTTGGGATCCCTGTTGGATGGGCCAGGGGATGTCTTTGAGGTAAACCTCTAGGTCCGAGTTAGGAGAGAACCCAGCGGCAATAAGAAGCCCTTCTCTCTGAACCAGGCCTGGAAGTTGTGCCACGTGGATAGTGCTGCCGGCCCTAGTACCATCAAGGACTATCAAAGCTCCGGAAGGGTCCCAAAGAGGCAAACCAACTAAAACCGCAATTCCTTCTAGGGACTGGATAGGCACATGTCCTACTCTGGGGAGGTAACTGCGGACAGCTGGATCACGTGCTGCACTGACTGCCTCAACTGCTTCTGAAGGCGTTGTGCCAACGGGGATCCTAACTCGGACAATCTCATCCTCATAGTGTTGACCTAGAATGCAGAAGGTGGCTGTCACGAAGGCTGATGGTTGGCTCGTCGCCTGTTCACTCGAAGAGCTCTGCAGGCCTTCAGCAGTTGCGTCGGCAGAGGACGCTGCAGGAGTCGCAGGATCAGCATTGGGTCCGCTTCTGGGCTGTGCAGGCATCTGATCTCCTTCCTGGTGAGGGATAGCTGGTAGCGGAGCTGTAGAGGCTTCGTCATGGGACGCTCCATGCAGCAGAGGGATGGGAGCTGGTCGTGAGGGAACATATTCTGCAACGAACACACTGCCAGGATGAACAGCAGCGTACTGTTGAGAACTGGGATGGCCCACAAGGAGAGACCGCCATCCCTGTGGAGCTTGCATGTCCAGATTGTCAAGGAGCTCCCAGGCATCGATAGGTCCACCGTTGAGGGGGATGGTAAACCATCCATTGCATTGGGGCCGACAGTCGACCAAAGCACAGTACGCTGGCAAGTCCGCTTGGGCACCTTCGACAATCCCGATGATGGCTCGAACTGGGTGCCCATTGATGGCACAGTCCGTCGTCCTTGGATTGGCTGGGCAAAGTGTGAATCCAGAGACCGGAAGACCTAGACATGTCGCAATCTGATGCTTATATCTGGTCGGGCAGGTTACATCAGTCTCATGCAGGACCGTCTGACCATCGAAGACTAATCCATACCTAGCAACCTGACTATGGGCGACCGTGTATGGTACCAAGCTCCACCAAGCGGGGTTGCGTAGGCAGTCTGCAAAGTCGGTGGCGTGCGCAGCAGGCAGTCCGGCAGGCACGAAGCGGACCGTGACCCCAGAAGTGAGGTGCAGATCTGTACCGTCTGTAAGAGGGACAAGGTCCAGGCCTACGTAGACATCAATCGCAAGCTGGTGTGAAAGGCCTGCTAGATGCAAGAGGGCAAAACGGTCAGCGTAGGTGCGGCCACGGTATGCAAACAGACGGCCATCGATCAGCCTGGTGTCAACACAAATGGTTGGAGGTTGTGGTCCCCAGCTGGGTTCCGCAATGAATACACCGACGCCAGGGACTGGCTGTGGATACGCAGGGTGAAGGATCGGAAATCGTCTTCGGTCGATCAGCGGATGGTCTGGCACCTTGAACAGCCGCAAGGGCCTCTGGTGGGATTGCCGGGATGATGAGTGTGGCTTCAACCTGACGCAATGAATAATCAGTTGCGGCAACGACAAAGTGTAACTGTCTTTCCTCTGACAGATGCAAAACTTCATCGAACTGTCCTCCTTCCTGGTCGGTAGTGCACTCCCGATGGTCAGGAGGGGCTGTGTATGTCCAGTTTGCAGTCGCCTGGGCCCCATCACCAAAGGCCGGGAGATTGTCGCTCCACTGAGAGACATGACAGGAGTCGGAGTCCCCTAGGAGCTTATGGGTAATAAACCCAGGGCAGAAATCCCAAGGAAACCCGAGCCAAAACGGTACCGACGGTGTGTCGAAGAGTATCGAAAAACCAATGGGACCGAAGTAGGCTTCTATCTTGCTGTCAGTTGCTGTAGGGGTTGTGATGCAGTGAGTGGCGAGAAGAGTGGCGGCATCACCAGCTGAGTCCTGGCTGTGCGCTCTATCGATGCGGCGGGGAGAGCGGCTCCTTTCACGTTGGCCTGCCTCTGCCCCGTCGTCATCAGATGGGTCGCTGGAATCAGTGCAGGTGGACTCAGAGTCCTCTTGCTCATCTTCTTGCTCCTGTCCGTAAAGTTCTGCATCATTGGAGGTCGGCGAGTTTTCAAGGAAGTCGGGAATATATTGAACCACAAGGATCCCAGCCTGTGGGACATGCACAAGTGTGCCCTCAGCTCGAAGTTCATGTCTACCTCCTTTGATGCTGGTGGCGTGACCCTGGGGTGCCTCTGCATCGAATCTGGCACACAGACCATCGAAGTCAAGTCTCCCTTGATCAGCGGTGAGCCATTCGATGTCCCGAAGAATCGGTCTGGTGTCAAGAATGACTATATGTGTGTCGTCGTGTCCCTCTCCGCTGGTAGGTCGATTGGAGTGCCGGGTGGCAACACAAATCGACTTACAGGTATGACCAACGTGCTCAACATCCTCTATTGCAGGACTAGGTCGTAGCCAAGGGACCTGGCTACAACCCTTCGAAACACAGTGAGAGTGTCTGCTGGAGTCGGCTCGTATGAGATGACTTTGGGTACATCACCATTGTATACAAGCACGGCCGACCGGATGGGTCCGGGGTACATTGGGCACAGTATAGCCCAGTTACGCTCAGAGCCGAGAAGTTCGTCGAAGGGATAGAGCGGACCAAGACGGCGGCCTTCTGGCACAAAAGTGATCAGGCCTCCATTCTCCGGAACTATGTCCCCTTCGGCAGGAAGAAGTCGGTCAGCGAGGAATATGCGCAGCCTTGGCGCATCGGCAAGCGCAACAAGAGTAAGTAGCGAGGCTCTGGAGAGTCTTTCGGGCAGAGTAATGCTGAAGAGCCTGCCGTCGACCTGTCGGAGGTCGACTCAGACATGACACAGTGTGGTGGCCCACTCAGGCAGGGACAGGATGCAGGCAAAACGATTGTCAGGTTGAGGCTCGACAGGAAGGAGGGTATCAAAATACAGGGATTGATCCTCGTTCCGGGCTTCCTGTATTTCATTGAGCGCATCGTCTTGTGCACACGGTACTCGCATGACTAGAGGGAGCACTTCAGCACGGTATCGTGGCGCAAATACCAAGAAGTGGCCATGTAGGAACGTTGCTGGAGGCGCTCCCTGCGGTCTTTCCCTCGTGAAGGCAACAGGTGGTGGCGTGCGTGCCTCATCATCAAAACGGGCTGGTGGATGAACATCGCGGGTTACATCCGCTGCTCTTTGCCACGGAACACCTTGGCAGCCGCCTGGAGCCTGGTATGGATTGCGCATGTCAATGGCTCCGCCGGTGTCGGTTGGGTCACAGGTAGACCCATCCGGTGGAGTGAAGCAGGAGGGCTCAAAGTCAACACGGAGAACACTGCCGTTGTAGGCCCAAAATGCATCCCCGACTCTTGGGAGACCACTGAGAACAAGCTGGAAGCCACGGGGAGGTCGTAGGTCAAGAAAATGATGCAAGACCGCTTCCCCGACGTGTGGGTCCCTGTTGTGAAAGAAGGTGGGTTTTCTGCCCACGGGTCTACAGTCAAGAACAATGAGGACACCAGGGCCAGCACCGCAGATCTCTGACGGTGTCAGTTGTCGCGCCGCAATCACACCTGCAAGAAGGGCTCCCTGGTAGACAAACGGATGAAATTTGGTTTTGTCAGGGACGCACAGCATGAGCTGATCTCCTCGGCAATGCAGGGCACTGGCAGCGTGCTCTTTGAGTTGGGCATCTGGCTGACCTGAGTGGAGGATGTCTCGTTCGATGTCTGGCGCAAGTATGAGCCAGGAGTCTGAAACATCTTCGCTCACGATCTGTCGGATGTCAGCTGAAAGGAAATCCGAATCTCTAAGGCACTCAGTGGAGGGCGGGTACCAGTGAGGACTACCATAAACCGCGACGAACTTGATGGTGTCGCCAGTTACAACCCGAATGCGCCTATCTGATCGTAGCGGCTCAGACTGTCCCGTCTGGAAAGCATCCCAAGGGGAAGCTGTGTGCATGCTGGCATGTTCGATGACCTGAGCATGAGGGAGGTGCTTTGCAACAATGGCCGCATAGACCGGACCCCCAACTGCCGAAAAGTCAAAGATGATCTCAGCAAAGTCAGATTGCTCAAGCCACTGCGGAACCAGAAGTAGTGACATAAAGCCCTCCTCTGGCTGAGGTTCGACAAAGTCCAGGTCAGCCGCAAAGAAGATCTTCCTGGGACTGAGATTGTCGACGACTGTTTGAAGGAAGTGCTCAGGTGTGACCGGCACGCTGACTGATACTTGAACACTTTGAGAAGGGTATCCAGGAGAGAAGAGCACGCACTGGACCTTCTGTGTCAAGTTATCCGAGGTCATTGCCGTTACTGGTCCCCGTGTTCCTTCTGAGGGGCCATGCCGTGTGTGTGGAAGAGGGTCGGGCTGGCATGTGGATTCGCTGCCCTGAGAAGCAATCCTATGCCCTATCTCTAGAACAACCTCAGCCCCTGGAGCAAAAGGAAGCCTAATGGGGGCGGCCCATAAGCAGACCGGGCAGTTAAGCATCGAGAGGAGCCAAAGAATCAACCGGTTGCCACAGGAGGATGGACCTCTGTGTCGCACAGGGGAACGGTCAAACGATCCTCTGCCAAGGCCCCTGGTGGGGGGCTTGGTGGCTGAATGCCTCGGAGAGAAGTCTCGGAGACTCCATAAAATCCTCGTCGTAGCTCCTCTACAGGGGAGCCCAAGGAGGCGGCCAAGTGGCTCCCGTCTGTGCGGGATTTGTTTCCAGAGACACAGGTAGAGGGCCAGTGCAAAATGGAAAAGGATGGCCCTGCCCAATGGCACCAGAAAGGAACCAACTTTCTCAAGGAAGTCAGTGAACCTCGACTCTGAACCACCGATACGTCTCTTAGGTGCTCGGGGAGGCCGGTCATGCGATTGCCAAGGACATCGAGCGAGGCCCTGTGGCGCCACGGCTGCGACGGTGGAAACAGATTGATCTGAAAAGGGCTCAGAAGTGTGTGGTGATGGAGTGCAGCCAAAAATCAAGGCGCTTAGTCTCCAACCCACTCCGTGATCAACTGCAAATGGCTGTGGGATGCTGTAACCCTTGAGGACAAGAGCAGGGAAAGAGGCAGAACACGAAGAATGCTGGCATGGCAGGGGGAAACCGGAGAAGGTGAAAGACAGACACCCCTCCGATTTCCGCGAGGAAGAAGAGGACCCAATGCCACCGACATCGATCAAAACCAGAAGGATGTCAGGTGGGAGAGGATCCCAGCGAGGTATGCAATCGCTGGCATTGGAGGCAGCCTGGCAGGAGACAAGGGGAGAGGAACCCATCCAAAGCTCGACACAAACCCAGTGCCAGTTTTGGGTGGAGAGGGTTTTGGAGGCACAACGAACCACAGTCACAAGAGCCCAATGTGTGTGGTCGGTGCCTCCCCAAAAGGAATGAGAAGAGTGACCGGAGGGAGGCGGATCCGAGCAGCTGCAGACTACAGGGTGAGACCGCAGAAGTCCCCAGGCCGGACTTGACAACATGCCAGTGTGGCAGCATTGACCGACGGGAGACGTGAGCGCCATCCATCTCACCCTTGAGATGGTAGGCTCTCTGGGCCCCGGCAGTCTGCTACCCCAACGGCGTGTTGACAATTTAGCCTTGGACTTCTGCCTGTCCAAGCTCCTCACTGCATAAGCTGTCCGCCCGAAGGGGCAAGTATGAGGCCTCGAACCTTCTGTCACTCCAGTTTGCCAAGCCCAGGTGAGCGAGGAGCGTTCGGAGCCCCAGCACGGTGGAGCTCTTCCGGATCCTGATCGGAATCCTGGTCTTCCAAATCTTGTACATCCGCTGTCTCCGGTGGTTTGCGCTGGATGCCGAAGGGTTGCATCGCCGTTCGCTGAAGCTCTTGCTGGCGCTTGGCATCCAACTTCTGTGCCAGTGTGCCATGTGGGTCCACCCGGCCTCCCGGGGAGACTTTGGTGGCAGTCTTGACATCCGAGCGAGGGGGCTCTGCATAATATGTCGGCACACGATGCTGTCCTGGTTCGCGCATCCCTGGATGGACAGGTGAGGTTTCCATCTTCTGTGGGGGAGCTCCTCCTGACGTGTCTGCTTGACTTGCCGAAGATCCTGGTTCCTTGCCTGGATGACCAAAACCCGGAGGCGGCGGGTGAGAAGGAAAGGGCTCCGGAGGAGTCGGAGCAGCACCATGAGCTGCCGCCGCCGAAGCGAAGCCAGCTTGGGCCTGCATGAAGGCAAAGGCTTCCGGTGTGAAGAATTGCCCCACGACTTCTGGTCGGAGTCTTTTCGGACCAGTGACCGGTGCAGCACCCACTGGTGCCATGCTTTCCATCGCACGTTGTATGACCCCGTTGAAGTCGACATCCATGGGTCTCTCCCAGGCGTCCCGCATGTTCTGCCAAGAGGTCGCGATCTCTTGCTCTCTTCCTGTTCCAGGGTCCTCCTGTGCCGGCTCTCCCTGGATTGCTCTCTTGACTGCCTGCCGTGCAGTTTCTTGTTGGGTAAGTGCAGACTCGAGTTCCTCTTGGTACCACGCTTGGTCCTTCTGGTGCTTCAAGAACTCCTGTATGTAGTTGTTCTTCATGTTCTCCAGGTACTGGTCCCATTGTCTGGAATTGGTCTCGCGATCGGCCACCACTTTGCGAACTTTGTTCTCTGCTTTCTTGGCCGTGGTGACGGCCTTCTGGAGCAGCTGCATCTCGCCTGGCGGTGGCTTGATCTCCGAGCTCGGGGTTGGAGCCGTTGCCTTCGGTGCAACTTGGGTGTAGCTCGGGAAAGCCGCTGCATTGTAGTCGGCGTCGCTGTGGCTCCGCCATGGAGCCCTGGGCGAGTAGGCCCCACGCCAGAGTCGGTAGTAGGACTCTGCGCCACCATCTCGCGGGTATTGCTTGTCTCCTTTGTTTGGCTTCCATGACTTGCCCATGCCCAATCCAGCCAAAAGTCGTTGGCGTTGAGCCGGCCCAGTGCCGTGGTGTCGAGCAAGGAGCTCGATCAACCTCCGGCTTACAGGTTTTCCCTCGCGGAGGGATTTCCGGACCCGAGATCTTTTGGTCCTCAAATGGCGGTGCCAAGTGGGGGACCTGGGTGCCGTTTTGGCACAAATCGCGGCACACTTTCGTGCCTTGGGGCTTCAGCTATCCCTCTGTGGGTGTTCTGAGCCCTTATGTTCAAGCATAACTATAAAAAGGAACCCTAAGGAAGTGGCCATTATTCAGGATTCTGTATGTGATGTAATTTAATTAGAACAATCAGTTCGATAGCACAACAGGCAACTGGAGACAATTAGAAAAACACACACACACGAGAGAGAGAGAGAGAGAGAGAGAGAGAGACGGAACCCCTTTCCACGCTAAACCCTGAACCCCCGAGCTTTCTGTAACCCAGGCTTACGTATGGGCTTTGCGCGGGCTCTGCAAGGATTTAGGATCGAAGATTCGGAGCTTCCTAAAGATCCAGGATCCCAAACCAAAATCCCCAACCTCGAATTCCAGAGTTTAGAAACCACTGTACACACCGTGGCCTCGTCACCGCAGAGTTCGGCCCCATCGACCTTGCAAGTGTTTAGGGTCTAAAAACAGGAGATAGCTACAACTTGCTCCGACCTCTATGTTTATGTATACCTTGTCATTTGTCTGCTGTAAGGGTTTGGGGTTTAGGGTTTAGGGCAGCAGCCTGCTCTGTAGGTCCTATATACAGTGGGACGCTAACCTGCACGAATTGGGCTTCCACCTGCCTGTTCATTTTGGCCAAGGCGCAATGACGCCACAGGAGAGGCAAACGGCTCCACTAACTGCCGCAAGCCCTAAACCCTAAATACCCCAAACCTTAAACCTTAAACCCTAAATCCTAAGCCACAAGCCCTATAAACCCCATAAGCCCTATAAGCCCTAAACTAAACCCTAAATCCTAAGCCATAAGCCCTATAAACCCCATAAGCCCTATAAGCCCTAAACTGCCTTCAGCTGCTCCAAGCGCTCGTCCGGCGTCGGCGGGGGAGCGCTCGGCGCGCTCGGGCTCGGCCCAGCAAGCAAGTGCGAGCCCGGCAGCACCAGAGCCTGGGTTGGGATTTAGGTTTTTTTTTTTTTAAACGGGCTCTTTTCCACCTGCTTTAGGGTTTGGGGTTTAGGGTTGAGGCCTTAGGATTAGGGTTTAGGGTTTATTTTGAGGTTTAGGGCTTTAGGGGCTTAGAGTTTTAGGAGTTTAGGGGTTGGGCTTTTGGTCGGGCACAAAACAGTAGCAGTCTGTACTGGGGACTGCAAACGGGTCGAATATAGCTAAATTACGAATATCGAACTGTTTCTGAGTGGGGGTTAAGGGCTTCAAGGGTTTAGGGTTTACTGCGGCACGAAGGGATACTTTAACTACCCAGTAAGTGTACACTCCAAATTAGCTTAGTTAAGTAACTTCCAAAGACCCTACCTCCCAAACCCTAAACCCTACCTCCTGAGCCCCAAACCTTAAATCCTAAACCCTAAACCTTAAACCCTAAACCCTAAACTCTAAAGCCTAAACCCTCTAAACCCTATAAACCCTATAAATCCTACAAGTACGAGTCAGGAGCCGAAGGTGGCGCAGACGCTGCCGCTGCTGCGGCGGCCGCGGCTGCAGCTGCGGCCGGAGCTTCGGCGATGAGACGCTCCAGGATCTTCTGCCTACAAGCTTTTGGGGTTTAGTTTAAGGTTTAGGGTTTAGGAGGTGGGGTTTAGGGCTTAGGGCTTAGGAGTTAGGGTTTAGGGGATTAGGATTTTGGGGCTTAGGGATTAGGGGATTGGGGCTCAGGGATTAGGGGTTTGGGCTTTAGGGATTAGGGGTGGAGGGTTTAGGGTTCCGTTCGGGGTTTAGGTGGCTTAGGATGTCGGGAAGAAACAGAGGCTTCAAGCCGAGCAGGGCTAAACCCTCAACCCTAATCCCTAATCCCCAAGCTCCAAAACCCTAATCCCTAAACCCCAAGCCCCAAAACCCTAATCCCTAAACCATAGTCCCCAAGCCCCAAAACCCTAATCCCTAAACCCTAATCCTTAATCCCTAAGCCGCAAAACCCCAATCCTAAACCCCTAATCCCTAGGTGTTTTCGCGACTCCTCAGCCCGACAATAAGGAATACTGCGAGTACAAGGACCATCAATACAGCCAGTCGAAGTACGTAAGCCCCAAAACCCTAATCCCTAAACCCTAATCCCTAATCAATCCCTACCTGGATCCTGTAAAACCTACCGTTTCACGGACGTATATAAGCATAAGGCACTCATAAAGAGGAACCGTAAAAAGGTAGGCTATTTAGGGTCCAGGTAAGCCCTAAACCCCCAAACCCCAAACCCTAAACCCTACAGTACCCTAAGGCCACAACGTAGTTCCTTTCCGGGACTACCTTATAGGATTCTAAGTATGAGCCCCAAAAAGGGACTACTTTGGGGCCTTAGGGTAAGCCCTAAATCCCGAGCCCTTAACCCTAAATCCCAAACCCTAAACCCTAAACCCTAAGCCCTAAATCCCGAACCCTAAACCCTAAACCCTAAATCCCAAACCCTGAACCCTAAACTATAGATCCCGAACCCTAAACCCTAAACCCTAAATCCCAAACCCTAAACCCTAAACTATAGATCCCGAACCCTAAACCCTACACCCTAAATCCCAAACCCTAAACCCTAAACTATAGATCCCGAACCCTAAACCCTACACCCTAAATCCCAAACCCTAAACCCTAAACTATAGATCCCGAACCCTAAACCCTACACCCTAAATCCCAAACCCTAAACCCTAAACTATAGATCCCGAACCCTAAACCCTACACCCTAAATCCCAAACCCTAAACCCTAAACTATAGATCCCGAACCCTAAACCCTACACCCTAAATCCCAAACCCTAAACCCTAAACTATAGATCCCGAACCCTAAACCCTACACCCTAAATCCCAAACCCTAAACCCTAAACTATAGATCCCGAACCCTAAACCCTACACCCTAAATCCCAAACCCTAAACCCTAAACTATAGATCCCGAACCCTAAACCCTACACCCTAAATCCCAAACCCTAAACCCTAAACTATAGATCCCGAACCCTAAACCCTACACCCTAAATCCCAAACCCTAAACCCTAAACTATAGATCCCGAACCCTAAACCCTACAGTTAGCCCTCAATCCGAAGCCCTTTTCTTGAGAGCGTCGGGGATCGGTCTGCAAAGTCGTGAGACTTCCAGAGGGTGCTGCAATGGCACAGTGACTCGGGCTCTGGCCCATAATACAGGGGCCTTACTAACAGAATAGGGTTTTGGTGAACATTTTATTATGGTTATAGTTAATAAGGAGCCCCGATCTAGGCCCCTTTCTGCGCTATATTTAGGGGGTTTGGGGAGTTGAGAGCATTGGAGCCTGGAGTTTACCCACGAACTACCATACCCTTTCAAGAAAGTGTGTGTTGGTAGGTTCAGGTAGGATTCAGTGGTCATATATGAAGTTTAGAAAAGCATTCAGGATTTTGGGGTTTAATGGGCCTGGTGTTTAGGCTGTGCGGAAGTTAAGGCATTTAGGATTCAGGACTTTCGGCACCTTTCTTGCGACGTTGGTCCTTCTGCGTCTGGTTCCACAGACTGCTAGCACTGTTCCTAATTGATGTTGATGTTGAAACTACGTTTCAGCTGATGTTGCCGATCTGCCACTTCTGCGAGTCCACAGATGTAAACAAACAGATCGGCGGAGACAGAGACAACATGCACTTCCGACAGAAATGTAGCAACAGGAACATAATCCTCTTTGTCATGGCACTACGGATTACTGTGACGACTTGTTGAAACGAGCGGGGCCAGGGACAATGATTGCATCATAGTCATAGCAACAGGAAGAGCTTGGTTTTGACCTTCCTGACCCGATATCGTCCACTGCAGCTAAGAGCATCATCCGTCTATGGCCAGCCAGGACATCTCGAAAGACGAGCGCGTTTCGCAAGTGGTACTGGAAGAGCTCTGTGGCTTAGCGGCGGCTTTAGGTCTAGAATTGAACCAATACGGACTTGGGGGGCAGTTGGTGCTGAGGGTCCAATGTTACGAGGTTAGGGTTCGCCGGACCACGGGTGTTCGGCTTCACGGTTACGGGCTTCGAGTTTAGGGTCCACCGGACCCCGAGGTTTAGAATTCAAGGTTGCGGGTTTAAGGTCCACTGGACCCCGGGTGTTGTTGGGCTTCACGGTTACGGGTTTAGGGCCCACAGGGTTTAGAAATCAAGGTTGCGGGTTTAAGGTCCACTGGACCCCAGGTGATAGGCTTCACGGTTACGGGTTTAGGGTCCACCGGACCCCGAGGTTTAGGATTCAAGGTTGCGGGTTTAAGGTCCACTGGACCCCAAGTGTTAGGCTTCACGGTTACGGGTTTAGGGTCCACCGGACCCCGAGGTTTAGGATTCAAGGTTGCGGGTTTAAGGTCCACTGGACCCCAGGTGTTAGGCTTCACGGTTACGGGTTTAGGGTCCACCGGACCCCGAGGTTTAGGATTCAAGGTTGCGGGTTTAAGGTCCACTGGACCCCAGGTGTTAGGCTTCACGGTTACGGGTTTAGGGTCCACCGGACCCCGAGGTTTAGGATTCAAGGTTGCGGGTTTAAGGTCCACTGGACCCCGGGTGTTAGGCTTCACGGTTACGGGTTTAGGGTCCACCGGACCCCGAGGTTTAGGATTCAAGGTTGCGGGCTTAAGGTCCACTGGACCCCGGGGTCACGGGCTTAGGGTCCACCGACCCCGAGGTTGAGGATTCAAGGTTGCGGGTTTAAGGTCCACTGGACCCCCGGTGTCAGGCTCAAGGTCACGGGTTTAGGGTCCTCCGGACCCCGAGGTTTAGGATTCAGGTTGCGGGCTTAAGGTCCACTGGACCCCAGGTGGCTTCACGGTCACGGGTTTAGGGTCCACCGGACCCCGAGGTTTAGGATTCAAGGTTGCGGGTTTAAGGTCCACTGGACCCCGGTGTTAGGCTTCACGGTTACGGGTTTAGGGTCCACCGGACCCCGAGGTTTAGGATTCAAGGTTGCGGGCTTAAGGTCCACTGGACCCCAGGTGTTAGGCTTCACGGTCACGGGTTTAGGGTCCACGGACCCCGAGGTTTAGGATTCAAGGTTGCGGGTTTAAGGTCCACTGGACCCCAGGTGTTAGGCTTCACGGTTACGGGTTTAGGGTCCACCGGACCCCGAGGTTTAGGATTCAAGGTTGCGGGTTTAAGGTCCACTGGACCCCAGGTGTTAGGCTTCACGGTTACGGGTTTAGGGTCCCGGATTCAACCCCGAGGTTTAGGATTCAAGGTTTGCGGGTTTAAGGTCCACTGGACCCCGGGTGTTAGGCTTCACGGTTACGGGTTTAGGGTCCACCGGACCCCGAGGTTTAGGATTCAAGGTTGCGGGTTTAAGGTCCACTGGACCCGGGTGTTAGGCTTCACGGTTACGGGTTTAGGGTCCACCGGACCCTGAGGTTTAGGATTCAAGGTTGCGGGCTTAAGGTCCACTGGACCCCAGGTGTTAGGCTTCACGGTCACGGGTTTAGGGTCCACAGGACCCCGAGGTTTAGGATTCAAGGTTGCGGGTTTAAGGTCCACTGGACCCCAGGTGTTAGGCTTCACGGTTACGGGTTTAGGGTCCACCGGACCCCGAGGTTTAGGATCAAGGTTGCGGGTTTAAGGTCCACTGGACCCCAGGTGTTAGGCTTCACGGTTACGGGTTTAGGGTCCACCGGACCCCGAGGTTTAGGATTCAAGGTTGCGGGTTTAAGGTCCACTGGACCCCGGGTGTTAGGCTTCACGGTTACGGGTTTAGGGTCCACCGGACCCCGAGGTTTAGGATTCAAGGTTGCGGGTTTAAGGTCCACTGGACCCCGGGTGTTAGGCTTCACGGTTACGGGTTTAGGGTCCACCGGACCCCGAGGTTTAGGATTCAAGGTTGCGGGTTTAAGGTCCACTGGACCCCAGGTGTTAGGCTTCACGGTTACGGGTTTAGGGTCCACCGGACCCCGAGGTTTAGGATTCAAGGTTGCGGGTTTAAGGTCCACTGGACCCCAGGTGTTAGGCTTCACGGTTACGGGTTTAGGGTCCACCGGACCCCGAGGTTTAGGATTCAAGGTTGCGGGTTTAAGGTCCACTGGACCCCGGGTGTTAGGCTTCACGGTTACGGGTTTAGGGTCCACCGGACCCCGAGGTTTAGGATTCAAGGTTGCGGGTTTAAGGTCCACTGGACCCCAGGTGTTAGGCTTCACGGTTACGGGTTTAGGGTCCACCGGACCCCGAGGTTTAGGATACAAGGTTGCGGGTTTCAGGTCCACTGGACCCCAGGTGTTAGGCTTCACGGTTACGGGTTTAGGGTCCACCGGACCCCGAGGTTTAGGATTCAAGGTTGCGGGCTTAAGGTCCACTGGACCCCGGGTGTTAGGCTTCACGGTTACGGGTTTAGGGTCCACCGGACCCCGAGGTTTAGGATTCAAGGTTGCGGGTTTAAGGTCCACTGGACCCCGGGTGTTAGGCTTCACGGTTACGGGTTTAGGGTCCACCGGACCCCGAGGTTTAGGATTCAAGTTTGCGGGTTTAAGGTCCACTAGGTGTTAGGCTTCACGGTTACGGGTTTGGAGCTTAGGGTCCATCGGACCCCAAGGTTCAGGCTGTAGGAGTTACGGGACCTCAGGGTGTCTTTTGTCTAGGGTTCACTGTTTAGGGTATACTACTTAAGGTTCAAAGTTGATGGTGGTTAAACTCAGCTGCATATGTACATCTCTATGGTAGATACTGTGATGCTTCTCGTCTTAAGACCGAAACATAGTGTGCCATAGAGCCCTCGTAGAACTGTACTATTGGACTGAAACCCACTGTAATGTCGAAAGCACTTCTAAACCGATAAAGTAACCCGAATCAACCATCATAAACCCGTACTATAAACATTAATGCTCGTGTACTGAACCCCATAAGACCCTATGAGACCCCTTACTGCAACAGGTTCTTTCGGGATGCTTCTGCATATTTTTGGTTTAGGATTCAGAGATACAGTAGCGTGCAGGATTCAGGATTAAGGATAGAATAGCGTTCAGGGATTCAGGCTACGGACTCCACAAGG
Source organism: Symbiodinium sp. CCMP2592 (assembly GCA_905221615.1). Lineage (NCBI taxonomy): Eukaryota > Dinophyceae > Suessiales > Symbiodiniaceae > Symbiodinium > Symbiodinium sp. CCMP2592. Next base: position 1,114,712 of record CAJNDT010005914.1, read on the forward strand.
CGTGCTGGTTGCATTTGGGGCCAAAGGTTGAATGTGGAAAGCTCCTCCTGCAATCTTGACCGGCCGGGGTTTCAGCACGTGAGATGGGTACGCCGCCTCATCATCGGATGTACCCATGTCCCTTTATGGTTACGTGTAGGGGCCTGAATAAAGATTAGGATAGGGTTCTGGTGCCGTTTACACTATAACTATACTAAGGAACCCCAAAAAATAGTATAGGTAATCATTAAGGCCCCGACATTAAACCCCAAAGTCCCCCAAGAATAGAGTAGGTAACCATTAAGGCCCCTACGTTAAACCCCGAAGTGTGAACCCAAACAAGGCTTGCGATCTAGTGCTCAGGCTCATGGTTCCGGGCTTAGGAGCCGAAGCTTGAGGCATCCCCATGGAGCACTAGCCCTAGGCCCCAAAGTAGTTCCTTTTGGGGATTACCTTATAGGATTCTCAAGATGAACCCCAAAGAGGAACGGCCCCAAAGTAGTTTCTTTTTGGGATTACCTTAGAGGATTCGAAAGATGAACCCCAAAAAGGAAATACTTTGGGGCCTTAGGGTAGCATGTGACACGCGGCTTGGGCTGGCCCTCCGCCACCTCGACGGCAACGATACCAGGGCCCTCACGATCTGAACAAGATTCTGGGTGGTCGCTAAACGTGTTACGAGGAAGGTTTGCAATGCCATCCTGCGATCATCTCACAGGGACGTCGATAGGTGCACGAGACCCTGAACCCCTGAAAACAGCACCGACCCTGCGTACTAATTAAACCCGTGTCACAGATGTGCCACTACCTCAAAGACCAGCTGAAGCACCGCAAGAATCTCACACCCCGTCCACTGATCTGTGCAAAACCAGATGGCAGAGTTCGCAGCTCGGGCCCTGCACGTATGGTGCTAGCAATTTGGCGACAGGTTCTGAGGCCCTAGCCTTAGCCCAAACCAACCACAAATACAGTAGCAAAAACCCCAAGACCTATGCTAACTATAGAACTTATATAACTCTACTATCATAAGCCCAGGCAGCCCAGAAGCACCGATTCTAACTACCCTGAATAGGGATCCTACGCCCACAAGGAGCCGGCACCGGAAGCGTGTAGGAATCCGTACAGGAAGCCAGGAACCCGAAACCCTTGATCCTGAATCCGAAACCCGAACAGCCCCATACACGCACACCCCTTTTCTGGGCGGAAACCCTAGTTCTGGAAACCTGAATTGTACAAGTTATAAGCATGTGGCAGTTAGTGGGCTTTACTTCGATCCTAAATTTCTAGTTTTCTAAACCCTAATATATAGGGGCCTTAATAACTAGAGTAGGGTTTGGGGGCCAATTATGCTACAGGCATAGTAAGGAACCACCAAACTAGTATTGATACTGATTAAGGCCCCTTTGACAGGGTCTACACAACTCTCTAGAAACCTCCCAGGTCTGCATGAGGCCGAAGGCGAATGCCCTCCGCATCCGCAGGAAAAGGCGACCGCTCAGGCAAGGCTCGGCAAATCCGGATAAAAAAAGGGTTCTAAATAATCACCAATACTATTTGGAGGGGGGTCCTTTTAAAAGGGTCTATAAGGATTACTACAAGGGCTATAAACTATTTTACGGGTTCCTGAATTATGAGAACAACATAACAGTGGGACCCAAAACCTTATTCTAATTATTCAGGCCCCTCAGTTATGTTCATGCTTCTGCTACATTAGGGCTTCGGGTTAAGGGTTTAGGATTTAGGGGTCAGGATTTCAGGCTTGATGCTTCTACTTCGTCTGCAAAAACCTTGCGGGGAGATTTCGAATTCTACCTTCTGATCTTAGAATCTTAGGCAAACGGCCGTAGCCCAGCGCCCGGTGATGCCCGAGCGGAGCTACTCACGGCATCGGAGCCCCAGTCACAATTGCCTTGGAACGGCCCTAGGCTGAACCCTAAACTCCTGAACCCTCAGACCCTAAAGCGTGAGGATCGTGGTTCGGGGATTGAACTCAGTGGAAACCTTTCCAACATTCCCACGCAAGGCCCGTGATGCACAACCCTGGTCCGCGATGGTGTGATACATGCATGTCGGGCCTAAGCGATATCAAGACCGGGGGGCAAGAGAGACAGAAAGTCACTGACAGGCTGGCAGGAATGTACACCGGTTTGTTGTCGAAGCTAATATTTGAAGTCCTACGCTGCCGCGCTCCGATGGTCATACCAACGAGCAGCAAAGTAGATAGAATAACAGCTGCAAGAGTACACCATATCGCCCAGACCGAATACGTACCCTGCAACTACAAGCAAAATCACCTCGATTCATCTTCGTCGCAATACCAACAGCGATACGAACAACGTGCAAAAACTAGGCCGAAGAGCCCAGACCCGTCATCCAGAACCCAAAACTCTAAATCCTGAGTTTCAAATCCTTAACCGTCACCCCTGGACCCTATCCACCTCACATCCTAGAACCTTACAATCTTGAGCTCTAAACCCTTAGCCCTGATCCCTAAACCCTACGAAAGCATGACCTGGTGATGTTTGCTTCCATGGCGCCGTTGCTTCGACCTCGGCTCGTGTTCAAACTTTTTTGGCTTCGGTTTGGGGTTTTAGGGAGAAGGGATTTCGGGTTTGAGGATTAGGGTTTTGGGTTCTGGGTTTAAGGTTTAGGGATGAAGGGGATTAGAGTTTAGTGCTCGGGAGCTTTGGGGAGTTTAGGGCTGTGAGGGCTTTAAAGCTTGGGGAGTTCAGGGTTTAGGGCTTTTAGGGTCTGAGCTTTGAGCTTTAGCGCGGTTGGGGTCTCTGGGCTCTCTCGAACAGAGTTTCAAGCAATAACGGAGTGGGGGCACGAGGTACGGGCTTGAAGGTGAGATTTGGGGAGTTGTCTCGATTATTGAGTGCTCTCCCCTTCGATGCCAACCCTCACATCCGGCGAGCCTCCCCTTCCCGGGCCTGTTGAGGGTTTAGGCTTTTAGAATTTAAGGTTTAGGGTTTTGGGAGTTTGGAGGTTTAGGATTTAGGGGTTTAGGGGTTTTGGGGTTTGGGGTTTAGGGCACATCTCTTGATCCGAAACATCCCAAAAAGCCTTCCATAACAACCTCCGAGGCGCGATTTCTGGGGGCATGGGCTTCGCCTTGCCGTTGCAACTCCGCTTGAAGTCCGCGATCATCTTCAGAGCGGTGTACATGTCCTCAACTAAAGGGAACTCCAGAAAGTTGGAATATGGAATAATGGTAGGATCCCCTATAACTTACCTTAAAGGGGTTACGATAATGATATTCCAACTTTCTGGCTTCTACTGTAAATAGCAGAAAGTCCCCAGAACCCACGTCCGAAGCTCTTAAGGCTCTGAACCCGAAACCCTGAGGCCCCAAAGCCTTGAAGGATCGGCTTGGGCTCTAGATTTTAATAATAATAATAATAATAATCATAGTAATAGTAATAGTAATGGTAATCGTAATCGTACTAGTAATAGTAATAGTAATCGTCAAACTGTAACTGACGGCCAGCGAACAGTAGACGCATCCAGCTGACTCGAGCACCCACACAACGCCAACAGATGTTCTATCTTAGCATGAACAGACCCATATAGCAGCCCTTACTATAACAACCCTTACTCGAGCCCTTACGGTGACCCCCATAATATAGAAGCCCTTGCTATAAGAACCCTCATTCGAGCCCTTATGGTCACCCCCATCATATAGCAGCCCTTACCATAAGAACCCTCATTCGAACCCTTGTGGTGACCCCTCGTGGTAACTATATGGGTGGTTGTCAAAGTTATGGTCCTTTTTGGGGAACTCTAAATATTAGGTGCCGTACTGTAATAAGGACCGAAAACGGGACCCTAATTTTGACACCCACCCATATATGCTCGGGGCCGCCCCCCCCCCCCCCCCCCCCCCCCCCCCGCCCCCCATTGTATCCCCCCACCCCCCTCGCTGCACGCCCACCCACCCTGCGCCCCGGCCCGCCCCCGGCCGCGGATCGGGAGTGTCGCACTATGCCCTGCCGTGTGCGGAAAGTGGCAATCGGCTCAGTAGTTTCCAGCATCTGACATGAATGGCAATGCTGAAGTATGAGGGTTGTATGGCGATGGTGATGGTGGCAGATATTCGAGGAAGGTATTAATGATGAAGATGACGACGACAAGGATGATGTTTAGCATGGTCTGATTGTCGACTCATGTCCCGGTCTAGAGCAGCACAACATCATGAGCAGTATCACCGGTGCCACAGCAAGAGCGAAGACAAGGAGTAACACATAAGAACGTCGCGGCAAAAAGAGTACCACCACAGGCCCCACACCACAGGGGGGGCGGGGGGGAAGCGGGGAGGATACCATGGGGTGGGGGGGGGAAGGGGGGTGTGGCAGCCCTGCATCATATATAACCCTCAGTCTCGCCGGGGCCACAGCAAGAGCGAAGACAAGGAGTAACACATAAGAACGTCGCGGCAAAAAGAGTACCACCACAGGCCCCACACCACAGGGGGGGCGGGGGGGAAGCGGGGAGGATACCATGGGGTGGGGGGGGGAAGGGGGGTGTGGCAGCCCTGCATCATATATAACCCTCAGTCTCGCCGGGGCCACAGCAAGAGCGAAGACAAGGAGTAACACATAAGAACGTCGCGGCAAAAAGAGTACCACCACAGGCCCCACACCACAGGGGGGGCGGGGGGGAAGCGGGGAGGATACCATGGGGTGGGGGGGGGAAGGGGGGTGTGGCAGCCCTGCATCATATATAACCCTCAGTCTCGCCGGGGCCAGTGCGATGCGAGGTCTGGTACCCTGGACATCTGCCTCGATCGGGGCAGCCCGGAAGCTAAGAACCAGGGGGTTTCTGGGATTTGGGGTTTGGGCTTAGGGTTTTTCGGGGGGGTTAGGGTTTAGGGTCCAGGGCTTAAGGTTTAGGATTTAGAGCCAAGACCTACCTGTCGGGTATCATGGGAAACTAAAGGTTAACCTTTTATAGGGATTATAGGGAGACTATACTACCCAAAACAGGTTTAAAGGTTACCTACTCTACTTCTAGGAAGAACAAGGGATTGTGGGTTTTGGGTGGCGAAAGAGTCCTCGCATCACGATCCTCTGATGGAGCTTAAAGGGCCGCTAGTATCTGGAGTTTTGCTTCTGGGTTTTGCATCCTCAGTGTCGGCCTATCCTCCGTAACTGGTAGTAAGATTCGTCCGTCGAAATCGCCTGTGTTTGTATACTCTGTGTATGGCTTAGATGCGGGGTTTGGGTTTAGGACCGACCACTTGGGAGGCACACAGCAGCAGGTACAACAGTGCGCAAATGGCCTACACAACCCCGTACACCTTTAACCCGACCCTCTAGGAATCCGCAGTCATCTGGGTAGTTGTCAAAAATTAGGGTCCCATTGTGGGTACCCTAAATAATAGGTGCCGTATTATAATAGAATAGGGAACCAAAAAGGGACCATGATTTTGACAACTACTCACTACCCCAAAATTACCTGGGGTCTTCCCAACACCAAAACCCTGACTCCAAGAACCTGCAGGTTGAGAGCCTTGTTGGGTCTCACCTTATTCGCCATCTCCTGCTTCCACTGCTGCGCCTGGAAGATTGGAAGTGTGGCTTTCAGTTGCAAAGTTGCGGGAGCTTCCAGCTCCGTGCCTTTGGGGATGTGGGAGTCTCCGAAAATTAGGGATAGCTTATTTTGAGGTCCTTATCAGGCTTAGGGTTTGGGGTTGAGGGGTACTATATTAGGATCCCCTATGTTCGGAAACTCCCATGTAGGGTTGAGGGGTTACAAGATTTCCAGCAGGTCTTGCAGAGGGTTGATTTTTTATGGCTATTCTGAAGCGATCGCCCCGAACCGTATATAAAAACCCATGCCAAACATTCACCCCCAGCGTCCCCCCCCGAAATCCTAAAACCCACAGGCATGGGCGGGCAAAACAAGAGCCCTGGCGCAACCCTTTCAAAATTCTCCAAAAAACTATGAGAGTGTGTACCTTGTTTCGGGATCCTTATCATAAGGATCCCCTTTTCTAGGGTACTTTATTGGGGCCCCATTATTTTTGGAAACCCCCGGCGAAGACCTCCTAACCCTGAACCCTACCTAAACTCCTAGACCTTCAGCTTTTAAAACCATGCCCAGTACGAGGAATACAGCTTAAGTCATAAGATGGCTACCCTTATAATTTTAGAGTATTTTCCTTAGTTAAAGGATATTGGGCTCTCTGGGGAAACCCTAAACTCTCAACCCTAAACCCTAAACTCCTTAAACTTAAGCTGTAAAAATCCATGGGAAACCCTTCTGTTAAAGATACCCCAAACCCCTAAATCCTAAGCTTTAGAAACCCATTGGAAACCCTTCTGTCAAAGACTTACCTTTGGTTAGCAGGGAATGGAAGAATGGTAGTAATAGTAGTTATAATTGGACCCCATTCCTCCATTCCCTACTAACCAAAGGTAAGTTATAGGATTATTAAGCCCCTATATTATAGTACCCTTATAGATCCCTTACAGTAACCCCTATAGATCCCTTACAGTAACCCTTATAGATCCCTTACAGTAACCCTTATAGATCCCTTACAGTAACCCTTATAGATCCCTTATAGTAACTAAAGGTAAGAAGATCCATGGTTTGAGCCGAGACGCGGCTTGCTTGGCCGCAGCGATTCGCTCCTCTCAGGAGCCGTTGTACTTGTGCAGGGAGGCTTAGGGCTTTAGGGTGTAGGGATTCAGGGCGTTAGGGACTTAGGGTATAGGGGTTTAGGGTATAGGGGTTTACAGTTTAGGGCTTTAGGGTATAGGGGTTTCGGGTTTAGGGTTTAGGGGTTTCGGGTGTGTTTATAGGGGTTTATGGTTTCGGGTTTTAGGGATTTGGGGTTTAGGGGTTTGGGGGTTTTCCAAATGGCCCAAAAACCTTACATAATATTGTCTTCAGGCCCAAAAGCATTAAAGTATGAGTCCTTAGAGCCTTAGGGGACCAGGAGACTGATTGGATCAGTGTTCCGGCATGCTACGCTGTGCGACCGCGAGGTGAACGTTTCGAAACGACAAGTAAACTAATAAACTTGCATAAACATGATTATGTATATTAGTAGATAACAACGTATATGGGTGTGCATGTATGTAAGGATGTATGTATGGATGCAAGGATGTAAATGTGTGTATGTATGCATATACATACACATACTAGTTAGTTATCAATATATCTGTTTAGTTGGCTAGTGTCTTGGCATATCTATGCATCGAATTATCTGTTTACTTGCTTGTCTACATAATCATAAAGCTCCGATGGCAAATATAATTCCACCAGTGCAGAGCACTTCTGAACCTAGAATCTCGCAGGCACAACATCAAATCCCTGGAGCTTCAGCGTGGTCGGAGTTTAGCCAGACAACATAATCTTGGAATGCTGCGCTTTAGGGTCTAGGGATTTTGCAGGCCCAGCACCTACAGCCCCCGTGCAGACAGACAAACAGCCAAAGGTGTGAACACGTATATACATACATACATACATACATACGTAGCTACAGCCAGCCAGCAAGCCAACCAGCCACGGCCAAGTGAACAAATACCTAACCATCTCACTATCCATCAGTGCCAATGGGCGCATTAAAAATATGTATGTACGTATGTATATATATATATATATATACACACATATATCTGGACATAAATATTTACATATATGTCACTTTCTCATTCATTTTCGGGTCTATGTTGCACGATATTTCATCTGTGTGCTTAACCAAGTAAACATTTGGAGAGAGGGAGCGAGAGAGGGGCGGGGAGAGAGGCAACAGAGGGAGGGAGAGCCGCCGAAACAAAGCAGAAAGTAGACTCCTGCTCCCGCTTGTCATCGTCATCTTCGTTGCCGAATGCGAAGGCATTGGCGAGCTTGGCTTTTCTCCGCTTTTCCTCCTCGGAGCTTGGTGTTCAAGGCTTTTAGGGTTTCACTCTACGGCTTCGGTGCTTACCTTTTAATATGTTGTTGACTTGAGTTCGGTGGGCATCTAGGATATGAAGACTTACCGCTGTTGTCAGGGGCTGGAGGGGTTTAGCGGCGCGCAAGCTATCAGGATATCGCGATGAAAGTGATATTACCTTGAGTGAAACCCCTATAGAAATCCTACAGGCTCGATCAAAGCCTAATACACCAGTCCTGAAAACTCTACACAACTCGGTTTTATCAGATCGTCTGAGAACCATCTCACAGCTTCTGGAAGTCGCTGCCATCTACAAGATCCGAGGCCTTCGCCGCCGTAAAAATTCTGAACACCAAAGCTTTTGGGCATGTTTTAAGGTTTTGGGCTGAGAGTTTAGATCCTCCCTTGCTCAGGGTTTAAGGCTTCGGCTACCATCCGGAAAGCTTCCGAATCCCCGTGCCACGACTCTGTTGCAACAACACTTAACCCTGCAGGAATTCCTGCAACAAAGGCCTGCCACAAAAGTTTGCATTTCCGAGTGAAGCGACCGATGCCCAAAATTGAAACATCTTTCTCAGTGATTCTAGAGTCGTAGACTGATTTCGTAAAGGTGCTCTGGAGGAGGGTTTAGGGTTTAGGGTTTTTTTTTCACCTATGGTGACGCACCCTTTCTCCAGAACGCGCCGGCTCAAGGTGAGCCCACAGAGTGAAACAGCCAGAGGCAATACACTACTTACGAGCGCACGCCCCAGGGGCTGGACTTCCTAGAAAGAGTCCAGAGACACGGCTGCATCACCCACTTGCACAACCTTCATCCCCTGTGTCACGGCGACCCTCACCCTCACGTCCAGTGTCAGAAGGGGAAGTAGGCTGTACCGACTCCGCCACATTCACGAACTCATTCTCATGCGGGGGCTGGTTCAGACACTCCACTACTTCCGAGGGTGCTGTAGAGGAACCATCACCTGGTACAGGACCATGTGGCAGCTCAGAGGGCATGGGCATCGCAGACATGGAAGGTACGGTCACGTCGTCATTGGGTGCCTCCACTGCCTCGGGGTCTAGCTCAAGCTGGTCGGTGCGATCCGCGTGGTCTGCTCCCAACCGGCAAGGACCATCGCCATCCCCAGTCGCCGGAGAGTGTATCTCCCCATCCACCGTTGGTGCCTCTTCCTCCTCAACATCCTCCACAGCAGCAGCACCACCACCACCACCACCACCACCACCAGCAGTTCGTCGATCTGGGATGAAGTGGAGATCGCAGAAGATGAGTGGAATGCTGATGGTCCTGTGGAACTTTGGCCTGAGGATGAATGGGAGAGACGGCAGTGGAGGAAGTGGACCATGAGACGTGGGAGGAGCCCGGACAGGAGGCAGAATGGGACCCAGAGGGATGGCAGGAAGAGGACCGGGAAGACGGGGATGCGCCTCCTGGAGCTGGTATTGGAGAAATCTGGAACCAGACGGCCGGGGACAGCATGACGCCTCAACAGCAACAGTTTGCACAACAAGTTGCCAGTTTGGTGGTGGCTGACCTCTGGTCCCTGCTGCGAACGGCTGGAGTGGTTCCGCGACTGCCTCAGACCCGTACAGACCCACCATGGAGGCAGACGGGGCCGTATGCACGACCGATCCGACCCACGACCAGGCCGCAGACCCAGGAATGGACGGTGGATGACACATGGCGTCATATTATGGCCGGTGAAGAAGCAAGGGGGCGCACTGTCTCAGCACATCAGCGCCGTCTCAATATGCTTCGTCTGGACAGTCTGGGGCGGAGAAACCTTTCCCTGGGGAGGACTGAGCTGCCGTCGGACGAGGATGCGGAGACTCCGTTTCCAGACCGCTAGGCGTCCCCACATCATCCCACCATGGCCACATCCCCGACGTGGCTTGACCTGGTAATGTGGTGGTAGAAGTCGACGAGGGTGCAGAGTCTAGGATGTCCTCGATGGCTTCCTCGACCGTGGCATCCTCGAAGGGCGTCTGTGGGTAGTGGCCTTCTGGTGCATTCGGAATAATGGGCGTCATAGGCAACCCATTGGCGTCCAGTGGAGTCGTCATCCCAAAATGGGTTGTAGGAGGTTTAGGGTTTAGGGTTTAGGGCTTCTTCCAGCTTTCTACCGGCTTTTACTCTGGGCTCCGAGCCTTGGGTTCGGTTGCAGGGCTCTCAAGCTTCCCCGCCACAGAAGCCTCACCCTCCAAGGACTTAAGGGGGAAATCAGCTATAAGACAAACAACTAAAGAAGCTTGAACACTGTACCCCAAAACATCATACCTATCTATGTATATATATATATATATGTCTCTATATGTGTATACCCCTAAACTCCCAAACCCCTATCACATCATGCCTGTAATGAACCCTCTTCGCTGAAACCCCTGAAGAATAGACCCTAAACCCCCTTTGACCTCCATGCGCTTCTGCTTTTCTTCCGCAGCATGCTTCTTCTGTGCTTCGTACTCGTGCGTGGCCTCCTCGGTCACTACCTTGGTTGGGGCACTCCAGGGCTTTTAAAGTTCAAGGGCTTCAGAGGTTACTTGAAGGGTCATGGGACTCAGTAACCAGGCTTCTTACTAAGGGAACTATACGTTTAATTGCTTATAACCCCAATTAAGGCACTTATAACCATACTTACTACGTCCCATGATCCTCCAAGTAGGGCCAGTTTAGGTGAGGGTTCAAGTCTTGTTGGTTTCAGGGTTTGGCTGTTAAACCTACTTTAAGGCTTCCGAGGTTTTCGACTGTTATTGGATCGCCTCTGAACGTAGCCACAAAGGGGCCACAGCAACACGCCGGATGTGTGGATGCATCAAGTTTAGCATTGACGAGCAGCCAAACGAGTATAGTCTTAAACCGAGGGCGAAGTTCTCATGCAGCAGCCACGAGCACGCACGAACTTCAAACGACAGTCACAAAAATAATAACCCTTGTGTTGAACTCCTGCATCAGGGAACGCGGCAACACTAAGTCTAAAACCTGATGCGCTCAACTCTGCAGCCACAAAGCCCTGACCCCTTCCCCACCGACGGGCCCAAGCCTGCACCTGTTCAAACTTTGCGGCGGGTCCTCAAGCCATGAAGGAACCCCAAGCCCTCAAAACCTTGAAACTCTAAAACCTTAGGACCTTGAGCACCCCTAAGCCCTCAAAGCCCTAATCCTCAAACCTTGAGCTCTCGCAGCCCTGGTCTGCTTTAGTGGCAAGACCCTCGGCTCCCCCTAAACCCTAAAACCCTGGAGCCCCACCTGCAGCCGAAAAAGACCTACCTTTTGAACGAACTATATGGGAGTTTCCGAAAACTGGTGGTACCTTCTTCGGGGGTCCTTATAATAAGGATCCTACTATTCAGGGTGCCATATTAGGGTCCCCTATTTTCGGAAACCCCCATATATAGAAATCCAAATAATGAACCCTAAAAGGGAAGGTCATTTCGGCTACAGGTAGGGTTTAGGGTCGAGGGTCAACTAAAAACGCTACAACCCATCTGCCTTAATCCGTCTAAGCCTAAGCCCGAAATCTTCCAAGTACACCGCGGAAGCAGGCCCTAGAATCTACAAACCCAAAACCCTCCTAAACCCAAAACCCTAAACCCCTAAACCCTAAATCCTAAACACTAAACCCCAGACCTCTAAACCCTCAAGCTCCGATAAGAACCCAAAAAAAATCCGAAACCCTGGAACCCCAAGACTCCAAGAACGCCAATCAAACCCCGAAACCCTAACGAGCTTGAAACCCTAGAACATCTTAGAACCCTAAAGCGACCCAAAACCCTACAATCCCCTAAACCCAAAACCCTAAACCACCCACACCCAACTCTTCGAGGTCCGCGCCCAGCCCCCCGAGGATGCGCCCCCTGAGGACGCGGAAGCAGCAGCCGGATCCCTGGTCCGGAGCACAGGCTGTTAGGGTTTAGCCTAAACCCTAGGGTTTAGGGTTTCGGGTTAAGGCTAAGGGTTTCGGGTTCAGGGTTTACGGTCAAGGGTTGAGGGTTTAAGTTTAGGCTTAAGGGTATAGAGCTACTATAGGGCTGCTACAAAGCATGCAACTTTCACAAGAAGATCATCAAGTCCACAAGCCACATAAGTCCTGAGCCCTCAATCCTACAAGGCAAGTTCTTCCTTCTAGTATGTTGAAGTGCTGACTTCTTTTCCAGAACGTCCTAGCCTAGGCCTGGAGTTGAGCCTGGATTTTGAAATATGTAGGGGCTGAGTAGGGGTTTCGTATTTGAGATTTTGGGATAAGGGCTTGTTGGCTTACGGCGGCTTGGGCTGGTCTCATATCTGGCTCTTGGGTTCGTGCTAGTCAGGAGATAGGGGAGTTACATGCCTGACATGAACACCCCGAAACCCAAACCCAACAGGCTAGAGCCCTGATCCCAGACCATCCCAAAACCAAATCCTAAACCCAGGAGCCCTGATCCCAGACCATCCCAAAACCAAATCCTAAACCCAGGAGCCCTGATCCCAGACCATCCCAAAACCAAATCCTCAACCCAGGAGGGCTGCAGCACCGGAGCCAAGACTCCCAAAAGCACGCCGGAGGCACTTGCCCGAGGATGTGGACGAAACCCAGCGCCCCTCGTTAGCATCTTCAACCTGCATTGATTGGCCACTACTACTTACACCTGAATAACCTACCTTTTTAGGGCTTCCTATAATGATTTCCTTTCATAGGTCCATATAGGTCCTTAAAAAGGTAGGTTCTTCAGGGTTAAGGTAAGGCCAAGGGCATGGGTGAAAGGCTTCGTAGGGTTCTGTATCGGAGTTTGGGGTTTTGGGGTCCATGGCTTCATCGGGTTCTGTATCGGAGTTTAGGATTTTGGGGGTTGGTCCAGTTTAGGTGTGAGGATGCGTGAGGGTTAGCGCTCTTTAGGCTGGCAGTTCTGGTCACAAGGGCAAATCGTTCGAAGCTTTTGGGTAGGGGGGCTTGTTGGTGTTGAAGCTTCCACTGAGTGGAGGCTCGGACGTGCCGATCATAAAACGAAAGCGGGTTGTCGGAGACCGACTCACCCTAGAGCTGTGAGGGAGGCTCTCAACGAGGATCCATGTGCCAAGATTGAAAACAGTCTCAGTGCCAAAAGGCGCTGGCACTTAGTGTTAGAAGCACGCGTACGACTGGAAATCCTGCCACGCCAATTTCTACGCAAGCGGTCTACGCTTGCAGATAATCTCAACCCGCCCGTGTTCCCGAACCAGCACATTAAGCGAACCAGCACATTCAGCTACTGCGGGCCCAAAGCCCCAAACAGCGAGACAGCATGAAACAAAGTGCCTCCTGAGCGTAGTCCCCAGGGTAGCCTTCGTAGCCCCCATCTAGACCTGGCCGGGATTGAAGCGGCAAGGCTCCTCAAAACGAATCAAACCAAAACTAACAACAAACAGCACGCCGGCACGTAGGCATTGTTGCAAAAGAGAAGGCGACAGAGAGAGAGAGAGAGAGAGAGAGAGAGAGAGATAGAGAGAGAGAGAGAGAGAGGGAGGGAGACAGGGAGGGAGACAGGGAGGGAGACAGGGAGACAGGGAGGAAGCTCGGGTTCTAGCCAGGTCTTACAGAGATTTTACCCCTAAACCCTAAACCCTAAACCTTAAAGTTCCACCATGGATGGGTTCTTAAGATTTTGTGTAGCACCCTAAATAGTGGATCCTCATTATACGGGTCCCAAAAATAAGGTACGCTGATTTTCGGAAACTCACACATCAGACCCACCGAAATGGAAGTCCTGCACCAGAGCTTTCGCTGCAGCACAGCTTCGAGATCCGAAGCAGGAGTTTGCCCCTCGATCCTAAAACCTGAACCCCTAATGTAGGAACCTGATTAAGAAACCCTTGGGCCTTTTTGGGGGGTTCCTTTAAAGGGGGCTATAAGGGTTACTATAAGGGATCTATTAGGGTACCACAATATTGTGGGAACCTGATTAAGAAACCCTGGGCCTATGAGCCCAAAATACTATGATTCGTATAAAAGAACCCTAACAAAGGCCCAAGGTGTCTTAATCAGGCTCCTACATTGATTAGAGCCCGCGGCTCCACGGTTTAGGGCTTAGAGTTTTTGGGGAGCCCCTACACCCTACACGCCCTAAGCCCAGAACCCTAAACCCCCCTCCCGCACCCACCTTGCGCCGCGCGCTCCTCCCGAAGCGCTTCCTCGAAGCGCCTTGCAGCCCACAGGTAAAGGACTGGTTACAATAGGGTTTGGGGATTAAGAAATAGGGTTTGGGATTTAGGGTTTAGGGGTTTAAGGGTCAAGAGTTTAGGGTTTAAGGTGTAAGGGGTGAGGGTGTAAGGTGTTAGGGTTTTAGGGTTTAGGATGAAGAGCCCCACTATGGAGGAGGGCGGGCCAAGCTCTGCAGTTGAGGTTTGAGCAGGCTACAACAGCAGTAGGTGTCGGAGGGTTTCAGCGGTGGACCGCCGCCAAAACCCTAAACCCTAAACCCTAAACCCTAAACCCTAGACATTCACAGGTCACAGCCGAAGTCGATCTGAACATGCGCAGGAGCCTCACAACTTGGCGAAGCGCTCGCTGCAGAATTGAGGGCAGGCTCGCTTCTGTACACGGATGCTTAGAGCCCCGCAATCAATCCTTCAGCTATGAATCTCCTAGGAGCCGATTCGCCCCCCGATCGAAACCTGACACACCAGCCCCCCAAAGAGAAAGGCCGAAACCTCGGGGAAGGGCAAGCTATGCCCGGCATGCTTTCGAGACCCCAGAATCTCCAGACCGTAGGCCCTAACCCTAAAACTCCGAAGCCTGGAATCCCTGGATCCCCGAACTTTAGGGTTTGTTTTTTTGAAAGTGAACTTTAGGTTTAGGGTTTTGGGTTTAGGGTTTTGGGTTGACCCTCAACCCCACCCTTCAAGCCCATCCCTTCAACGTTCCGACTCCCCCCCAGAGAGCCCAATACCCCTTAATTAAGGAATACACCCTAAATTATAAGGGGGCGCATGATATGATTTAAGCCATATTCCTTAGTTAAGGGGTATTGGGCTCTCTGGGCCCCCTTCTGTGGACCTTCGTGCTCCCCGCGAGGCTTCCCCGGCTCCGTGCTGTGATCGCCGGGGCTCCTGGCAGGGGCGGCTTAGTATAGGGGCCTTACAGAGTCGGCCTCTAGACACCCTGAACAATATTTATATATATATATATATATATATATATATAGGGTCCCTTATGAACCCAGATAAGGAAAACAAAACATGTCCCAAAATCCAACCTAGCTTAACAATTAGAATAGGGTTTTTGGGGGCCCCTTATACTATCTTTATAACAAGGAACCCCCAAAATAGTATAGGTAATTAATAAGGCCCCTACATTTGTGTGCTTGGGTTTTTGTATGATGTGTGATGAGCCTGGAATCCCAAGTCTGTCTTTACAGACGCACACAGTGAAACGAAGAAGCACATCAGGACCAAGTTTAGGTTTAGGGTTTAAGGTTCGTAGGTTCACTGATATGTTGCTGGTGGGGGAAGTCTACCTGGTAGCTGGTCATACGTCGCAGTCATAGTTTAATTTTGGGTTAAAGCAGAAGAACGGTGATACTAACAGTAATAACACCAACAATGATGAATAAATCAACATGAACAAAAACAAATACAAGTACATAAGTTCATTACTTGAAACAACAAAAAGCGAACCAATCAATGCCAATAATGAAAGCAACAATACTAGTAAGTATTATTTGAAGAACCCCTAAACCCTAAACCCTGAACCCTAAACCCTAAACCCCTAAACCCCTAAACCCTAAACCCTAAACCCTAAACCCTAAACTCTAAACCCTAAAACCCTAAACCCCTAAACCCTAAACCCTGTCCTGGTGAGGCTCAGGAGTCGCTCTTCTCTCCCTGACCGGCTCCGGCGAGACCGACTCCCTGCAGACTTCGGCGCCGATAGCGTCGGGTTGAGGGGGTTTGGAGGGAGGTAGGGCTTAGAGTTTAGGGTTTAGAGCTTAAGGTTTAGGGGTTTAGGGTTTAGGGTTTAGAGCTTAGGGTTTAGGGTTTAGGGTTAGGGTTTAGGGTTTGGAGCGGGGTAGGGGGTAGGGTTTGGGGATTAGGGACACCTTTAGGGCACAGGGTTTTAGGGATAAGGGGTTGGGGTTTAGCCTTCGTGGTTTGGGGTTTTGGGTTCTGAGTGTTTCAAGATTCCAAGGGTTCAGGGTTTAGGGTTTAGGGTTTGGCTTGGTGTAGCCGACCTCTCAGGGACAAACCCTGGCTTTCGGAGACTTTACATGAGCATCGCTCTTTTAGTCTTCCTCAAGGGATCAGTGCTACTCAGCAGGCAGGTTTAAGGTTTCGGGCCCTGGGTATCTTGGGTTTTGGGGGGTGCTCTTAGGCAATCATGGTCTGAGGGCTCGGAGGTGCTAATTTTGCTGATGGGCGGTGGTTTGAAGGAACGAGGCTGAACCGTTGTGACGCGGATTCGGTGCGCAAAGAGAATTAAACACTCTAAATGGGAGTTTCCGAAAAGCGGGGACCCGAATATAGTACCCTAAATAGTAGGATCCTTATTATCAGGACCCAAAAATAAGGTACGAGTACCCCTAATTCTCGGAAACACCCAAATTGGCATTCTATGTTGGCATTGGCGGTATGAACCTACTGCGATGCTGACGGCTTTGCGCCCTCCTGACACCCAGAAGCCAACACAGTCAATCAGAGAGACATAGCCCCGAATGGTGAACCCTACGTAGAACCTATACTGAACTTAGAACCCTAGCAAAAAATATAATTTTAACTGTGTCTTAAGGATTATAATAACCAAAAATTAAAAAGAATCTAAGTACTCCTAAGGAACCTCCATACCCCACAAGCAGCAGCTGCCCACAACTGAAAGTCGTGCTATTCCACGTAGCCGACGCGAGCCTTTCTCTGGTGTATCTTCGATCCTGTGAGAAAACAGAGCTTCAGGGATGTTTAAGGTTCAGGGTTTAGATAGCGTCGGGTTGAAGGGTTTGGAGGGGGGTAGGGCTTGTATAGGGATTTGGGTTTTAGGTTTAGGGTTTAGAGCTTAGGGTTTAGGGTTCAGGGTTAAGTTTAGAGCTTACCCAGTGAGCCCAATACCCTTCAATTAAGCTAAACACCTTAAATGATAAGGGGATTCATATTACGATTTAAGCTATATGTCTTAATTAAGGAGTATTGGGCTCTCTGGGGAGAGCTTGGAGTCTAGAGGTCAGGTTTCAGGATCCCGGTGTGACACCAGGGTTTGAGGGTTTGGGGTCTCCACGGTGTTAGGGTGTTAGGGTTTTAGGGTTTTAGGGTTTAGGGTTTAGGGTTTTAGGGTTTAGGGTTTAGGGGTTTCCAGGGTGCTAGGGCCCAGAGAAAGATGCTTTCAGACCCCAGGCTTTTGCTCGAAGCCTTCGGGGATTGCCCACTTGGAGGGTCTTTAGGGGACTTAGTAAGTAGGTAGTAAGTAGACTTATAAGTACCCGAAAAGGGGCCCTAATTGGGGTTATGGTACTTATAAGTCCTTAAAATAACCAGTTACTAAGTCCCCCGACCCTCCAAGCAGCCACACGACCAGGCCACGGGAGTTGGTGACAAGGGGTCTCCACGGCTCAGCGGTACACAGACCCGGAGTCTTGACATCGATCTGACAAACTTTCAAAGTCTTCAGGATTTGTGGGTTGCCCAGGTAGGTTTCGTTTTAATACAGTAGAAGCCAGAAAGTTCGAATATCATTATCGTAACCCCTTTACGGTAAATTATAGGGGATCCTACCATTAATCCATATTCCAACTTTCTGGAGTTCCCTTTAGTTTCAGGGTTGAGGGCTTCAGGCTCCAAGTTCCTCGGCAGCTTCTTGCCCAGGTCATGGTGTCGCATGTCTCCAAGAAGATGCTTATTCTCAAGTCTGTCGTGTTCAGATTTCAAGATGTAGGGGTTTGGGTTTGGGTTTCAATACCTTCAACTTGCCAGCAAAGATGCAAGCCCTATAAGGGCTTAGGGTTCAGTCGGACCCCAAGGTGATACGACTCACAGGCCTCATGCTCCCCAAGCCAAGTCTTTCAGAGCGCCCAACCATGATTGGCGGATACTGTAGCTGTAAGAGAGTTTCAGAAACAAGCGCCCCGCATGTAGGCCCTAAATAACGAGATCCCCTTAACGGGCATCTACGGGGAACTCCTTCTAGTCACTCTAGTCTTCATGGATCTGTGTGCTACTGCATCCCTCAAACTTAAACTTCAAAACATTGTAGCATCACGTACATCTAAGACATTCCGCCCCCAATCACCAGCCCCCTCCATCCTCGAACGAAACGCGTACATCCCGCAAACCATCCAGGTCCGGCAAAAACCAGTCACGATCCTGCAGCATCCTTTGAAACCCGGTCAGCTCAGCCCGAACCATACCGCATCTAACCGTCTATCTATCTATCCATCCACGCATCTATCGATCTATCTATTGTGTGTATACAAAAAATACGTGCCTACATACTCTCTCTCTCTCTCTCTCTCTCTCTCTCTCTCTCCCCCTCCCTGGTACACGCCAGATGCACACATCTTTTCTTCGAAACACTTTCTGCTTTGCAGGACAACCCAGGCCTCATAGCTCTTCTCGCGGCTACGTCGCCGCGCCTGCGTGACCTGCTTCGAACTTCGATGGCACATCTCACAGACTGAGCATCCGCTTTCGGTCCTATCCCACATCTCACATGTCAGCTCCACTGTGCCATTGTCGACCCTATGACCTGTGACATGCATGTTCGTATACATACTTACATACATGCATGCATACATACATAGGTATTACTTACTTACTTACATACATACCTACATTACATTAAACTTCATTACCTTGCATTACGTTACTGTACATTACCTTACAATACATTCCGTACATGCATAGATGCATACATGCATAATTACATACATACAGACATGCATACATGCCTGCATACAGACTGACATGCATACACGCACACATACACACACACACACAGATACCTGCATACACACATACAGACAGACAGACCGACATACCTACATACTTCCACAATTACCTCCATACGTTCCATACCTCCATAATTACCTCCATACCTCCATACCTGCATACATATATATATATATATATATATATATATACATATGTATGTCTAGATATACATACATGCATGCCGAAAAATATGTGTTTATATATACATATATAGATATGTGTGTGTGTATATATGTATACATGCCTGTGCTCAGGATCTCAAGGTTGTTGTCAGACTTTAAGCTTAACAAGTGAAAATGTCGGTATCATTACGACTATGGTGTGCTCACTGCCAGCTGCAGATAGCAGGAAATGTCGTCGTCACCGTGGTCGTAGCAGTCGTAGTAGTAGTCGTGGCAGTCGTAGTAGCCGTACTAGTCGTAATAGTCGTAGTGGTAGTAGCAGCAGTAGTAGTAGCAGCAGCAGCGCCAGCAGTGGCAACAATAGTAAGAGTAGATCTGCTAGTGACCACATAAGCCGTCTCTGCAGCTGTGCGTGACTGTAATCCTGGGACAAAGTGTCGCTTCAACGGAGCAAGCAACCCTTCTACCCACGAACTACCGATCTCTACACCCTGAGAAATGGCTGTAAATCCCCGAAATACTTCAAACTTAAACCCTCGCCACTGTTCCGTCTCACGGAGGACTGAACCAAACATCCTAGCACCGCCCTACCCTGAAGCTCTGAACCACCGTTGGAAATTGGCGCCTTCTCTTTCTCTGGGCTCGGCCGCCGCCTCAAGTCGCAGCATATGGGTGGTTGTGAGAATTATGGTCCCTTTTTGGGTGCCTAATACAATACGGCACCTATTGTTTAGGGTACCCCCAAAAAACCCTAATTTTGACAACCAGCCATATGGACAAGCTCGGGTTTGTGCGGGCCTTGTGACCGGGATTTATGCAGGGCTCATACGGTTGATGATATAAATCCTGCATTACCTTAAGGACCCTAAACTATGGGAATTATGGTATATTCTTTATTATGGGTCATGCAGGATGTATATCATCAACCGTACTTTTAAGCTTGAGGGTTAAAGGCTTCCGGACCTTCTGGTCCAGCAACTTGAGGGCTCGAATGCCGAAATTTTTCCTGGTCTTTAATAAGGCTTAGAGCTGCAGGGTTCAGAGCTTTGGGGTTTTGTGCAAGGGCTTGGGGTTTAGCGGTTTAGGGGTTTAGGGGTTTAGGGGTTTGGGGTTCGTAACACAGGGGTCTTGCTGATTGGGATTGGGTTTTGGGGGTATGTTGCAGTGTGGGGATACAAGGGGCGATGACCACTAAATATATGGGAATTCTTGGAACCTTCATGGAACCCTTAAAATAACCCTGAAGCTTAAGCCCTAAACCCTTAATCCTATACCCTAAACCAAAGCTTAAACCCCGAACCCTTAACCCTAAGCTACCCTGAACCCTAACTGAACCGCCTGAGGAGATCTGAACTCGACCCTCAAAGGTAAGAGCAAAAGCAAGAGCAAGAGCAGGAGAAGAGCAGGCTATACTGAACTTGGAACCCTAGCAAAAAATTATAATTTTAGCTGTCTCTTAGGGATTATAATAACCAAAAACTACAAAAGTATTTCTAATAACCAAAAGTTATGTATAATAACTAAAAAATTTAAAATTCTTTCTAAGTTCTAAGTACCAAAAATTAAACAATTATTTCTATTTACCCCTGAGAAAAGGGCGGCCTGATCTGCTTCTCTCGAGCTCGAGGAGGCTCCTCCTTGAAGTCCTCTGGAAACCTCGTGGGCTTCGGGGGTTTCGGGGCCTAGTTTAGGGTTATTTCAGGGTTTCGGGGCCTGGTTTAGGGTTATTTCAGGGTTTAGGGTTTAGTTCAGGGTTTAGGGTTTAGTTTAGGGTTTTGTTTAGGGTTTAGGGTTTAGTTGAGGGTTTAAGTGTTTCGTTTAGGGTTGTGGGTTTCGGGCTTGGGGCTTGGAGTTTAAAGTTTTGGGTTTAGTTTAGGGTCGAAGGTTTAGGGTCTAGGGTTTGGGCGCGCAGGGCTTCGGTTATGGGATGCTGGGTTTAGGACTTTTTTTGAGCAGTTTTTCATGAGCTTAGGACTTAGGGCTGAGGGCTTGTTTAGGACTTAGGGTTTAGGGCTTTGTTTTTTTTAAAAAAAGGACTTAGGGTTTAGGGTTTGGGGATGCTTAGGGTCTGTTTGGACCTCGGGGCTCTTCAGCTTCAGATTGTCGAGTTTGCCTCTGCTGGCTTTGGGTTTTTAAGATTTCTGCGGATCCAGGGTTACCCATGTGGGAGTTTCCGAAAATAGGGGACCCTAGTATAGTACCCTAAATAATAGGATCCCCAATATAAGCACCCCCAAATAACGTACCCCCCAATTTTCGGAAAGTCCCATGTCCCTACCTTGAGTTAAAAGCCCTACAGCCCGCAAACCCCTGAAGCCCAAAAACCATAGACCCTCATGCATGAACACACCTTCCTCTGCCTGCTGTCCGAGGGATCGGACTCTTGAAAATGATTCCTTGACGTAGACCTTGGCCCCTAGACCCAAAGTTTTGGGCTTAGGCTAGCCTAGATATTGCCGCTATGCTAAAGGCATTTGGTTCGACTATAGCTATGAGAAGGGACCATACGTAGACACTACTTCTATCTAATATGAGGGCCTTAACTTAATAATCAGAACAGGGTTTGGGGGTCCACTAGAGTATACAAATAATACGGAACCCCCATTTAAGCCCCTATTGTATTCCAACCCGTAAAGCAGAAAGCTGAGGAGTCGATGTCGTGGCTCTTTTTTCCGGGTCTCCCGACTTTTGCTTCTGCTCCAGAAAACGTGCCACCTCCTCCTGGCTCTTGCGCAGCGCCTGGGGGGGGGGGGGGGGTTTAGGGTTTAGGGTTTAGCCTCTCTTGCATTGTTGTAGGCTCTTCTGCCGGACTCTCCGGTCTTTGGCTTTAGGTCGCATTAAAGCGTTAGGGATTCGGGCTTAGGGCGTTTAGGATGTGGGGTCCGCGACTTTGAGGCAGCTTCGCAAGGGGTCGCAAGGGGTCGCTCTTCTCGGAGCTCCTAAGACAGTCGAGAAGGACGTAGTCGCTAAGTGCGGAAACACACCGGATACCTCCAATCAAAGAACCATCAGCACTGGCAAGAATACCTATTCCTCAACATCACGGGTCCAGAGTTTAGAGGTATCCTCAGCATAGTACGTCCCAATTTCTCCTACTACCAATGCCTCAGAACCTCAGCGCCGAACCCGTCCTTCAACGCATGCGCCGCACTTTCCTGCCTTCTCGCGCTCTTCTTCGTCCCTCTTGCGCTTCCTTGGGTTGGCAGAGATTTACCCAGCAGGAACTCGAGGTGACGCCGCTGTCGGGAACATGAAACCCCCAAACGGCCCATCGATTCCCCACTCAGGTGAACGATTCGCGAGTGTCCCACAACCCTAAGACCTAAACTCCAAACGACGAACACGAAAAACTCCCAAGACGCAAACCCTGAAGCCCCCACACCGAAAGAACTCTAATCAGTATATGTATGTATGTCTTTATATATATATATATATATAAATATGTAGTGTGCATATACATATGTAGGAATATGTAGCCAGCTAACAAAATTATACATATATATATATATATACACACACATACGTGTGTGTGTGTGTGTCTACACAAAAAAGAGAAAAACAAAAGGGTCCAAGTACCTAATAAACATATACTCTCCTAAATATTGAGCTCCATAACTACTATCCCAAACCCAAGCACTGAATTATAGAGTCCTTTGGACCTTAGGAAACCCTAAACCCTAAACCCTAAACCCTAAACCTTTCCTTTCCGGGGCTCCGCAGCCGCTCCTTCTCGTCCCGCTCGGCCTGCCGGTCGCGAACAGACGTGACCTCGGAGGCTTTGGTAAGGGATTTGGGGCTTAGGGCTTGCAGGCTTTAGGGTTTAGGGGTTTAGGGGGCTTTGGTAAGGGATTCAGGAGTTGGGGAGGGATTTGGGGCGTTCTCCAACTTAGGGTTCCTTGTTAGGTAGCCCAAATAGTGCGATTTCAAGGCTTAGGATTTGGGGCTTAAGATTTAGGGCTCGGGGTTTAAGGCTTTGGGTTCCGGAGTTGTGGGGTTTAGGGTTCTAGGGTTTAGGGTTGTAGCGTTTTTAGGGTTTTGGGGTCTTGGCTGCCAGGGTTTAGCGGTGCAGGGTTTGAGGGCTTAACTTACCTTTGGTTAGTAGGGAATGGAGAATGGGGTACTATTATAACTACTGTAACTACCATTCTTCCATTTCCTACTAACCAATGGTAAGTTAATAGGGTTTTGCTGAGGGCTTGATAAGGATCTTGGAGTATTTGTAAACGAGGGTGTATAGGGTGTTATGGTATGGAGGCTCGTCCATGGGTTCGGGCTTCTTGCTAGAGACTCACGGCTGAGCGTTTAAGCGGGGTTTGGGGTTGTGCATCAATTTTCGGGTGAATCGTTGGGTCTGACAAACTTCCCACCGCGACGCCCAGCTCCCCTTAATGCCAATGTCCAGTCCTCTACTCTCTGCCATCACGACTGTTATCATCAGGAAGACGACGGCAATGACTGTCTCCCCCAAATCTTCTTGTTCCTCCTCCGGCTCCTTCTCCCACGACTACTACTACCACCACCATGCTGCGAGAACGACTACTACTTCTACTCCTACTAGTACTACTTATTGCGACTACTGCTACTACTGCTGCTGCTGCTACTACTATTACTGCTACTACTACTACTACTACTACTACTACTACTACAGCTACTACTGCTACAAGTACTGCTCGTCCTGCTACCGTGTCCACGACCACAACCACCACGGTTCTACAAATTGCCACTCCAAGCATTCTGTATCTTTTCCGCCCGTCAGACTCAGCTTCCTGGCTGCCACAGCGCTGCTTCACAGCGGTGCTAGGAAAATGGCACCCAGACCGGGTCTGTGAGATTGACAACGACACCCTAAGCCACCTGAATACTACAACAAAAGTCTAACTATAAAGCTTACGGATTCCCTAGACCCTAAACCCCTAAACAGCTGTCTTAACGCAACATCAAACATCGCCGCAAAAACTACACACCCGATCGATGATTCCGCGGATCGCTTCAGTTGTCTGAGCACAAATCGAAAGCCTTCAATTGGTGAGGCGGCACCTGGGATCAGGGATTTAAGACTTTGGGTTTAGTTAGGATTCAAGTGATTCAAGGCTGAGCGATACACATACATGTTCCTGTAGCAGTCGATTCAATCCGACTGATGTAAGTTTTTTTGGAGTCTTTGAGAAGAATGGCAATGTGTTCTAGAACCCCGTCCCCGAAAGCAAAGCAGTCCGATGCGCCTTCGTCAGGCACTTTCGAGAAGCCTGTCGCAGACATCGACGGGACATTGCACCGAGAGGTCCAGGCTGTCCAGGCTTCGGCTTGGAAATTTGACCAACTCAACAGTACCCAGGACCACCACAAGCAGCACAACAGAAGCAGAAGTAGCATGAATGCGTGTGCGTGCAGGTAAACCTTAAACCCTAAACCCAAAGACCCTAAACCCCACCAAACCTGAAACCCTAAACCCTGAAGCTTAAACCCTTAACCCAAAGACCCTAAACCCTAAACCTGAAACCCTAAACCCTGAAGCCAGGGTGTGGAAGGAGCACATCCAGCAGTTTGCCGCCTGGTAGTTCTCCATGCCGCACAGAGCCTCGGTGAGCGGCCATGTGGAGGGGTTTCTTGACAACAGGGGTTTAAGTTCGGTTTAGGGTTTAGGGCTTTAGGGTTTGGGGGTTTAGGGGTTTAGGGTCGGTTTTTGGATGCCTCATTATCTGAAGTTCCTTACAATACAGATCCTGCTCTCCAGGATTTGGGGTCTCTATTCGTCCCTCATTTTCAAGAAGTTCATGTCAACAAGGCGGCAGTGGATCTCAACCCGCAACAGGGAATCCAGAACGTTCTTTTGCACAGTGCACCTCGGGTGTTCTGGTCACCTTGCAGAGAACACCCATATTGCAAGCAGAGTTTTCCGTACTTTCTTGGACTGTCATGGAGTTCCATATTTTTGCAGGAATGAGCTGCTAAGCTGAAACAAGAGTTCGCACCGACGTGGACTGAGACTATACAAACATTCTTTACGGCAAACACAATGCACAGACGGACGTATTTTCTTCTAGGATGAGGAGCACGAAATCTCGCAGACTCAATGATACACCTAAAGTGTACATTGGTACAAATCGATGCCAGCTGTTAGGCATGAAGTGCCAATCAGCGATGGACATCGAACACGAGTTCCGCTCCGGGAAACCCGCAAGATCACGGACGACCGAGTGTCTGGGTGACACTTCCAGGTAAGCCCAGTGAGCTCAGAGTAACACGAGTGCCGCAAAGAGCATAGCCACACTCCCATCATAGAAGATCAGGGTGGGCAGGGCGGGCCGAAGCTGATGCAGCTGGTCCTACAAAGAGAGACACAGCTTAAGCCGAGGCTACGGATGTGATTATGTTGCCTCAAGAATGGACCCTTCTAGACCCAAACCATCCAGGCCATGCTACAGAAGGTGATCAATTCTTTACGGCAAACACAATGCACAGACGGACGTATTTTCTTCTAGGATGAGGAGCACGAAATCTCGCAGACTCAATGATACACCTAAAGTGTACATTGGTACAAATCGATGCCAGCTGTTAGGCATGAAGTGCCAATCAGCGATGGACATCGAACACGAGTCTCCAATGTTTCGTGAATGGCTGGATCGGGCAGGAGTGCTACGGAGAGCTGCCAACCTTGATCACATGTCCAAACATCATCGATGCCGTCCCTGGACAAACCATCGGAAGGGTTAGCATCGGAATTAATCCACTCCACCCAGAGCCGAGATCCCAAACGAAGAAGCAAAAGCGAAGCGAGCTGAACTATCTTGTCGACGTCAACGGAAGAACTGTTGCCCCTGATGACTGCCGCGGCTGCGGCCTCATTGTCAATAAACCAAAGAATGTCTTGACCCCGGAGAAGAGAAGGAAGATTGAAAGGTACCAACAACGAGCAAAAGGCCTCCGCTGCAAAGATTTGCGTTTCTCGAGGTTCCCATTCCGCAATCCATGCGGGGGGTACCGTCAAAGCCTGACCAACGGGTTGCCCCTGAGAGGGAAACACGACCCAGCCACATTTGGCGACACCGTTCTCAAAGCTGGCATCAGAGTAGACTACGACAGGCTTCCGAGATGGCTGGAGTGTGTTGATGATCTTTACGGGGGCCGTTCGGGCGATGTGAACCAACAACCTGAGCTCCCGAAGCTGATCATCCGAAAGAGAACGATCCCCATCATCGGAGTACTGGCGCTGCTTAAGGAAGCGAAGAGCCAGCCTGCCGCACTTACCGTGCAGTAAAGACCCCGTCCAACCTGCCTGGCCCCGAAGTTTGGAGGCCTGAGCTGGAGAAAGCTGCCGAGCAGCCGCTGCCGCTTCAACAGCCTCGCAAAGCTTGTGCAGGGAAGACGAGGTGGGTCCACACGTGATGAGGCCTTCGTCAAAGACCATGGAAAAGTCAAAAGCGGCCCCCAGGTAGCAAAAGGCTGAGCGAGGGGGTTGGGTCTTGTCCGGTGCTGGAGGAGAACCCGCCAATGCTAGAACATGAAGGAGAGAAGCTTGGGAAGAAGCCGCTATAGCGCGGATTGCAATGTCGAACAGATCGTCAAAATACGCGCCACAAATATTCGCTAGCAGCCTCCTAGCAACCGCTACCAACAGAGTAGGCAGACGATTGAAAGAGAGAACCGCAGAAGCGAGCCCATAGAGCAATCCTGTATACACCCAGAAGCACCAGCGCTTCTTGACGGGATCGAAAGTAGCCGCGATGGTGAGTCCTTGGTGTAGAGGGTCAACCGGACAGCCACGATAAGCTTCGGGGAGATCCATGATACAGGCTGTAGGGAGAAACCAGTCCGGAAGGAAGCCCCAAAAGAAGATAACGACCTCAGCCATCCGACGAACATAAACGGGAAGACTGTCGATACCAATCGTGTAAATGGTCTCTTCCATATCTGTCGCTAGATTGTGAGATCCTTGCTTGGCATCGTCAATCAGCCTTTGTTTCCCGCTAGCCTGGGTCACTAGAAAACGAGGCACAGGTCGCCAGCAGCCTGATCCAAATTGGCGGTCCGGCTGAGCGACCGAAAAAGGACCCGAGCACCATCCCTTAGAACACTCATCCTGAGTCAAATCCCAAATGGCCTGGGCATCCTGGGATGGCGAGCGATGGATGAGCTCCTGGATAAAGTCCTGAGCTGACTGACCCAGGAACTCTTCCTCGGGCACGTGAGCCGTGTGAGGTATCTCACAAAAAACACCAGTAGGCTCAATAGCACCAACAGCCCTGAAACCCGTGAGGTAGCGCAAGGGCTGCGTGACGTCAGGCCAATCAAGGAGGACTGTGAAGACTGCCAGGGCTAGCGGAGACCGGGTAGACAAACCCGACACCGGAGACACGGACATCATGAACTCCTCGACCGGTTGGAAAGCTTTGACCAAACGATGCAAGCACCGCCGAACATCTTCCTGCCACCGAGGTAAGACAGGGCCCCAGACGCCCAGAGCCCAGGCGGCGAACTCCACATCGGGGTCCACCGCGTTCCCGACTTCAAAGGGGGATGGAAGCAAGCCGGAGGCACGAATGTGTTCAAGCTTGGAGAGGCCCGGCGGGAGCAAGTGATCGAGCCCTTTTTTGGAGTCGCCGGCGGCTCTCTGCCGTCCAACTGCCGCCTGAAGTAAGGCCCGATTGCGTTGCCCGACCCAAGCAGGGCCCTCCGTGACTTCGTTTTGACCCCGATGCCAAAGAAAAAGCTTGAAGGAGAACAAAGACCTGATGCAATGTCCCTGAAGCCGCTTGCGGACTTTATGCCGAGGAGCATCTGCGCACCCGGGGCAATCGGCGAGAATGGCCTGGACGTCGCACAAAACTTGATCAACTGTGCGCTGTCCTGGAAAAGCCTGCAAGAGAGAGTCATCGAACGGCGAACCCGGTATGGCTGCTCGCAGGTGCTGATCATAGACACACTGCATAGCATCAGGAATAGCAACCGCCTCCGACACCAGTACTAGTAGAATGAGCACAATGCTGGGAATGTGGAAGCCGTTGCCTATCCAGGAATTCCGGATTTGCGTGCGGCGATCGTGATGTACATGCTGGAGCGTGCAGGTACCTACCGCGTCAGGGGGGATACAATGAATGGACGCCCTCTCCGAAGGTGTGAGTGTACGCCACTCCCCCTGTCTCCATGCCAACGACACGTCCTCGTAGGATTCCACGGGGAACCGCTTAGAATCCTCCTGAAAGCGATGAACGGCCTGAGCAGACGCCATATGCTGATCATCAAGAGGATGAGGAAACTCTCTGGTAAAGGTAAACACGAGTGCCGCAAAGAGCATAGCCACACTCCCATCATAGAAGATCAGGGTGGGCAGGGCGGGCCGAAGCTGATGCAGCTGGTCCTACAAAGAGAGACACAGCTTAAGCCGAGGCTACGGATGTGATTATGTTGCCTCAAGAATGGACCCTTCTAGACCCAAACCATCCAGGCCATGCTACAGAAGGTGATCAAACACTCTCAACGAAGAGATGAAGTCACTCCGCTCAGGGTTTAGGGTATAGGGTTTATCGGGTTTAGGGTTTAGGGTCCATGACTCGCCAATGACTTAATGCTTCAGGCAAAATGGGTTGCACTGCACTAACTTGGTGGCAATTATGTAAGCCGCTTTTGGATGTTCCTTGTTTCAGGAGATGTGTTCGCAAAATCTGAGTTTCGCATCGTCGCATGTCTGCCTGACTTATGAATAACCAAACCTTTAGATGCGGCAGAGGGTCCTCCAGAATGATACCATGCGGCACCTCGACATAGCAGCCCTGTTCGCAAAAATCGCTGTCCTGGATAGCATAGTTTCCGAGCTCGGGCTGCCGCTTCAACGAGGGATGGGAACTCCATCGACTTAAAACTGCTCCCAAGCACGACGTATCAACTACCCTGGGGCTGGAAGGGAGGCACAGGAAATTCCCCTATTCAACAGCGTTCGTAGACTAGACAGCTATAAGAGCTATGGCTACCTATCCCGAATATGGCTCTGCGGGGTGAGCACTGTCGCGCAGCCCCTCCCGTGAACCTAAACCGCTCGATCTTGAACTCCAAACTCCAAACGCCTCACAGTAGGCCCGAAACTGAACACTCCGACACCCCAGACTTTTAGCCGCTCCGAACACAAATGGTAGGTCGAAGCATGACACCCCTCATCCCCTCAATCCTGACCTCCACAAAGCCCCAAAGCCCTAAGGCCGCAAACCCTTCATCCTAAACCTTGACCCTTCACCCTAAACCTTCCTACAGTAGAAGTCGGAAAGTTGGAATATCATTATCGTAACCCCTTTAAGGTAAATTATAGGGGATCCTACCCTGAAACCATATTCCAACTTTCTGGACGTCCCTTTAAACCTTGACCTAACCTCAAGATCCGAAGCCCGACAAGATCCGCTTGCAAGAAGTTGGGGTGGAAATATGGGGGCCACAGGGTTTTGGCGGTATAGTTTAGAAGCTGCCCCCACCCTGTAATAGTGACTATAAGGATTATATTAGGGCCCTATTGTATTCCTATTATACCACTGTTACAGGGTGGGGGCCCCTTCTAAGGTGTAGTTTTGTATCGTTATCACAAGGAAGGCTAGAGCACCAAGGAACCCCGTAGAAAAGTAGAAGTCACTACTACCGGGTTCTTGAAGGTTCGACGTAAGGATGGGGGTCAGCCGAACCTGCAGTCCCTGTTCGCATAACATCATAGGGTTGATGATATAAATCCTGCATTACCTTAAGGACCCCAAACTATGGGAAATATGGTATATTCCTTATTATGGGTCATGCAGGATTTATATCATCAACCGTAGGGATCCTTGGGGGGGTAGGTTGGGAGGCTGGGGGGGGGGGGGGGGGAGGGGACTAAACTTCCTTAAATAGGCCTTACTAAGTCCTTATTATAGGTATTAAGGCCCCTACCCCTCTGAGGGTCCCTATGATAGCACCCCAGAATCCACAGAGCTCCGACCCCAATAAACACTTCTACCAAACGATCAAGAAAAAGCAGGCAGCTAAATTCTTCAACGAAGGAACTTTCAGCAACACCCAAAAAACCCTACACTGAACCCTAAACCGCCCCTTCTGTCCTTGCTTGGCCCGAAAGGACAGCGGTCCGGCCATTGAGCAAATCCGGGGCCACAGCACCAGGATCCTTCGTAGGATCCGGGGCTTGGGTCTCTAGGATTTACCTGTAGCCGAAAAGACCTACCTTTTTAGGGTTCCTTATCATGATTTCTGTATGTAGTTCCTTAAAATTTAGGTCTTTTCGGCTACCGGTAGGAGTCTGGTTATAGGGTCTAGGGTCTCTGGAGTTTGTGAACTAGGGTTTTGAAGGGGTTCCACAACAGGCGTCGGGCTTCGAAACCAAATGATCGGGGGGGGGGGGGGGGGCGCCTTCTGAAGTGTCTATAAGATCTGGAATGCCTACATTTTCTAGAGTTGGAGGTCGATATAGAATTGAACCCTGTCGAGACTTGAGGCTTGGAGTTCGCGACTCTCGAAGCTTGTGGCCCGTTATGCGGTAAAACCCTCCCTCCTCAATGCTGAGGCCTGCATCCTAGGCTCTGCCCAAATATACATCCTCAAACGACTGCGCTTCCAGAAGAAGAACGCGCCAGACTACTGGTGCACCCACCTCCGGTCTATCTGACAAAAGCTATAGGAAAACCCCAAGCCTAAATCTCCCACCCCTCACCCAAAGAAGCAAACAGCGCCAGGCCGCGGCAAATGAAGGGCACGCCGTCTCTCTGCCACTTCTCCACAAGCCTCGTCGCGGAGGGGCTAGGCTGTAGGATAAAGGGATTTGGGTCTCAGGCTTTCAGGTTCGGTATTTAGGGCTTTCCGAAAACAAGGGGACCTTATTTGGGGGACCTTATAATAAGGATCCTGCTATTTAGGGTACTGCATTAGAGCCCCCTGTTTTCGGAAACTCCCATTTAGGGTTTAGGGTATTTGTATGCAGTTCCTGGGGACCAGGAAACCCTAAACCCTAAACCCTAAACCCTGGTTTCTTTGTTGTGACCAGCCCTGGACCATGAGCCTCGACAAATCCATGGTACAACGGTTGGCATCTCTCTTCTTCAACAACCGGCCCCCAAAAAGTTCAAACTTTCTAAAAATAGAGCTAATATATAAGGCCGAAAAGTTTAAAGTTCCCCCGTTCACTGTCTAAGGCATGAGAT
Source organism: Symbiodinium sp. CCMP2592 (assembly GCA_905221615.1). Taxonomy (NCBI): domain Eukaryota; class Dinophyceae; order Suessiales; family Symbiodiniaceae; genus Symbiodinium; species Symbiodinium sp. CCMP2592. The sequence continues at coordinate 1,145,792 of CAJNDT010005914.1, forward strand.
AGCCCCTTCTCACCGTCAGAGTGCTGTGTATGTAATGATCCTTCATCACCAAATCTCTCAAAGCCCAAGGGTCGGGTCCAGCGTGTCGAACACCAGCCCCAGGTGACTGTCCATGAACCTGCCGAAGCACTGGGTGGTGGGTGTGGGAGTGGGAGGGGGTCGGTATGGACAACTAGGGCTTGGGAGCAAATTTTCTAGGCCGCGGGGCTCAAGCTTCAGGGATTCTCGCATTTTGGATAGAACATCGTCGGGTGGAAAAGGATCCAAGAGCAGTTAAGGGTCTGCCGCGGCCGTTTTGGAAGCTTGCACCACAAGAAAAAAACACGACCTCTCGTAAACCGCGCTTCGGGGCGCAAAAATGTTGGGTCTGAGTCTGAAATGAAATATACCGAGGAGCTGATCAAATCGTCCGGTCTTGCTGATGTTGCCACGCCATCTCGGCAGTAAATGGTGTGGGCGGCACTTCGGCGGCTGGGAGAGATGGAAGGTCTGTTGTGGCGGGATTATGATGACACAACTAGTACCATCACCAGTACCGTAGTCCATAGTTGCGACTACGACGACGACTACGACGACGACTTCGATGACAACGACGACGACTGCCACTGCAACTGCATGGAGTAACCCCAAAACATTCATTCAGACGTGGGGGATTTGCATGCTTCTGAGTCCAAGGACATAGATTTGTGAAACTGCTGAGGTTTCACGCCACCCCCCTGCCAAATCGCAAGCTCGACTGAGCAAAACCGACAAGGAAACTTGGAGGCAACACAAGTGGCAGGACAATAAGAAAGTACCGGAAACACCGAGTAACATGACTGTGCCGTTAAGTGTTGAGCAAGTGTGGTTTGTTACGGGGGGTACCTCCAACTACAACTCCTGCTACTGCTCCTGCTGAAGGATCCAAGTCTTGGCCAGGCAACTTCTCCACCATCAAACCCAGCTCGGTCTCGTTCATGGGGCCCTCCGGCTTTGAGGTTTCAGTTTATCATAGGGGAAAAGGAGGGACCCTTAATGGTGACCCCTACCCTATAATCATGGTTATATTAAATAAGGGTATATACCTAGGGGTCCTTAGTAAGGGTCCCTCCTTTTCCCCTTTGATCTAAGGTCCAGGGTTTACTCTAGCAGAGGGCTTTCATATGTGAGTTTCGGGTTGAATGCTGTTGAGGTCGGTGCCGCCCTACACTTGTATGTCAAGATTTGGGTGTTGGGCTTGGGGCGTCAATTCTTTTGAGGGTCTTGCGCAGGGGCTCGGGATTCTGGGGCTCGATGCGGAATGCGTCAGGTCTTGGATAGCGTGGGTTGAGGGTTCGTGCAAGGGTCAGCATTGTTCGTTCCGAGCAAGGACCAGACAACATCTAAAAATACGTCGAAGGTTTCATGCACAAAACGCTCTCAAAACATGTGTGGAGTGCGGTTCTGCCTTTTGCAACCGAACAGGAGGCTTGCCCCCCGCCCGTCGATGCAGGAAGCCTTCTCCAATGAACGCCGGCATCCGGAGCCCGAATCACCATAAACCCCGAAAGACGAAAACCCCAGAACAACGGCTCAACGACGCAATGGTCGAAACTACGGCTAGCTACGGCTCCTGCTCGGTCCCCGTCATAGTATACGGTTACAAAAGTGGTAAACCCTGCATCCGTGCCGTTACCTTTTTATGCAGCCTAGGGTCTAGGGGTTCTTCACACAAGGGCTCCGAAACCCTACACGCCTTAAGCCTGAAACCATATAAACCCTTACCTTAGCCTGAAATCCCAAAAACCAACCCTTGCCGAAGCCTCGAAAAACCATCAACCCTGCCGTCAACCTTCAGCCCGAAAACCCCTCACTTCGGCCCTAGGGTCTAGGGTTTAGGGTTTAAGGTTTAGGGTTTAAGGTTTAGGGTTTAAGGTTTAGGGTTTAAGGTTTAAGGTTTAGGGTTTAGGCCGTTTAGGGTTTAAGGTTTAGGGTTTAGGGTTTAACCCAGCCTTGGCTGGGAGCTTGTTGGGATTCTTTACGAAGTGGATCCTCGGCTCCAAAAAACCCCTCGGCCCTAATCCCTTGAACCCCTCGGCCCTAATCGCTTGAACCTCTAAGCCCTAAACCCGAATTCCTGGAATACTTCTCCGGGCTCAGTGTCTTGTACGGTTGGTTGAGGGTTCAGGATGTACAGTTTAGTCCTTGCTCTTCACGAGCTCTAGGGATGGAGGGTCGGGGGGTTGGGTACCATGAAAAGGCCGAATTTGCCAGGGTTTGCCGACTTAAAACAGGCTTACTATCAGGGTTTCTCAATCGGATGGGTGCAGCCCTGGGTTCTGCAGGGGGGGGGGGGGGGGGCGTCCAAACCCTGGGTCCCAACCCCTAAAGTCAAAACCTGAGAAAAGTGCGAAACCACGAAGAAAACGCTCAATCCTAGGCTCTTTAGAGCCCGAAGCCCTAAAATCGCCTGTGCCTTCCTACTGATGTACCTTAAACTACCAAACCCTACTTTTTTGTAGGTTCTTATTATAAACCCTAATATGGAATTTATAGGGACGCTACAAAAAAATAGGTTTTGGTAGGTTAAGGTAGAACACCCTGAACCCTAAACCCAAATCGAGCCCGTCTTGGTAACAAGGACACGCTGAGGTTGCTCCAAGATGCGAGAATCCCAAAGGCTGCTCCTTGACATCTGTCGTATTTATGTAGGGGCCTTAATTATTAGTCAGAATAAGATTTTGGGAGGGGGTATATTATACTATAGTTAGAAGAAGGAACCCGCACATTAGTATTGGTAATTATCAAGACCCGTATATTATGGCCATTCAGGTCGAAAGTTTTTTGGCAGTTTAGGATGTTGGTGTCGGGTTCGAGGGTGTGTTAGGGATTTAGGTCTGTGGAATTTGAGGTTTCAGATTGGTAGGTTGAGTCGCGATTGAAGGTTCAGGGCCACCCTTTGGAGCACTAATACAGGTAGGTGGTATGAATGTGCGTGCAAACTGCTGGTGATGTCTGATGGCAATAAGACCCCTGTTTAAGAACACTACGAAGAATGACAAAAGATGGCTGGAGCGATCAGGGAGCAGCGATTGTAAGTTGAGATATGGGGGTGTCCGAAAACAGGGTACCCTAAAAACAATATATATATATATATATATATATATATATATGTATATACACATATATATATATATAGTACCCTAAATAGTAGGATCCTTATTATGAGGACCATAAAAAAGGTCCCTTAATTCTCGGAAACTCCCACATTGTTGATCAAAACAACTACATACACCAACAAATTCAATTCAAGTGGACAAAAACCATTGTCGCAATGACATTTACAAAATATCATCATTCATCACAATTCGTCCAGGATGCCGGTGTTGTCGGAAAGTAGGCATTCCACGTGACGGGCTGGTCCTCTCGGACAAGCTGCTCGGACTACATAAGCGTCTTGGGCTCAGGGATTTGCGTTTTCGGGGCTGCTGTTTAGGGTTTAAGGTTTAGGGTTTAGGGTTTAAGAAGAGCAGTAAGTTCACCGACCGCAGTTGAGGGATGACTCCTAATTTGATGGGAGGCCAAAAGAAAAGGTTTAAGATTCTTGGGGTAAGGATTCCTTGATATGAACCCCATTATGAGAACCCTAATCCCTACTAAACCCCCATAGGCTAAAACCCCTTTTGGCCTCCTATGATAATAAGACCCCTCATTCAAAGGCATCCCGACGGCCTCTGTCTCAGGATCCGTGACCCCCAACTGGGAGTTTCCGAAAATTAGGGGTACCTTTTGTGCGATCCCTATATTAAGGATTCTTTTTTTTTAAAGTGTAGTGAGGATTCTACTATTTAGGGTCCTATATTAGGGCCCCCTATTTTCGGACACTCCCAACTCGAATCAAAATTCTTTCAGAGGGCGCACGCGGCTGAGACCCCTGGAAATGGAGCTCTACATGCAGCTCAATATTGGGGCCTTCGATTAATGGGCTTATTCTTATTCTTATTCTTATTCTCATTCTTATTCTTATTCTTATTATGAGTACTGTTGCTGCTATTAATGATACTACTATTACTCTGACTGTTATTACTACAATGAATCGTAAGTCTTAGTGATCAAGGATCGACGCTCCTCTCCTCGTAGGAGGTGTTCTTGCAGTGCGTGTGCTGCTTACCATGGCCCGGCTCGTGGTTGCACCACCCGCCGAAGTAGCCTGGGCTTTTACTTGGAGGTTCATGGTTAGTTATAAGTAGGGTTGTAAGTAGGATAACTACAGGTATAACCCATATTAAGGGACTTATAACCCTACTTATAACTACCCATGAACCTCCAAGTACCTGCGCGGGTTCGGCCCTTTTAGCATGGCCGTTTATTACGGCTTCTTCGGCTTCCAGCAGCTGAAACCTGGAGATGGTTCGAAGGAGCGATACGAACCCCAAATCCTAACTAATCTGTGAGGTTTAGGGTCTATAGGTAGGGTTTAGGGTTTAGGGTTTAGGGTTCAGGGTTTAGGGTTTAGGGCTTAGGGTTTAGGGTTTAGGGTTTAGGGTCTAGGGTTGACCTAAACGCTCAACCCTCTAAGTGGGCCGAATGGTTGCTGCCCACAAGCTGGCCACGAAGTACGCGGCGGCCTGTAGCAGATGGCTGAAGGGCTCACAGAGAGAACCGACACTACATCTGCACAGGGTGTGGGGGTTGTTTCTCTTGCCTTAAGGATCATGTTTTGCAGACTGCGAAAATGAAGCGACAGGGCTTTCGGGGAGGGTTAAACGGTCTGAGTTGATGAGGTCGACGATGATGATGGTCATACTGATGCTGACGCTGCTGATGAGAGCATGTTGACGAACGACGATGACAACGATGCTCCGATGAAGATGGCGGACTGCTCTCCGAAAAGAGCTGTGCCGGCCTTCTTAAATTTCTCAAACTTCGCGAACAGCATCTGCATGGACAGCCTTCTACCCTCTTGGACCAATGGGTTGCGATTGACGTCGTTGTGGACGAGTGTGTTCCTGCACCCGGACTTCTTACTGCTGGCAGCCTAGGACGGGACGACGCTTGGCCCGTCGTAGTGGCCACAATGTCCACTAGCCCTTAGACGCAGGGGCTCTGCGACCCCGCAACCGAAACCCCTCAATCGTCCAGAACCCAAACCTTTAGATCCTGCCAACCCCAAACCCTCTACAGCCCCTCCTGGACCTTATCCCAAAACCAACATCGATCCCATACACCCCAACATCAACCTTACATAAACCCACCCGCAAGATGAACCCTGCATAAGACCAAACTCGAACAAGCTCAACACAAACCGATACTCCAACCCAACACAGCAGAATCCGGTCCGAAATCGCCTTCGGATCTACCCTAAACCCTAAACCCCCAAAGTCCTAAAACCTATACCCTAATACCCTAGTCGCCTTCGGATCTCCCGTTGCATAGGTGTGCTTGTGGACGTACTGAAACCTTGAGTTCGGTGAAGGCGTGGTGGCGACGTCGGAGGCGGGCCTTTTCCGAACGATTGAGGGGGAGGTCTGGGGCTTTGGGACTTGGGTGGTTGTCAAAATTATGGGTCCCTTTTTGGGTCCCTAATATATTACGGCTACTATTTAGGGGACCCAGAAAGGGACCATAATTTTGACAACTACCGAATTGAGGGGAAGCCTTGGGCTTTGGGACTTGGGGGCTAGGCTACAGTTTGTAGGAAACGTATAGTGTTGTCTAAACATGTTGACAGAAGCATGCCGAAACGTGTTGACTGACATGATTCGACCGAAACGTTTGGACCGAGACGTTCTGACAGACACGCTTTGGTGAGTCGTGTTGACCGAAACGTTTTGACCAACTCGCTGGGCTGGGTTAGGCAATTCCCAAAAGGGTCTAAGCTCCCTAAACCCCTAAGCCCTAATGCCCTAGAGCCCTAAACCGCTAAACCCTAAACCCTCAACTCCTAAGCCCCTAAAAACCCTAAACCCCTGAACCGTACAACCTGGCCCTAGTAGTTTTGAATTTCTGGCCCTGGTAGCTTTGAACTTCACCGAAGCGTGCGGACCCCAGCTTGGCGGGATTGTTTCAAGCCATCTTCCTCTTGAGGATTCAGGGTTTGATATAGGGGCCTCAAAAATTAGAATAGGGTCTTCGGGGGCCATTATACTATAATTCGCCTCCGCCCCGGCCGAAGCGGTCAGAGGTTCCTATTCGGAAAACGTGTCGACGAGCCCCAAGGTCCGGCTGTGAATTCTCGCCTTCTCCACTGGATTTTGGCTTTCTGTAGGCAGTCCCACCCAATTTTCCTCCGTTTCCCCGCCCACGGACAGGGTTCAGAAACTGAAACTTGCCACAAAACTTACAGGTTCGGACATTGGCATTGAAGGCTTTAAGCAGTACGGTGCAGGGCTCCACGAGTTAACCCTTTGGCGGATTGCGGGCATCGGAGATTCAAGCATCGCTATCGCCCAGCTAGGGGGTATGTCGAATATCAGGCACAGGATTCGGAGATGCAACAAGTTTTCTAAATCAGGCTCCTGTACGCAGACCCCAGGATGATAATTATTTGGCACATGCGTGTGCCGCCGGGCCGAGGCGGGCGACGCGAAGCGTTTCAAATTATAATAAGGAACCCCCACCATAAGATTGATAATCAGGGCGTGGGAAGTGGGGTTTCAAGGTTTCGGGTTGGGTCTGAGGTCGAGTTAGGGCTCAAGCGGCAGGGTGCGGGGATGAAAGTTCAGGGGAACACACGGACGTTAGGAAATATAGCATGGTCCATTATGAGCCAGGGAAACTAGCCATACTTGGCAGTGTCAAAAGCTGTATAGGTGTGACAACAGCGATAAGGGAACGGACAAAACCAGCAGCCATGACCAGGTATTCATAGTCGGACCGTGGCCATACGAAACATAGCACCAAAACCGTCTTCGTCTGAATTAAATATAACTATCCCTAAACCCTAAACCTTAAACCCTGTGCACCTTAAGCCTCAAACTCTGAACCCCCGCAAGCTGAGGCCGGCTCCTGGGCGCGGCGTTGCCGGAGCCACGAGAGCTCAGCTCGGCTTGGATAGCCGCCAGGGCTTCCTTGGGAGCTTACGGTTTAGGGTTCAGGCTTTAAAGGTTTAGGGGTTTTTGTTTAAGTGCAACGGACCCTTTCTTCGAAATGATGCAGCCAAAGGTCGGCTAAGGCTTAGGGGTTTAGCGTTTAGGGCTCAGGGTTTGGGGTTTAGGGTTCAGGATTCAGGCTCGAAAGGGTTGAGGGTTCAGGGTTTAAAGGTCTAGGGGTGTGGGGTTTGGTGGTTAAGGGGTTTCGGGTGCAGGGCGTCACTTGGGGCTTAAGTTTAGGGGTGTAGGTTCTAGCTTTGGGCGGGGGGGGGGGGGGGGGGGGGGGGCGTTTGAGGCTTTAGTGATACCAACGAGCACGGTCCGAACAATCATGAGTATCGACTTCATGGAAATAGATCTCAAGCTCTTTTGCGGCAATTGTAACGATGCAAAAACCACAAGTGTAATAATCGCAATGATATTCTAAACCCTATGTAGCTCACTTGCTGAGCTTGCTGTAAACCCTGACATTATACTCCCTCTGCCCTAAGCCCTAAACCCTAGACCCTAATGTAGCTTGTTTTGCTTTGAACACTGATGTTATAGTCCCTTGCCACTTTAATACCCAAAACCCCAGACCCTAAACCCTAAACACCGAAACCCTAAACCCCTGAAGCCCGAAACCCTAAACCCCGTTAAACCCCTAAACCCCAACCCCTAGACACCGAAACCCTATCTATATTGAACTTAGAACCCTAGCAAAAGTTCTAATTTTAGCTGCTTCTTAGGGCCAAAAAATAACCCAAAATTAAAAAATATTTCCAATAACCAATAATTTATAATAACCAAAAATTAAAAATTCTTCCTAAGTACCAAAAATTAAAAAAAATCTAAGTACCCCTAAGTCCTTGCCACAGCGTCGGAGAGCTCCTTTTCGGCCCAGAGGCCGAAGTTTCCCAACTGCGCGTCGCCCCAGGGCCTAGGGTTTACTTGGAGGGTCTTTAGGGGATTTAGTAAGGGCTCCTTTAAAGGGGACTCTTAGGGTTCCTTTAAAGGGCTATATAAGGGTAGTATAGGGTTTACGGTTTAGGGGTTTAGGGGACTTAGTAAGTAGGTAGTAAGTAGACTTATAAGTACCCTAAAAGGGACCCTAATTGGGGTTATGGTACTTATAAGTCCTTAAAATAACCAGTTACTAAGTCCCCCGACCCTCCAAGTAGGGTTTAGGGTTTAGGGCCTCTTCATGTCCGTGGTCAAGGGTGTGGAGTTTAGGGTTTTAGGTTTTGGCTTTTTTAGGGTTTTGGGGTTTGGGGTTTTAGGGTTTAGGGTTTTAGGGTTTAGGGTTTAACGTATAAGGTTTTGGGTGTACGGTTTAGGATTTAGGTTTAGGTTCTTTTACGTGAACTGACTCTTTTCCGGTGCAGGATGTTCGAGAGCCTGCCTCTGGTTGGAGGCTTACGCTATGAGGTTTAGGTTTAGGCTTTAGGCTGAAATTCGTTATGGCTTTAGGTTTCAGGACCTTTGGGTGTGGGGCTTTGGGGCTTGAGGCGGTTTTCAGCGGACTACTGCGCCTTGGAGGTGCTTCAGCTGTTTCTAGACAGCTCAAGCAGAGGTGCCTACATCATTGGACCAAGTGACCGGGAAATGAGGTGGAACCGCAAACAAAAGCTATCCCTGACTCTTCAGCCCCGCTGTGTCAGCCGGATGTTGGGGCTTTCGTGTCGTCTCGGGGCTCAAAGGAGTTTTCGATCAGCCGCGTAAGCCCCCAGCTCGGGAACTCATCAAACAGTTTGCGGTTTAGGGCAACCATGCCAAGCAGTAGATACGACGACAACGACGTGTCGTCGACGGCCACGGCAAGAGCAACGGCAACAACAACACCAGCAGCAGCAGCAGCGGCGGCAGCAGAATTAACAACAGGCGCAACCACGACAACAGGAACAGTAGTAGAAATTTGGGTTCAAAGTTTAGGGTTGTGCATGATTGAACCCGCCTCCAGCCACCAAGCTCTGCCAGCCTTCCAGGTTCAGCTGTCCAAAAGAGGGCACGGTTTAGGGTTCAGGGTTTAGTGCAAATACAACACGTCCCAAAGCGCTACCTAGTCGAAGCCTTGAGGCTGGGAGGCTCTTTTGGGCTTAGCCTTCACGGGTCTAGGGGTCAAAGCGCAGCCTTAAACCCTCACTCTGAACCTTCAACCCTGAAACAGTGCAACACTGCAGTTTAGGGTTTTGCTCGGTTGGTTGGTTGGTTGGTTGGTTGGTTGGTTGGCTGGTTCAAAGACACACGTGTTACCTCTGGGCAGAGAGATAAGGTTTTCAGTCTTACAGGCCTGCAAACAGAGATGACAAACCCCAAACCCTAAACCCTAAAACGTCCTGGGAACAGCACGAAGGCGCAAGAAATATCGAGGTCTTAGCACTGCTCTGGGCATCTTGGGTCGACGTTTTCCAAAGTCGGAGCTCAAGCGCAAACCCGGAACCCCAGGCGGCCCCGGCCTTCCGCGCCTTCGAGGGTTTAGGGTTTAGGGTTTAGGGTTTAGGGTTTAGGGCGAGCTCGACCCAAATCTATGCCCCAAATGGCCCACTGCTCATCTATGAATACTGATTTAGGGTTTGCAGTAGAAGCCACAAAGTTGGAACATCATTATCCTCATTCCCTTAAGGTAAAGTAGAGAGAATCCTAGCACTAATCATCCTAAACTCATGTTCCAACTTTCTGGGGTTCACTATAGGGTTAGGGGATACTCCCCATCGCGCTTGTCAGAGACCCGCGCCTGGCCTCCTGGCGCCCTGCACGGAGTTGGGTCCCTGCTGGACGACCAGCACCTTCCACCAAGCAAGTTCAATGACCAACAGCTACAGAAATATTTTACAGAACTTAAACCCGAAACCCTAAACGCCCTGAAGTAGCTGCTGGTAGCCGTTGAACGTACTTCTCCTCAAAAACTCTAGGCTAGGGCTAGGCCTAGAGGTAGGGTCCAGGGCAGCCCAGGCCTAGGCCCTCGGGCGGAGCGGGCTCGGCTCTACCCCTAGGCACCCCTACGCTGGCCTAGACCCCAAGCAAGGTCCTAGACTAGGTCTGCACCAGGTTAGAGTCGGAGAGCCCAATACCCCTTAATTAAGGAATATAGCCTTAAATCATAATATGAATCCCCTTATGGTTTATATAAGGTATAGTCCTTAATTAAGGGGCATTGGGCATGTTTTTTCATGAAAAAATATGAGTCCCCTTATAATTTAAGGTATATTCCTTGATTAAGGGGTATTGGGCTCTCTGGGGGAGTCGGAGCTTCGGGATGTTCGAGAGACACTCTTCGAGCAGCCCTCAAAGAAGCTGAAAAGCCCGGTCCTGAAAAGTTCAGAGAGAAAGTTCTGAAAACTTCGCTTAGGGTTTAGGGTTCAGAGTTTTCGAAACTCAAGGGTTTTTTATTTAGGGTTCCTGCAGATTCGGGTTCGGGACTTCTGGGGACTGGAACCACGGCTTATGGGGGATGGCCCTAGAAGCCAGCCAGTCATAACAAGCACTGGCTCACTTTCAAAGGAGAAGCCCAATATAAGTTGAGGGCCGTCGGGCTCCCAAACGTTAAACCCCAAAACCTCCAAAGCCATGAGGCCAAGATGCAAAGAGCACACCGAAAGCAAACGCCAGCACCGCCGTGCCCAGACGCGCCAGAGCCATTTGCTTCGAATGGGGCTGGAAATCACAAAAATCACAAACTCTACAGATACGGGAGGTTCTGGAAATAAGGGTACCTTAAATTTCAGGGTCCCTAGCAGAAGGATCCTACAGTTTCGGGGTCCATCAGTATGGAGTCCCTCATTTTCTGGCAGTGGCGTATGGAGGCTGCTCTAGACTAGGATCCGTTTTCAAGCCTCCGCGTCATACAGACGAGACCACGCCAAACAGTGTTGTCACCACGGTTTGCATAGTATTAGGTCACTTTCAACTACGACACGTCTTTTGCCGCTAAATCCTTCCTTGCCGTCGCAAAACTGGCGAAACCCTGAATCGCTAAATCCTCGCACCAAGAATCTGAACCTGATCCTAAACTCTGAACCAAAAAAGCCAAATGAAGGCCTACGCGGTTGGTTCGAGCTGTGATGAGCCACGGACAAGGACAAGCGCGACACCTCCTTCTGGGATAGGCTTTAAGGAGCTGGGGTTTAGGGTTTAGTTTTGGGGTTTTGGGTTTGGGGTTCTCGGTTTTGGGGTTTATGGGTATATAGGGTTGAGGGCTTGATTTAGGGGTTAGGCTCCTGGTCTAAGGCTCAGGCTCAGGGTATCTCAGGGTCGCGGGCATTGGTCTCAGGCCTGATTGGGCGGGGTTGCCAAAACAGCACCTCCTGGTGAACACGCACCCAGAGAGCCCAATACCCCTTAATTAAGGAATATACCTTAAATTATAAGGGGGCGCATAATATGATTTAAGCCATATTCCTTAATTAAGGGGTATTGGGCTCTCTGGGCACATGTCTTAGCTCCGGACCATCCCCGGCCATTTCTTGTTGCCCTTGTACGACATGGCTCACGACGAGTGTTGCTTTGACCCGGTAGCCGTTCCAGTCAACGAAAGAGGCCTAGAGACCGTGTGCTGCTTGAGTGGGATCTTGCAAAGATGTGACGATGAATCTGTCTGGGCTGCTACGAGCTAACGCCCTGCTGCACACTAGTTGCTCTGTGCCCCTGAGTGCAGGTGTCGGGCCAATGCAGAAGTCTGGTGGTGACACGTTACAGAGCCATGTGCCGTCGGCATGTCCGTCAAGAAGCTTCCCGAACTGGCCTTAATAATTAGAATAGGCTTTTGATCTAGATTTTTCTTTAACAATGATGATAAGGAACCAATATGCAGAGCCTCAACTGCAGCTTCCAGGGTGCCTCTTGGGAGCATGGCATAGCAACCCACCCTTCTCACAGAACTTTGAAGTTCCTCTTTCCTTGCTTGTTTTCCGTCCAGAAGCTGTCTGCAAAAGTGGGTAGGGGATTTTTTAGGGTCTCTTAAAGTGGCTAGGGTGTAGGGTTGAGGGCTTAGGGTGGCAACAGTTCACCATTGCCTCACCGCTGGCAACTTGGCTGCGCGATTTGGCGCGGAGCTCGGCAGGGCCTGGAAAAGGGCAACGGTAAGACATGCAACAGACTCTAATATAGGGGCCTTAATAATTGGGTTTTGGGGCCCATTATACTATAGTTATAGTCAGGAACCCCCAAACTAGTATGGGTTATTGATCAGGCCCCCATAGTAGCTGCTAGGGTTTGGGCCAGGGAGGCTCCTCTGTACTTCTCTGTCTCTGTGGCCAAATTAAGGCAGCAACAACACCACCACCACCAGAAGCAGCTCTAAGGGAATGCTCTAAGGGAATGGGCATGAGGGGTTTACTGCACTGCAGTCTAAGCCCGCAGACGTTAACCCTGAACACGGAAAGGACTTCGAGGAAGCGAGAAGAAGACTTACAGCAAGAACTTTGTCCTGAATTTTAAGGCCCCCCTAAACCCTAAACCCTAAACCCCTAAACCCTAAGCCCCGGAGACCATGTTCACATCCCCAAGACCTCTGCAACAGTCGGCTTTTCTTGCGTGCCAGCGCAGGATTGCACATGGTTGTTGTGCGCTGTGGCATCACATCTATCAAACCCAAACAGACAGGAACAGTATTACATAGTATGATGCACTATACCATAACTTACCACAACAAAGTTATGTCTGATAAAACAATCATAGAACTCACAACTTCATCCAAACCTCGACCTCCCTCACTCGTTGGTCAAAGAAAGGCCATCCGTGTCCACGAGGCCCCTCAGATATTCCCGGTGGTCATGGGATGCACGACGTCTCTGACGTGGGGCGGGGAGGGGGCTTGAGTGCTTGCTCCCATTGTGTGCCCCTCCCCACCCCACTTCCCGCAAGCGTAGGTATGTGTGCCAGTCTCCCGTCGCCTCACGACGTGCCATGGCAAGCTGCCGATCTGCTCCGAACCCCACAGGGTCAGAGCGACCGGAACCAGGAGACTGGAGACTAGCAAGGAAGTCACCGCGCGCGAAAATCCCTTCCTTCCAGGGGCCCCAGTAGGCAGACATGACGCGCTGCCGTGCTCATGACTGCACTGGACGACATATCAAAGACGGGGGCTATGGTAGGAAAGGCTGCCCTTCTCTCTCGGTTGCATACACGGCCCGAAGAAACTTGGAAGCTCCGAGCAGGGAAACCAAAATGGGCAGATGTGCCGAACCTCACCGGCAGACTTCAACACTGTCACAGAAGCACTGCCCAAAACTGCCAAGTTTCAGCCAAAGGGAAACCTCCGGTGCGACCGTTTCCCTCGCTGCGCGGGTGCTGGTCACAGACTCACTGCCTTTTCAAGAGCTCTGGGTGCAATCTGGCGGCACCACACCAACAAGCGCCGTGATGTGCAGGCGTTTTTCTTGCTTTCCAGCGTGAGGGGCTGCAAATGGCAGCTAATGCAGGAACCTGATCAAGAAATCCACCATGTAAACCTGTAAGGGTCCATATGCATAGATGCATCCTATTTTGGAGTTATTGTTTTAGCCAGGTTCCTGCATTACTGTACCTGTACCCCTTGGGCTCGGTAGCCTCTCAACCTTTTTGCTCGCAGATGCTGAAGCAGCACAAGCCATCACTCGGCAGAAGCAGTTTCTTCGCCAAGTGCCTTCCTCAACAACACTCATTTTCCTCCCCTCGCAGCAGCGGCAGACTGGGGTGCTAGTTGCGCCTTTTGTGGGAGTTCCCCTTTTCTCTAGCCAACCAGTACTCCGCGAAGACAGGCACGCGGCGTACCGTTCCCCATGCCCCGACTGTCAACTGATTCCATGCCCAAGTTGCGCCTCTTCAGTTTTCAGTGCGGAAAGACAGCCATCTGCAGACAGTATAGCACAAAATCGAGACATATCAAGATGCATGAGAAACGACAAAGGGGAAATCCGACCTACCTTGCTTCCACAAAGGCACATGCCCATCCCTCTCATCATGTCTGACATGAGAATGCCACTTCCAGCTGCAAGCATCTCTTCCAGTGTGTGGCAGCATGCTCCGTGCGACCGACGCGCGGCTAGCGCTTTGGCAGGATATGAAGGAAAAACGAGATATGTTTTTGAAAGGCGAGTGACTGTAGACATGAAGCAGAGAGAAAACAAAGTATTGCATCCGCAGAAAGACCGTGGACCACAAGGTGTGTTCAATCGCTGCAGCTGAAAATAACGCTTCACGTTAAGAACTGATTTCCTGCGAAGATGGGATGATCCAAACGAACTCAAGCCGAAGACCCAAATCTGTAACTAGCACGAACTTTGAAGCGTCAACTGCCCATCCAGGATCGGATGTCCCACCTTCCAGGATCCTACCTGCATCCATGACTCACACTTATCAGAGTATGAGTCTACATTCTATGTGTGGTCTTGCTGGGCGGAGGTCACCCAAAACCCAGCCCAGATGTTGTCGGTTAGGGTTCGGAATCCATTTTGGCGAAAGTTAGGCTTATAGGCTCAAGGTTCGTCATACCATAGATGTCTTAAAGTCATTAACCGATACCCTAAACCCCAAACCCTAGACCTGCTGCTTTCGAGAGCTCTCGTCACCTCCGCTCCGATGTCGGCTCTTTCTGGAATACCAGGGTCCCCTCTCGAACCGCCGGCAGTGCGGCAATGCTGTCTCAAGCCCCATGCTTCGCCATACAGGAAGAGAAAGAACCATAGACGAACCCTAGAAAACGACAGGGAGACCTTAGAAGAGTCAAAAGGGGTCCCTGATGTTGAGACACTCAGTGCACGTGCCCTTTTGCCTGGTGCGGGTAGAACATTCAGAGCTTCTCAGACTGATCTGCAGCATCTTTCGCACCGGGCTCCGCAGTTCTGCTCGGCCACTGCGGAACTGAGAGCTGCATCGAGATCTACAGAGCCCCTTGCTTTATCCAGGTTCTGCCTCAATGCCCCCGAAGGGAATAGCTTCTGGGTGAGTTTAGGTACCTGGAGCTCTTGCAATGCGGGCATCATGCCGGATACAATCACAAGCTCGCAGGTCCAGCTTTACTGCTGACACGGGCTGCAGCAGAAAGCGCTCGGCGCGGAATCACTTCCTACACCTGCGCAAAAGCTATCAGCAAGCCTACCACTCAGCATTCCCAGTACCTACCACGACCCGAAACCTCAACCGTCCACCCTGAGCCTCGAAACAGCCCGGAGCTAGCTCACATGGGCGGCAGAGCTGGGTATCCCGTTGGTGGCGGATAGCCCGCGGGAGGAGGCCCAGGTGGGTAGCTCGCCGGAGGAGGGTAGCCTGGTGGGTAGCCTCAGGGAGACCGAGGGTTCAGTGCTTCTGGGCTTCGGGGCTTTGGGGCTTTGGGGCTCGTTTCATGCTAATATTCTGACCAGGGCTCTTCTTAAACATATGGAAGACGAGAACGAGAATGACAGGACGACCAGGCACTCACCACGACGACGACGACGTCAAGCCCCCAACTGCGACCGTCACTGCGAACAGTTCAATACCCTCATTGACGAACTTGCTACTTCAAGCACACCGCCGCTGTACTTGCGGCTTGCTACTGCTGTGGCTCCTTCTGCTTGATACTGCAACCACAACCATAAACATTTAACCGGTGTGTAATCCACTTCTTCTGCACCTGACCATCACCCCCCGCAGTATCCTCATCATCATCATCATCATCATCATCAGCAGCATCATCATCATCCTCCTCGTCGTCATGAACATCGTCATCATCAGCATCAGCAGTAGCATCGTCATCATCATCTTCATCATTGTTAGGAGCATGATCCTGACCATCATCAGCAACAGCAGCAACAAAAACAACAACCACGACAACAACCGCAGCAGCAGCAGCAGCATCGTCAGCAGCGGCATCGTTCTCATCATCATCATCATCAGCATCATCACCACCACCGCCATAAGACCTTACCATCACCATCGTCATTATCGGCATATCGGCATAGTCTTCCCCCTCATCGTCATCCTCGTCATCGCCATCGTCGTGGCCATCATCATCAGCAGCGGGTGCGTCACCATCACCACCGCGTGGCCATTGTCATGACCATCGCCTTGTCATTGACCATGAACTCAGCTTAGCTGTTCTTGTTTTTCAAGCTCTCAAGGTCTAAACCCTAAACCCTAAACCTGGGGTCAGTGCTGCCACTCATGGACTCCTACACTCCAGTGCCTCGAAGCCGCACGAAACTTACAGAAGGGTGGAAGCTCTGTAGGCCTACTCTCACCAAAGTTATACTAGAATGTACGATCATATAATCTAATATAACATACTGTAATATACCATAATCTATTATAACATACTATAATATCATATATATGTTTATATTTTTATATTATAATATACTTTCAAAATAGTATACGAACACTTTCAAGGCATCGGCCGTAGGCTGGTGGTGGTGCGTAAGCACCCGCCGGCGGTGGTTGGGCGTACTGGGGCGGCGGTGCCTTCGGAAAGTCCACGCACTGTTACAGGGGCTGGTGCTGCTGCTACTGCAGGTGATGATGTACTAGCGGTACAAGCGTCACAGCAAGGCTGTGAGGACACACACACACACACAAGCATACATGTGTAGGATCTTCTGGTGGCAGGCAGTTCTATGCTGTTGCTTCTGATGACGGTGGCCGCGGCAACCGTTCATGACGTGAAGACGATTTTCTTTGCAGCAGTAGCAAGGACATTCGGTTGTAGCAGGCGGAGCAGCAGCAACAGCAGCAACGATGGAGGAAGTGCTGCAGCAGCGCAGCAGAAGCTGTCGAAAAAGATGCAATAGCAGCCGGAGCAGCAGCAGCAGCAGTAGCGGCAGCAGGAGCAGGAGCAGGAGTAGTAGGGTAAGAAGGAGCAGTAGGGTTAGTAGGAGCAGTAGGAGTAGTAGTAGCAGTCGTAGCAAGCAGCAGTAGCAGTAGCAGTAGCAGTAGCAGTAGCAGTAGCAGTAGCAGTAGCAGTAGCAGTAGCAGTAGCAGTAGCAGTAGCAGTAGCAGTAGCAGTAGGAGTAGGAGTAGGAGTCGGAGTCGGAGTCGGAGTCGGAGTCGGAGTCGGAGTCGGAGTCGGAGTCGGAGTCGGAGTCGGAGTCGGAGTCGGAGTAGGAGTAGGAGTAGGAGTAGGAGTAGGAGTAGGAGTAGGAGGAGGAGGAGTAGTAGTAGTAGTAGTAGTAGTAGTAGCAGGACTAGTGGTAGCAGTAGTAGTAGTAGTCGTCGTAGTAGCAGTAGCAATAGCAGTAGCAGTAGCAGTAGTAGGTGTAGCAGCAGTCGTAGTAGCAGCTGCAGCAGCAGTAGTGGTACTTGGTAGTGGCAGTGGAAGTGCTATTGCCAGTGCTCGTGCTGGTGGCAGTGGCAGTAGTTGCGGTAGTGGATGGTTGTGGATGGTAGTGGAAGTGGCTGGGTAGTGGAAGTCGCTGGTAGTGGTACTGGTAGTAGTAGCAGTAGTAGTAGTAGTAGTAGTAGTAGTAGTAGTAGTAGTAGTAGCAGTAGTCGTCGTCGTCGTCGTCGTCGCCGTCGCTGTCGTCGTCGTCGTCGTCGTCGTCGTCGTGGTAGTGGTAGTCGTAGTAGCAGTAGTAGCAGCAGTAGTAGTAGTAATAGTAGTGGCAATAGGAGTTGTAGGCTAGAGTCGAGTAGCAGTAGTAGGAGTATAGTCGTCGTCATGGCCGCAGTAGTAGCAGCAGTAGCACTAGTGGCAGTGGTAGTGGGCAGGAACTCATCATTCATGCACCTATAAATGTGCACCCTGAAACGGCCCTGAAACTCTGAAATTATTCTGGAAACTCTGGAAATCTAGTGCCCGGGCCACCTGCGGCGGCGGCTGGGCATACTGCGGCGGATACTCATACTGCGGCGGCGGGGCGTAGCCTGACATCTTGGAGCATGGGGAGGTTCAGTCTGAAGACGCATCAAGAGACTAATAAGGAGCACAAGAAGAAGCAACCAAGATAAGAAGATAGCAACAAGAAGAACGGTCGAGGGCCATGGGGCTTTAGGGTTGTAGCATGCTCATCAGTCGGTGAGGACTTCGAGTTTGGGTGCGGGCTTGCAAAATCTTGTGCTTGCAGCTTCTGGCGAGCCCCTTCTGGACATGACCGGGGTCCGCACTCAAAACGCACAATGATGTCTTTAACCCCGGCCAAAACGACCACAACGTCGAACCGACCCTACCAAAATACAAGCTCGAAGACCGCATTTCAACTGAGGCTCTTAAAGAACCCTTTGAGCCCGCAAGCCAGCACTCATCAGCCCTGAAGGGTTTAGGGCTCCTTTAATATAAGGGCTTGGGGGTTCCTTTAAGTAGGGCTTGGGGCTCCCTGAAGAGCCCACCTGGTTGTGGAGCCGGGGGATGGCTGTAGGCCACAGGGGGCGGATAGCCTCGTCTGCAATCAGCGTAGAGGCTTTGGGGCTTTAGGGCTTTAGGGTTCAGGGTTTAGGGTTTAGGGTTGGCTATAGAGTTCAGGGTTTAGGGTTGGCTATAGGGTATAGGACCCGAAAGAGCTTATGGCTTAAGGTTCCGGGCTCTACAGCGCTTTGTTCATGATGCTTACGGCTTATGTTCGCTAACGGTGGCGTTGTAAAGGGTGTTTTGATCATGTTTGGTCAGGAGAGCTGTTTGGAAAGTTAGGTTTCGTCTTTCTTTGTACACTGAACCCCTGGAGCCTTAACCCGTCCCGAACCCTGCCGTAAAACCCTACACCCTGAACCCTTAAATGCAAACGCCCAAAAACCCCAAGCCGTCCCCAAAGCCTACACCCTCAGGTTTACATGAAACCCAGGCCCTAAAGCCTTGGCTTGAATCCAACGCCTGACCTTTTGCTTTGAGGGTCCGCTGTGATAATTGGAGCAGGGCTCTTGCAAAGTATAGGGAATATCACGGCCCTGGAGGGTCTTAGTCTTGGGCTGTCGATATCCGCCACTCTGACCCCTAAACCCTAAACCACTAGACCCTAAACCCCTAGACTCCCAATTTAAACCTCAAACGCCTTAAACCCCTAAACCGCCTAAACCCCTGGTCTGGAACTGTTATACAAAGTTGACAAGAGCAAGGAACGAAACGGCGCAATGTAATTAATCTTGTATGTCGCCCTGTTAAGCGTCTTGGCGTGCTTCTCGCTTGGATGGCCCGCAAACGCCTTGCATAAAACCCTAAACCCCTAAACCCTAAAACCCTAAGCCCCTAAACCCTAAACCCCTAAACCCTAAACCCCTAAACCCCCTAAACCCCCTAAACCCCCTAAACCCCCTAAACCCCTAAACCCCTAAACCCCTAAACCCCTAAACCCTAAAACCCTAAACCCCTAAACCCTAAACCCCTGAACCCTAAACCCCTAAACCCCCTAAACCCCTAAACCCCTAAACCCCTAAACCCCTAAACCCCTAAACCCCTAAACCCCTAAACCCTAAAACCCTAAAACCCTAAACCCCTAAACCCTAAACCCCTAAACCCTAAACCCCTAAACCCCCTAAACCCCTAAACCCCTAAACCCTAAACCCCTAAACCCTAAACCCCTAAACCCCCTAAACCCCCAAACCCCTAAACCCTAAACCCCTACACCCCTACATCCTAGGCCCAAAACCTTATATCTGACAACCGCAAAGCACCGGCGCTCGAGGCTTCGGCTCAGTGGTTTAGGGTTTAGGGGCGTTAAGGGTTTAGGGGTTTAGGGTTTAGGGTTTAGGGTTTAGGGGTTTAGGACCCTTGGGGATAAAGACCCTCTCAATAAGGTCTCTTGTAAGAGAGCCAGAAGTAGGGTTTGGGGGCTCATAGAGACTCCAAGTTCCCTTAATTAAGGAATATTCCCTTAAAATTATAGTCGGACCCCTGATCTGATTTAAGGAAAAACCCTTAAAATTCTAGAAGGATCTCTAATAGAATATTCCTTAATTAAGGGATGTTGGAGTCTCTGAGCTCATAGCTTGGGACTTCGGGTCTTCGGCTCTGGGCCTCTCAGGGCTGAGAGTTTTGTGCTTGTTCTAAACCTTAAACCCTAATATAGGGGCCTTAATAATTAGAGTAGGATTTGGGGGCCCATTATACTATACTTATAATAAGGAACCCCCCAAAATAGTATAGGTAATTATTTAGGCCCCTATATTACGCACTAAACCCGTAAACCCGGAAACTCCTAAACCCAGACACCCCTAAACCCTAAACCTCTAGAGCTCAGCGACTCTTTCTTCGCCTGAACTCGCAGGTCAAGATCTTAAGTGTTCGGGATCTAAGGCTCAAGGATCTTCGAGTTGCACACGATTTTGGGATAAGGCTTTGGGGTGGGCTTTTGGGGTTCTGGTCCCGGACCTTAAACTAAATCATTACCCAACCTCTGCGCCAAGTCGCCGTAGGCTGGGGGATAGCCCGGCAGCGGGCCGTAGCCCGGGGGCGGAGCATACCTAGCGAGAATTCAGGCGCAAGGCCTAGGGCTTTGGGGTTTAGGGTTTTCATGTGTTCATGGCTAAATCATAACCATGATTACCACTATGACTATGACTATTTCTATCATCACTATTACTACTACTATGACTGTTTCTATTATTACTACTTTACCATGACCATTTTCAACTGGACGATTGTGACGACTGTGATTATTTGTTGTACAATTACTACCGCTGTGGCTACTATTAACTAGTACCATTACCATCATTGGTAGAATCATTCTCTACTTATTGGTATTATTCTTGGTAATCTTCTTATTCGTACTCTTATTCTTAGTCTTATTCTAACTATTATTATTATTATTCGTACTCTTGTTCTCCTTCTTATTCTCATTCTTGTTCTGATCATCATTGAAACTATGAACATTAGGATGAGTATTGAGATTCTTATTAAGTGATTATTCCTATTTCCTATTCTTACTATTTATACTATTCAAAGCTGAGGGCTTAGAGCTTTGAGAGTCTATGCCTTTCGGGACCGGTGCTGATCCTCTCACCTTACTTCTGAACCCCTAAACCCCTAAACCCTAAACCCTAAACCCCTAGACCCTAAACCCCTAAACCCTAAACCCCTAAACCCTAAACCCTAAACCCTAAACCCCTAAACCCTAAACCCTTAAACCCTAAACCCTAAAGCCCTAAACCCTAAAGCCCTAGACTTCTACCCCTCGGAGCTCCCTCTAGGGCTCCGCACCCTGCGGGCGGGGGCCCGTAGCCGTGGGAGGGCGGCGCTCTCCGCGGACTCCGACTTCGAGCTCGGCCTGGGTGGGTTTTAGAGTTTAGTATTAGGGATATACCGTATGATATACCTTAAATAATAACTTAAGGTATATTCCTGAATTAGAAGACTAGCTCATGGTTGGGATAGGAGTAAAAAGTGTACATTGTTATTCCTTATTGGGTTTAAGTATCCATAAACATGTAAAATGTTACCCAACTATGCCAAAGTTTAGGATTTAGGGTTTAGAGTGTAGGGTTTATGGTTTAGGCCCAGGGATTGGGGACGTTTGGAGTTCCGGGTTTAGGCTTTTAGGGTTTAGGGTGGTGATTTCAGTAGTCTTCCGGTTATTGCTTGTATTTCAGGTTTCGTGTAGGGCACTCAATGTTAGTAGTGGCTTTATGATCGTGTGTTACAAAGCTTGTTCAGGGCTGTTTTGGCGGAGAATGCTGTCTGGTTCAACCCAAAAAATCCTACAGCCGAATGCCATGAAGACAATAACTTCCCGTAACCACGAACCCGAACTCAGGGGGCTGAATATTGGTGATCAAGCCCAACACCATAGGCTCAATACTACTGCCCCGTGTGCTACACTGCATAAAGCCCCACTCAAGGAAGGACAGCACTAAAGATCCTGAGACAACCCCACATGATCGAAGCCCCCTCTGGCAGCTTGTATAGCCAAGCAAGCCCGAGGCAGAAGAAGAAATGAGTGTCATCGAACGGAGTGCGAGGTAAGCAGTAGATAGCTGCAGCATGTACTTCATCCTCCAAGCTGATGCTTATGGATGATGCTGGTAGTTGATGATGAAATCCGAGAGGCCCCAAACCCAAAACATGACCTCTGAGACCGAAGGTGTAGACCTTCAGTCCTTTGACCCTGGCCCCCGGAACCTCAAAACTTGAATATAACAAGGAACCCCCGAAGTCTTCTCAAACTAGGGGGAAACACAGTCAAGAGCCGGGGACGGTGCCTCTATCTCTGGCAGAGCCGCTATCCCGTCGATCTGTGCCAGGGGCTGCTTAGCGTTTAGCGGTTTAGGGTTTAGGGGTTCAGGGGTTTAGGGTTTTAGCGGTTTAGGGTTTCTGGTTTAGGGATTAGGGGATGCACCACCCAAGGCCGGCTTCGGGCTTCGGGTTTTCGCTTCGCGGCAAGTCGTTTCGTTCCCTGTGGCCTCCCCTGCCGCCGTCGCGGCCGCCCTTGCCACCCCTTCTGTCGCCTGGCACAAGCTTTCTGTGGACTACCAAACCGCTACAACCACGGCCTGACGCACCGTCACAGCACCAGAAGCAGAAGGACGAGTGGTGGCAGTAGCAATAGCAGCAGCAGCAGGAGCAGTAGCAGCAGCAGCAGCAGGAGCAGTAGCAGCAGCAGGAGCAGTAGCAGCAGCAGGAGCAGTAGCAGCAGCAGCAGCAGCAGGGCAGTGCAGCAGCAGGAAGACAGTCGAGTAGCAGTAGCGGTAGCGGTTGCAGGTGCAGTGCCGTTTTTGCAGTAGCAGTAGCAGCAGCAGCAGAAGCAGTAGCAGTAGCAGGAGCAGGAGCAGGAGCAGCAGTAGCAGTAGCAGTAGCAGTAGCAGTAGCAGTAGCAGTAGCAGCAGCAGTAGCAGTAGCAGTAGCAGTAGCAGTAGCAGTAGCAGTAGAAGTAGCAGTAGCAGTAGCAGTAGCAGTAGCAGTAGCAGTAGCAGTAGCAGTAGCAGTAGCAGTAGCAGTAGCAGTAGCAGTAGTAGTAGTAGTAGTAGTAGTAGTAGTAGTAGTAGTAGTAGTAGTAGTAGTAGTAGTAGTAGTAGCAGTAGCAGTAGCAGTAGCAGTTAGCAGTTAGCAGATAGCAGTTAGCAGTAGCAGTAGCAGTAGCAGCAGGAGTAGCAGTTACGCAGCAGGAGCAGCAGGAGCAGTAGCAGTAGCAAGTACGCAGTAGACAGTAGCAAAGCCAGTAGTAAGCAGTAGCAGTAGCAGTAGCAGCAGCAGCAGCAGCAGCCGGAGCAGTAGCATTAGCAGAAGCGGGTTAGCGGGTTGCAGATGGCAGGTGCAGTAGCAGTAGCAGTGTGGGGGTTTAGCAATAGCAAGCAGGGAGCAGCAGGAGCAGAGGAGCAGCAGGAGCAGCGGAGGCGCAGGAGCAGCAGGAGCAGCAGGAGCAGCGGGAGCAGCAGGAGGAGGAGCAGGAGCAGGAGTGGTAATGTGGTAGTGGTAGTGGTAGACGTAGTGGCAGCAGTAGTATCTATTGTTGTGGTTGTTGTTGCAGCAGTAGTGGTAGTAGCAAAACTAGCAACAAGACCAACAGTAGATTGTGCATACAAACAGCGACAAGAACACCATGCAGGCTGTCAGCCCCATCACTACTAAGGAGAAGACGAGGTGGAACAAGGCGCTCGTTTCTACGACCGGCCAACACATCCCAAAGGGGGGCTGCCTTCTCGGTCCTGGTTCAACCGCTGTATGGCTCGGTCGATCATCGACTGGTCCTAGGATCAGCATTGAGGGATCTCTGCGTCTCAGCGTTCCTCTCATAAGTAACCCTTACGAAGAATCATTGATAGAACAAAGGGCTATAAAGCGTCTGGAAACCCTTTACACCCCACAAAAATCCCGTTCAACCCCTGAGATTGGCATGAAGGCTGAGGCCACTACGGACACACTGGTCGACGTGACTTCGATCAGCATCTGGGAATCATCTGCTGTCACCTGGTTTCATTATATATATATATATATATATATATATTATATATATATATATAACATAATAGAAAATAAGTATATATAATATAAGATATATATATATATATATGGTTTACCCCCCCCCAGGGACCACCCTTTGGTCTTTTTGAAAGGCAAGGTGGTCGGGCGGGTGTACCGAATGGAGCGGGTTCCAAAGGACCTAGTGTTCATAAAAGACTCAATTTCGGAGGCGAGGGAGGACTGTATCCAAAACCAAAAAAATTCAGGCCTCGCAGCCATTGAACGCTGGGCGCTTGCAAAACTACGACGGCTCAATCTTTTGGAATCCCGAACCTCAGAAAAATTGAGGCCTCTCAGGGTTTTGCAGCTTCCAGATTCCAAAACACTGAGAGGCCTCAATCTTTTTATGATTTTGAAGCCAAAACGCTGGGAGGCCCCAAAAGACTCAAAAGACTCAATCTTTTGGAGGTCTTGGGAAACTATAACCAACATCAGAAAAATTGAGGCCTCTCAGTGTTTTGCAGCTTCCAGATTCCAAAACACTGAGAAGCCTCAATCTTTTGGAATCCCGAACCTCAGAAAAATTGAGGCCTCTCAGTGTTTTGCAGCTTCCAGATTCCAAAACATTGAGAGGCCTCAATCTTTTGCAATCCCGAACCTCAGAAAAATTTAGGCCTCTCAGTGTTTTGCAGCTTCCAGATTCCAAAACACTGAGAGGCCCCAATCTTTTTATGATTTTGAAGCCAAAACGCTGGGAGGCCCCAATAGACTCAAAAGACTCAATCTTTTGGAGGTCTTGGGAAACTATAACCAAAATCAGAAAAATTGAGGCCTCTCAGTGTTTTGCAGCTTCCAGATTGCAAAACACTGAGAGGCCTCAATCTTTTGGAATCCCGAACCTCAGAAAAATTGAGGCCTCTCAGTGTTTTGCAGCTTCCAGATTCCAAAACACTGAGAGGCCTCAATCTTTTGGAATCCCGAACCTCAGAAAAATTGAGGCCTCGCAGTGTTTTGCAGCTTCCAGATTCCAAAACACTGAGAGGCCTCAATCTTATTGATTTTAAGGCTAGTTTCCTAAGACCTCCAAAAGATTGAGTCTTTTGAGTCTTTTGGGGCCTCCCAGCGTTTTGGCTTCAAAATCATAAAAAGATTGGGGCCTCTCAGTGTTTTGCAGCTTCCAGATTCCAAAACACTGAGAGGCCTCAATCTTTTGGAATCCCGAACCTCAGAAAAATTGAGGCCTCTCAGTGTTTTGCAGCTTCCAGATTCCAAAACACTGAGAGGCCTCAATCTTTTGGAATCCCGAACCTCAGAAAAATTGAGGCCTCGCAGTGTTTTGCAGCTTCCAGATTCCAAAACACTGAGAGGCCTCAATCTTATTGATTTTAAGGCTAGTTTCCTAAGACCTCCAAAAGATTGAGTCTTTTGAGTCTTTTGGGGCCTCCCAGCGTTTTGGCTTCAAAATCATAAAAAGATTGGGGCCTCTCAGTGTTTTGCAGCTTCCAGATTCCAAAACACTGAGAGGCCTCAATCTTTTGGAATCCCGAACCTCAGAAAAATTGAGGCCTCTCAGTGTTTTGCAGCTTCCAGATTCCAAAACACTGAGAGGCCTCAATCTTATTGATTTTAAGGCTAGTTTCCTAAGACCTCCAAAAGATTGAGTCTGTTGAATCTTTTGGGGCCTCCCAGCGTTTTGGCTTCAAAATCATAAAAAGATTGAGGCCTTTCAGTGTTTTGGAGCTCCCACAGTCCCAAAGTGCTGAGAGGCCTCAATCTTTTTGAGTCTTGAATCTCAAAAAGATTGGGGCCGCTCCAGGTTTTGCAGCTCTCACAGTTCCAAAGTGCTGAGAGGCCTCAATCTTTTGGAGTCTTGAACTTGGGGCCGAGAATATCTGGCCACATTAGTTTTCTGTTTCTGCTGCCATTTTTTTTTTGTTTGTTTGGGGCCCTGGGCTCTGTTACTCTGTTACTCTCATACTCTTATACTCTATGACTCTATTACTCTATTACCCTATGACTCTATTACTCTCTTACTCCAAAAGCTCTATTACTCTATTACTCTATTACTCTAATACTCTATTACTCTACTACTCCACTAACTCTATTTATTACTCTATTACTCTATCTACTTTATTTCCTCTATGACTCTATGACTCTATTACTCTGCTACTATCCCTACTCCTACTCCTAGTACTACTACTACTACTACTACTACTACTACTACTACTACTACTACTACTACTCGTACTACTAATACTGCTATTGCTACTGTTGCTGGTACTGCTTTACTATTACTATGCAGCACTATTACTCTTACCATTACTATTACTATTACCATTACCAATGCATAAAGTCATGGAGCAAAGCCTGCGGGTCACGCGCTTCGCGCGCACTGTTTCTTGTACTATTACTCTTTCTTTATTACTCTATTGCTATTGCTCTATTGCTCTATTGCTTTATTGCTTTGTTACTTTATTACTCTATTAGTCTTTTCGTCTTTTAGTCTGTTTAGTTTGTTTAGTCTATTAGTCTATTAGTCTATTAGTCTATTAGTCTATTAGTCTACTAGTCTATTCGTCTATTCGTCTATTAGTCTATTAGTCTATTAGTCTATTAGTCTATTAGTCTACTAGTTTATTCTGTCTATTAGTCTATTCGTCTATTCGTCTATTAGTCTATGATTGTATTACTCTATTACTCTTTACTATTACCAGTACTAGTACTATCTATAACAAACACGCGAAAAAAGCCACAGGTGCAAAAAAATAATGACGACAAAAATAGGCCCTCCCTTGCCCATGCATCATTGCCACTCATTGCTCCTGAGACCCCCAACAAAGGTAGGTCAATGGGGGGGGGGGGGTAGCATATATATATATATATATATATATCGGGGGTTTGGAGGTCAGGTGCTTCGGATCCGGGACGTCGAGGTATGGTTTCGTGCATCTACCGGTTTGGAGGTTCAGGGCTTTGATGTTTGGCAAAGGCTCTTGGCTGCTGGTGTAAATCTGAAGGCTTATACAAGGTTTCAACAATCTATGCCGGTGCAAACAAACCCTCATCCCCCCTAAACCCTAAACCCTAAACCCTGAACCCTAAACCCTAAACCCTGAACCCTAAACCCTAAACCCTGAACCCTAAACCCTCAAAGCCCTAAACCCTAAACACTCGCCTCGTCGAAAAAAGGCCCACCAAGCTCCCACGGCCCCAAAACTCAAAAGTCGCCCGGAAAGCCCCCAGCCCCCGCGATGCCCGCCTTGAAGTTGGATGGAAACATCCGGATGAACTCGATGAGCTTCTTGGCCTGGGAGGGTGGTTTCGGAACCTAAACCCAAGCCCCGAACCCTAAACCCTAAAACCCAAGCCCCGAACCCTAAACCCACGAACCCTTTAACGTGAAACCCTAAGCTGAACTGGGAGACTTGAGAATTCGAGGCTAAGTCGTTTTGGCATCTGCATGCTGCAGATGAAAGATCTGTCTCATTGCTGCAGCTCTTGTTTTGTGCTTGCTTGGGAATGGTATGATGGGAAGCCAAAAGGGTGGTTTAAGATTCTCCGGGTAGTGATTCCTTAGTATGAACCCTATTATGGGAACCCTAATCCCTACTAAACCCCCATAGGCTAATTAACCCCTTTTTGGCCTCTTATAAGGCAGGCATCAGGGGTGAAGGATTTTGCGGTAGCCGGGGGTCCGCTGGGTCCCCAGAGAGCCCAATACCCCTTAATTGAGGAATATACCTTAAATTACAAGGGGATTCATATCATGATTTAATCCTTTTTCCTTAATTAAGGGGTATTGGGCTCTCTGGGTCTGGTTGAGGACTTAGGCTTCAGGGGTTTAGGGTCGAAGAGTTTGGCGCGTTGGATTGCAAACTGGGAAATGGGAGTTTCCGAAAATAGGGGTACCTTGTTCTGGGGTCCTTATAATAAGGATCCCGCTATTTAGGGTATTGTATTAGGGTCCCCCTATTTTCGGAAACTCCCAAATAGCACCCCTCGAGGATGCACCTGATAATCTGGGTTGGGCCTGACAGGTGAAAGCTTGGGCTTTGGAGCTTTCGGATTTTTGACTCTGGGCATGAACAGCGGCCGGCGTGACTCGGAAAAGCAGTGCCAAACCCCCAGCCACACCAGACTTACCACCCTTTAGTTCACCTTATGTCAAGCTCCTTCAAGCCCCCGTAAATCCCGAAGCCCTACACCCCCTTTCCCCCTTAAACCCCTCAAACCCCATAAACCTCCACCCCACGCCCTCCCCCTGCCTGGTGCAAAGACTGCTTTACGCGCTGCACGCGCGGCTCCTGGCCGAGCTCTTGTAGCTGCACCTGCCCAGAGAGCCCAATACCTATTAAGTAAGGAATATACCTTAAACCATAAGGGGATTCATATTTTATCATGAAACAAACATGCCCAATACCCCTTAATTAAGGAATATACCTTAAACCATAAGGGGATTCATATTTTTCATGAAACAAACATGCCCAATACCCCTTAATTAAGGAATATACCTTATATAAACCATAAGGGGATTCATATTATGATTTAAGCGATATTCCTTAATTAAGGGGTATTGGGTTCTCTGGGTGTCGGCTCAAGGGGGCGGAGGCAGGGAGCCTCAGGGTTTAGGATGTTATTGGGGTTTAGGGTAAGGGTATAGGTTTATATATAGTTTTTGCATGTTGTTTAAGACTTTTCTAGTAGAAGTTATATTACCTTGAAGCTGACAGCCTTTTCGAAATTCGGGATTCAAATCGAAAAGTCCTGAACACTGACATGTTAAAGAATCAACTAGCACCTTCGTCTCAACCTACGCCCCCGATGAGGCGTGCATATTCAACGGCATCAATTCAGCTTTCTGTTCTTGCCGTAAACATGCTCGTCACTGGTGCTTTCATTGTGAGGATGGCAATGATGACGGTGGTGGCGATACTGACAACGACGATGATGATTGCTATGACGGCCATGAAGATGATAACTGTGATGAAATTGGCGATGATGATGATGATGGCGATGGCAATCGATGATGATGATGATGATGATGGTGATGCTGGTGATGGTGATGGTGATGGTGACGATGATGATGACGGTGATGGCGATGGCGATGGCGATGGTGATGGTGATGGTGATGGTGAGGGTGACGAAGATGGTACTGATGACGACGAAGAAGTTGATAGTGTTGAACATGATGAAGAGCATGATAGGAGTGGTAATAGTTAAACGGTGCTGACTACAGCAATGTGACCAAGCTTTACTGCTTCTGCTAGTGTAGTTGCTGTACTGCGTTGCCGTCACTGCTCCTCATACTACAAGTCTAAGTACTAGCACCGCACGATCCCAGCGACATAGCAAACATCCCAAGCACCGAACAGGACTCGCCTACCCCACCCACCCGCGCCTTGTTCCCACGCCGGGCTAAGGCATAGAGCAGCTCGATGCGAAGACTTTGCATCTTCTCAAACCTGGGTTTGAAGACTACACTTTAGGGTCACAGGGCGGATCACCCACGGTCCAACCTGGAATACGAACAGCTGTGTATCTGTTCAACCTGTGCTTCGGCCTTCAAAGCTTGCACTTAACAGTGCTGCCCCCCACCCCAAAAACAAAACAAAAGAGATCAGTGGGCCACATCCCATGAAAGCCCCCGAGGCCAACCAAGCCGCTGCGACTTTGGATTGTCGATCCTTGGGGGCAAGGCCTCCTGCGTGCCGATATGAAGCTTTTGAGGTTTAGAGTTTTAAGGCTTCGGGTGATATTAGGCTTTACGGATTTAGAGTCTGAGGGTTTAGGGTGACGTTAGGCCTTACGGATTTAGAGTTTTAAGGTTTTGGGTGATACTAGGCTGTTAGGGCTTTAGGGTTTTAAGGTTTGGACTTAGGGCCGTTTAGGGTGTGAGGGTTTTTTTGGGTTTCATGTTTCGGGGCTTTATTAGGATTTGAGGTTTGTAGGTGGCTTTATAAAGGGCCTTTTGATGTTTTACACGGTTTTATGAGGATTCACTTCTCGTGGCTCTGCCAGCTTTGAAAGGTTTTCAAGCCAGGGGCACGATTTAGAGTAACAAGCATCTAGGAGTCCAGCTCCTGGGATGTGGGGCTCAGGCCTTACGGTTTTATAGGGTGGCTTGGTAAGGTGTGGTGGTTTTTGTGGGTGTGTCCTCGAGATTTACATTTTTAGGTGCTGGTGGTGGCCATGGAGTTTGGGGTTTACGATCTTGGCTTTCGGGTTGTGGGGGATTTGGGGCTGAGGGGGTTCCGAATCGGACCGTAGGGCGGAGGGCTTTTGGAACTTCAACACGACCGGCATATCTAAAACAGCAGCCTGCGAACACTCGTAGTCCAAAAAGCTAAACTTTGGAGATCAAAGAGAACCTCAATGATTCAATGACATGTGCAAGTCGTGTTTACCTCATTATCCCCGCATGGTGGCATCTCATACTCGATGCGGGCTTGTGATACACATGCCTGAAACACTTTCAAGCGTTGCATATTCGTAGATGTACAGTATCGTGCTACTGGTTGAGGACTACCTCATTGACAAGCCCCACTCTATGCCTGGGAGCATCACCTACGTGACGAAGGTGCAGAACGCGACTATCCTCTGCAATCCTAGAACATAGCACCAGACTCCGGACCAGTCTACAAGGCGAGAATAGTATTAGTATCGTCGCATTGCAATGCACATGCAAGCGGGCATATGCCAAAACGTAAACTACTCGTATACCCTTGGACCTCCAGCTCCCTAAGCCCTTGCAAGTCCACCTGCTCGTTCATTTCTCTCTCCATGAACTCCTGCAGCAGTGAAGGCTTTGGTGTAAATATATATATATATATATATATATACACACACACACATATATATATATATGTGGATAACTAAACAAACAGTGGATATGTGCATGTATCCGCTCTTGCACAATCCGTATATCCGGACACACAGAATCTACATGTTGGAGCTCAAAGGTTACGGGCAACACTGCCTGCTGGCTTCGGCGCAGTTTAGGGACCTTGGGTTCGAAGGGTTAGGAGCTGTAGCTACTTGTTTTGGTTGATTTGGTTGACCCCCCCTGTAAAAAGGTTTACTTGTCAGAAGACCGGCCAGCCAGAAAAGAAGCTACACTATCAGGGCGTAGATTTACGCCCTGGGAGAGGAAAGCACACCCTAGACCCTTAACCGAGAACCCTCAACGCTAAAGCCTTTCGGGTCGCTAAGCCGCAAGCCCTTGGTTGAATATCATATAACATAGCATAGCAGAACACAGCAGAATATAGCGGTATATCACAGAAATATACTACAAACAGAAAGCCCTAAACCCCTAGGCCCTAAACCCTCAAACCCTAAACAACCCCAAACCCTCGACCCTAAACAACCCTAAACTATGAGGCACCTCGGCATCCGGCAGAGCCGCTTCAGCGCCCGGCTGAAGCTTGACCTGCGGAAGAGTGCTTCCCAGAGAGCCCAATACCCCTTAATTAAGGAATATAGCTTAAATCATGATATGAATCCCCATATAATTTAAGGTATATTCCTTAATTAAGGGGTATTGGGCTCTCTGGGTTCGAGGCTCGGGTCTAAGGGTTCAGGAGTTCGGTCTTTGGGTTCAGTTTAGGGTTTAGGGTTTAGGGTTTAGGGGTTTGGGGGTTTAGGGTTTTGGGGTTCTGGGTTTTTTTGTTTAGGGTTTAGGGTTTGGGGTTTGGGTGTTGGCGTTTACGGCTTCGGGTTTGAGGGTTGAGGGACTGAATGTTGTGCAATATTGGAACACCTGATTCCGTCTGCCACCGAGACTGCCTGGAATCCTCGTTTTGCTTTCGGGCTTGAGGGTTTTAGGCTTTGGGCTGTAGGCTTGAGGGTTCAGGGTCAGGGGCCCAAATCTCTATGATTTCCTGAACCAATCGAAAAATTGATATACTTAAGACGTCGAGCTCGAAGCAGCCTTTAGGCTGCAGGATTTACAGTAGAAGCCAAAAGTTGGAAAGCCAATAGCCCCAATCCCTAAGAGTAATGTAAAGGGAATCCCAGCACTATTTGGCCTTAACCCGGTTTCCAACTTTATGGGGTTTACTGTAGTCTTGCAGTCCGACAACATCAGTGTAAGCCCAGACAGGCACCTGCCATCCACCACTGGAGCCGTCCGGAACCAACTCGAAGATATCCTCGTATGCCTGGCACAGAAGGGTCTTTGTAGGAACCTCATCAAAAAAAAACCTGGGCCTCTAACCCCGAAATAGTAGGATTCATAGAAGGAACCCCAATAAAGGCCCAAAGTTCCTTAATCAGGTTCCTACATTAGGAGCGGGGCTGCGGTGGGGAGAGTGAGAGTTCGCATTAGAGCCACAATAGAATGAAAAAACGAATCGAGCAAAGCAAACAAATCGCAACAAAAAACCACAGACGTAACTTTACACTAAAACCTACCCTTGTGCGACTCAGCCCAAAACCCTAAACTCTGAATCGTGGTTTAGAGTTTACTGTCGATGTTCAAGCTTCGTTTGATTCAGGGCTCGGAGTTTGCAGTCTAAGGCTGAGGGCTTCGCAAAAGCACAGAAGTTGAGGGCGCAGGGTTCAAAAGGCAAGTTTATAGTTTCATGTTTAAGGCTTCGTTTTGAGAGTTTACGCTCAGGTTTAGGGTTTAAGGTTTAGGGTTGAGGGTTTAGGGGTTTAGGGTTTAGGGCTCAGGGCATTCTTGGATCGGTTTGGGGGCCTCCCCTGTGCCGACCTCCCTGCAACGCTAGACCCGAATCCCCGAATCCTAAACCACCCGTCAGACTCTGGAAACTCGCGCCCAAACTCCGAGACAGCAGTACCCCTCGAACTCTGCACCGTCAAGCTTGAAAGTCTATATCCCCCCATCCCGATGCCCTGAAATACTAAAGCCGAACGCTGACCTGCAATGTCAAGCCAAGTTGAAATGATCCCGCAAAGCCCCATAAGGCCCTAAGGCCTTACCAAACTTCCAAACCCAAACCTGCATCCCCATAAAAACCTGCCTAGGCCCAGAAGAACCCCATACGACACGAAACCCTAAGCCCAAAGCCTTCAATCCGAGAAAAAGAACCCGAAACCCGAAGCCCAAAGCCTTAAATCCCAGAAAAAGAAGCCGAAACCCTAAGCCCAAAGCCCTAAATCCCACAAAAAGA
This sequence comes from Symbiodinium sp. CCMP2592, assembly GCA_905221615.1. Lineage (NCBI taxonomy): Eukaryota > Dinophyceae > Suessiales > Symbiodiniaceae > Symbiodinium > Symbiodinium sp. CCMP2592. The sequence continues at coordinate 1,178,728 of CAJNDT010005914.1, forward strand.
TCTTAACAGAGTCTGTGCACCTCAAGGATGTCAAGCAGCCGGACGCTCTTCCACATGTTGTCCTGGCCATGGGTTTAAGGGTTTAGTAAAGTTTAGGGATTAAGGAAAGGGTCTTAGGGGTTTAGCATTTTCGGGATTTTGGGGTTAGGAGCGGTGCAGGCAGGGGGTTTGAGTTTAGGGGTTTGCGGTTTAGGGGTTCAGGGTTTACTGGCGACAGAATCAAGGATCCAACCCCCCAAGAACCCACCAAAAAATGCTATACACGCAGCGTTGACAGTAGAGCTTAGGGAAATTCAACTCTACACCCTTCACCAAAGCCCACAAGACCCGAAACCTGTGGGGGGACCTAAAAGGTTCGTGGAGTCTTGGCCGTCTAACCAAAGCTCTGAGTCTGGCTTTCTGGGGTGTTGGGGCCTGACGCTGCTTGTTGCCGGGGTAGCATTGGGAACGCTCCTTTCTCTAAGTGATGTTGAGCTCCCCTTCAGCCACAGAATGGATTGGTTTAGGGGTTTGGGACGCAACCGAACCCTTCCCACACTGAGTTGTTGCTTAGGAAGCTTTGCTCAAGAGGGTCTGGTGTAGATACCAGACGAAAGAACGCGTACTCTTTGTTATTCCGAAATGACCCCTCCTATGGTAGCTTCAATGATGTCCTAAATCGAACCATGAAATCTCACCAAAGCCTACCCCCGAAACCTGAAAGCCCAAGTCCTGAAACGTTAACCCCTTAAGCCGGAAACCTTAAACCCCGGGGGCCCCACCCCTACAACACCTTATACTTAAATTCCCGGCAAAGGATAAGCCTAAACCCCAAACCGAGGCGAGACGGCCATACCCCTACAACACCTTCTGCTGCAATTCCCGCCGCAAGACAACCCTAGACCCTAAACTGCCCAAGTTTCGCAGGCCCTGTTACTGTTTTGGGCCTTCTTCAGCTGGGAGACCTTGTAGTCAGATCCCAACCTCGCGGATCCCGCTTTGGGAAGGCAGCGGGGGGGCCTTGCTTGCTTTAAACCTAGGCTCCATAGCAGTTCCCTGTTTGGGGTTTTGGGGTTCGTATTTAGAATCCTGTAAGGTAGTCTCAAGAAGGAGCTTCTATGGAGCCTATGGGTAAACATAGATGCCGAAATAGTTGCCAATCTTGTTCCTTGAGGCTCCTTGTTAAAACCATACTATAATGTACCCCAAAACCCTGTTCTACTTACTGAGCCCCTGTATAAAGTTTCCATGTTTCGGGTGGTTTTGGGACTGTTTATCGGGCTCATGGTTTCCGTTTACAGTAGAAGCCAGAAAGTTGGAATATGATTACCCTAAACCCTTTATGGTAAATTATAATCTATCCTACCCTGAAACCATATTCCAACTTTCTGGAGCTCCCTTTATAAACCCTAAACCCTAAACCCTATACCCTTATAGAATCCCTATAGATCCCTTTAAAGGGGCCCTTAAGGAACCCTAAGTCGGCCAATAGGTTTTAGCACCAGGTCCAACGGTTAGCAGCCAGGGCGTTGGGGCTTTAGGGTTTAGGGTTTAGGGTTTAGGGTTTAGGGTTTAGGGTTTAGGGTTTAGGGTTTAGGGTTTAGGGTTTAGGGTTTAGGGTTTAGGGTTTAGGGTTTAGGGTTCAGGGCTTCCCAGAGACTCCAATATCCCTTAATTAAGGAATATTCCTTAAATCATATTAGGGATCCCTACTAATTTAAGGTATATTCCTTAATTAAGGGATATTGGAATCTCTGGGTTCGGGTTTGGGCTTGCGGCTTAGATTGTTTCGGGATGCTGGCGGTGAGGTTCAGGAGTTCAGGGTGCCATGTTCCTGAAACCTATACTGAATTTAGAACCCTAGCAAAAATTATGATTTTAGCTGTTTCTAAAGGATTATAATCACCAAAAATTAAAAATAATTCTAAGTACCCCTAAGAAACTACGGGAACTATGCATGCTCGAAAAGCTTAGTGGAGATCTGTCCGGTGGGGCAAAGAGACAGGTCAGGCGACCTGAAAAAATGAACTAAGGCGAACAATATGTGGGGACCTTAACAGTGAGAAGAGAACCGAGATACTTTTGGGGTACATGGTTACCGGACAAGCATCAGAAACCTTAAGGACTACGATTGGCAGTTTGTAGACTTCCATTATACCGGGGCTGCGGAGGAGCTCCATGGGAATCCCCTTGTTCTAGATACAAACTGCCCAACAGTAACCCTTCATCGGTCAACCGTGTGCACATGCCGCAGTTAGCCTGAAACCTGAACCCAAAGCCACCGAAAAAAAAGCGATGGCGCAAGCCATCAATCCCGAACCTGGGAACCACAGAAGTCCTAAGTAAAACCTTTGTCGAATCAACAAAGTAAGGTCCCGGAATAAATACATGCATGCACTCTTCTCTATCCCAGACAGTGGAGCTTGATCACCGAACAACGATTCCGCTTCTCAGAAACTGCCCCCAAGCGGCTGTGAAAGTGTAACGCACTTCCCGTTGTGCATCTCAATGGCAGTGAACAAAGCACGCACCTGGTGGGGGCTTAAGTTTCTATACTGAACTTAGAACCCTAGCAAACATTATAATTTTAGGTGTTTCTTAGGGATTAGAATAACCAGGAAATTAAAATTTATTTCTAAGTACCAGGGTCGAGTGCTTAAGCCGTAGGGAAGCCCCGGTATTCCTGCATATTTGTTCTGGATAAGGACTACGATTGGGGTTACTATGGAACAGGGGCCTTAACAATCAGAATAGGTTTGCTGTGTATTCTATAGACTATAGCGATATAGTGGAACCAAATCCCTGCAACACCCTACATGTGCCAAGTGTAAAACTTCGCAGGGAGTCGTGAGTCGTGACATGGAGGGCTGAGCAATGACCAAGACGGTCTGTGCACAATGTCTTGCTCGTTCTGGCCATTTTACAGCATTCTGCCGATACTGTTATGTCACAATGATTCCCAAGCCATCTCCGCACGGTGCAATTTCTGTGTTGGGCTGTGGCTTCCTGCTGCGTGCTTGATACGGGTATCGCATTCCGTTTGAGATCGCTTTTTCAGAGGAGTGTTCACCACGTCACAACTGCTTGCGGAAACATCTGATGTACGACGCTTAAGCGCACCCCCAATATTCGCTGTCAAGGCGCTATAGGGCTCTAGAGTGACGCGAGCTTCGTGCAAGCCGCCCCTAATAGGGATATAGAATGACGATTTTCGTTTATGGCAACTTAACCTAAAGTACCTTTTAACACCTAGTAAGTGGAAAAAGAACCTGTGGAATTCAACCCCAAACCCTAAACACTTAATCCTAAACCCTAAAACCCTAATCCCAATGCCCTAGACCCTGAACCCTAAACCGACATTCAAGGCCCCAGCCATCTCTGAGTCCTTCTTCCGCTCGATCGTCAGGGCTTGGGCGATCAAAGGCGTCCAGAAGAGATCGGAGTAGAAGCCGTGCTTCCCTGAAGAACTTAGGGCTGGTTTACGGGTTAGGGATTAGGGTTTAGGGTTTAGGGGTTTAGGGTTTAAGGTTTATGGTAGAAGAGATCGGGGAAGAAGCCGTGCTTCCCTCGCGAACTTAATGTACGGGCCTTAATAAATGAAACAGGGTTCTGGGCCCAATTATACTATATAAGGGGAACACCGAAAATACTATAGGTAATAAGGGTTTATAGGTCTCGGCGAAATGTCAACGCTGAACCTGAAGCCAGGTGCCCGATAACGTCGGCCGGCCTCCCTCCACCCTAGCACCCGGGCCCTAAACTCTGAACCCGCCATGATCCCTCAACTCTGGAACCCTCGCCCTAAACCCTAAACTCTAAACCCTAAACTCTAAACCCCAACCACCCAAACTGGCCCTGCGCCTCAACCCCCAGAATCCCCTCTTTGATAAGGGAACATCCCACAACTCGTGCTGCATCGTCCGTGCAAAAGGCCAATGACATGAAAGTGTGTGTGTGTGTGTGTGTGTGTGTGTGTGTGTGTGTGTGTGTGTGTGTGTGTGTGTGTGTGTGTGTGTGTGTGTGTGTGTGTGTGTGTGTGGTTGTGTGTGTGTGTGTGTGTGTGTGTGTGTGTGTGTGTGTGTGTGTGTGTGTGTGTGTGTGTGTGTGTGTGTGTGTGTGTGTGTGTGTGTGTGTGTGTGTGTGTGTGTGTGTGTGTGTGTTGGTGTGTGTGTGTGTGTGTGTTGGTGTGTGTGTGTGTGTGTGTGTGTGTGTGTGTGTGTGTGTGTGTGTGTGTGTGTGTGTGTGTGTGTGTGTGTGTGTGTGTGTGTGTGTGTGTGTGTGTGTGTGTGTGTGTGTGTGTGTGTGTGTCTTTGTCGGTTCTTTGAAAGGCTCCTGAAAGGCTTCCATAAGGGCTCCTAGAAAGGGTAAGTTTAGGGTTTAGGGTTTTGGGTTTAGGGTTTAGGGTTGGATTATAAAGGGTTTTGTTAAAGTGCAATGACGCCCCATAGAGGGTTCAAGGGTCAAGGCGTTTGGCGTTCGGGTGAGGCTTTAGGGATTCAGATGCAGGGATTGCTAGCGTAGGAACCGCGTTAAGAAGCAACCCATGGTTCGTATTTGCGCACTTAAGATTTTTGAACTACAGCAACAGCACTGCTTAAGAAATCACTGGTTTTAAGAAATTGAGCCCCTCGGACAGCCACGCGAGTTTCAAAAATATATATATATATATATACATACATACATACATACATACATACATACATACATACATGTATAATGCGCACACTCGAAAAAAGAAATCCAGGGTACCCTGGGCTCGGCGTGCCAATTTCTTGTTTTGCTCTTTCTCATTTTGTCTTCGCTGGTGTTGTTCGCGCAGAAAACACAAGAAACCGAGGGAGTTTCCAAAAGCTCGGTGCCAAACCATTAGAAAGCAAACCAAGAAATGGAAGCACGGGAGGATTCGAGACAACAGCACTTTCCACTCAGACTCATGTGCTTATCTACTCGGGCGCGGCAGCCGCCAGGGTCCTGAAACGCCACTATATCCATCGCTTTTTGCCCAGCTGGTAAGCAGCCCTTACCAGAACCCCCAAAATAAGAAATCGAGCCCTTCAATTTCTTAAACTTAAGAAATCGAAATAAGGAACCCTAGAAAGCCAGGTCTCTTCGGCTACAGAACATCTGGTACCGGGCCTTTGCCCTTGCCCTTGCCAGGCGGGCAATATGTACCTCAGCAGCCCACACTTGGCGATGTGGGGGTGGGTGTGGGCTTATAGGGCTGAGGGATAAGGATTTCTGCGGTGTGGGTCTGGGTGTAGCCTTTTGCTGACAACAACACAATCATGCTCTGCTCCACTGCATTCACCCGACGCGGTGGATCCTGCAGTCTACGGTGTGGGTTTTAAGCTCTAGAGGGTTGCAAGCATTGTAAGGTCAATGCGCACCATAAGCGCTCAACTCCAAAACCTAAACCACTGAAACCTTACCTCCCCAGGCCCAATGGCTTGAACCCCTAAAACTATCTGAAGCCCTAAAGCGCAATCAAAGCTCATGCAAGCTCCCCCCCCTCCTAGTTTACCTCGGAACCTGCACGATGCCGTAAAGCCCCAAACGCCTAAACCCACCCCTGAAACTTTGAACCCTGAACCTCGGCGCCCGCTGAGCCAAGCCCCGCGCTGCTGCGGGTTTGCCTTTTCTGAAGTCTACCCGGCCCCACCTTCGATCAAAGGGGAAAAGGAGGGACCCTTAAGGGGGACCCCTACCCTATCATGGGATATATAATGGGTATATAGTAGCTATATTCGGGGTATATACCTAGGGGTCCTTATTAAGGGTCCTTCCTTTTGCCCTTGGATTTGAGCTGCCGGCTCCGGGTTTGGGGTATGGATTAGAAGCTGCCCCCACCCTATAATAGTGACTATAAGGATTATAGTGTGGCCCTATGATATTCAAATCATACTACTGTTACAGGGTGGGGGCCCCTTCTAGGGTATGGAGTTAAGGGTTCAGGGTTTTAGGTTTGGGGTATCGGGTTCAGAGTTTAGGGTTTAGGGTCTGGGGTTTAAGGGTTCAGGGTTTAGGGGGTTAGGGGTTTAGGGTTTAGGGTATCAGGTTCAGGCTCTTAAACTCGCAGCTTTCCAGATTTCTTGCTCATTGCATATCAGCCTCAATAGTCTACAAAATGCTTTGGGGGTATAAGATCGAAACGAGATTAGGACAGATATGGGTAGTTCTCTTAACTCAGGGTCGCCTTTCAGGGTCCTTGTCAGAAGGCTGCCGAGAGCCCTTCCCATCATGCGAGGGGATACTACATCTCGGCCGTCCTATCTCTACATTACAGGCTTTAGGGTTCAGGGTTTAGTCCAAAATTTCGGTGGAGCGTTCAACAATGAGGAGTCTCGAATAAATCCTCTGCTTGGCTCTCGCAGGGCTCTCCATAAGCTTTGGGGCTCATATAGGTGCCTGAATACTTAGAGTAGGGCTTTGTGGCACACGATGATAAAGAAAAGGAGCCCTAAGGAATGATATCAGAATGGTAGTTACCCAGGCGCTTACTTCATGGCATACAAGTTGTTGGTTTTTGGCGTTCAAGGTTTAGGATTTCTAGTCCCAGGGTCATCTTCCAGTTACGAGTATACAGCAACTACGACTTTGGTAAATCTGTTTCAAGGACCTGGATATGTGCTTTCACTGGTCTTCAAGGGCTTCGGTTGTGAGGGCTTTCTGGGGGAAAGAGAAGAACGAGCGCGGAATGGCTACAACAGCAGTAGGTATCTTAAGAGCAGTTCCAACAGCTCACGGGCGGTTGTGCTAACAATGCTCATTCATGGTACACAAGACAAACGCAGGAGGCATTGCCGGCCACGTCTCTCACCAACTTGTCTTAGTGCTGGTTCCACATACACGGAAACCGCAGCGTCCAGTCAGTTTACCAGTAAGACATCGAAACTCCTGAATTAATTGATTAATACCCTAAACCCTAAACCCCTAAACCCTAAACCCCTAAACCCTAAACCCTAAACCCCAACCCCAACCGTAACCCTCATAGCTCTGCGCCCGAAACCCCCACCTGCCCGACGGCACGGGGCGCTTCTCCCGGTGCGGCGTCGATCACGACCGCATCGCCCTTTTGGGGCGAGGGTTTGCGACTGCAAAGCTTGAGGGTTTGGAGTTTGGGGCTCGAGGGTGTAGGGATGGGGTTTAGGACTGTAGAGTTTTGGCTTTAAGGCCCCTAGACCCCTAAACAGCCCATAGCCCCTAAACCCCCAAACCCTTCAGGGCCAATCTTCCGGGTTTTATGAGTGAAATGTCTTTAAACCATCCTCAAGGCTCCGAACTCGAGGGGCTCCCCAAAGGCCTTTTCGAGGTGCACTTCGAGGTGGGTGGTTGTCAAAATTATGGTCCCTTTTTGGGTGCCCTAAATATTAGGTGCCGTATTATAATAAGGACCCAAAAAGGGACCCTAATTTTGACAACCACCCAGGTGGCAAAAGGGAAAGGGACGACCGAACTGAGGCAGAGAAGTCTCGGAGAGCAGTGGACTCAACGGCACCGCCTGAATGCCAGAGGGACCCGGCTTGGGGTTTAGGGTCTTACTTTAATTTCAAGCATGAAACCTTCACAACACCCATACAATCCGTACAACTCCGACTCAACCCACATCCAACTCCCCTGTAAAGCCATATAAACCTGTAAACTGTCCGACCGCAAATTCCCGCACTCCCCTCACATGTACCCAAAGGCCACTGGCTTTAGGACGAGAGGCATCCTCCCCCTTGCTGGCATCCCATTCCTCTCCCGCGGCCCCCAAACCTTAATCCAAAAGCCCTAGACTCAAAAGTCCTAAACCGTAAGCCTCAAACCCTAAGCCCTGAAGACCTGAACCCTGAAGCCCTCAACCGGTTTTAGGGTTCTTGGGTTCTTCTCTGAAGGCTGGCGTTTGGAGGGTTTTGAGCTTGGGCTTAGGGATCATGGGCTTGCTTTAAGGGCTTCGAGTCTCAGTCCTAGAGGTGTCGCAAACTTAAGCAGAAATGCCTAGACTCGAAACCCTACTGTACATGAACCCGCAACGCCTGCATGCCCCGATTATGGTAATCTAGGGGCCTTAATAATTAGAATATGGCTTTGGGGCCCATTATGCTATAACTATGATAAGGACGCCCCCAAAAGAGTATAGGTAAGGCCCCCTATACCATAGAACCCTACTATAGATCCCTTATAAGAAGGACCCCCAAAATGGTGTAGGTACCATATTTCGGCCCCTAGATTATGGTAACCCAGCTGCAGTTGCTTACAGTACAAGAACACGCAGACTCCTTGTTCAAGGATTCTGCAGGAGCTCAGGGTTTAGGGTTTATAGGGTTTAGGGTTTAGGGTTTAGGGTTTTATGCTATCGTGTTTTGGGTGTGGAGTCTCGGGTCTTGGGTTTGGGGGAGTGGCGGCTTCTGACCCGACCTCCGGGATCCAGGGAAGTGTTGGGGTTCCTTTCCTTCCCCAAAGGCTCCATGTACCTAAATCGTAGATACTTAGGCCTTAAAGTACCTAAATAGGAACCCCTTTAAGGCCCAAGTACCTACTATATGGGTACATGGAGCCTTTGGGTTCCCAACCGGGGAATGAGCGAGAGGCAAAGAACAAGAGGAGAGCAGGAACAAGAGTTTCATATAACGCACACAAGAACCACGGCACAGAAACAAACAACCCCACCCGCTGCGGAACACAAGGGACGAAACAAGGAAGCAAATGTGGAAAACAATGGGAGGTATGTAGTAGGCGAGTAGTCTTTGCAACACCATCGTTTGGCCCCCATATCCCATCGACGTGCTCTTATCTCGCAACCATCGAAATTCTGAGTTTAAAACCCGACAACGCAGAAACGCTGGTCACTCTGGAACCCTAAACCCTAAACCCCTAAACCCCTAAACCCCTAAACCCTAAACCCCTAAACCCTAAACCCTAAACCCCTAAACCCTAAACCCTAAGCCCCTAAACCCCTAAACCCTAAACCCTAAACCCCTAAACCCCTAAACCCTAAACCCTAAACCCTGAACCCCTAAACCCGAACCTAAACCCTAAACCCTAAACCCCTAAACCCCTAAACCCTAACCTAAACCCTAAAACCCTAAACCCCTAAAACCCTAAACCCATTTGCCAGACGAAGGCAGGGTCCTCCATCAGGCCACCATCGGCCGTGAGGATATTGGCCTCTTCCGGGTCTTGCCGTATTTGGGTGGCTGTCACAAATGAGGGTTTAGGGTTTAGGGTTTAGGGTTTAGGTCCCATTTTGGGTACCCTAAATAATAGGTGGCGTACTATAATAGGGACACAAAAATTATCAAAATCAGAGTCCCTTTTTGGGGGGTTGTCAGAATTAGGGCCCCTTTCCCTAAGGGTCCATGTACCCAAATAGTATATACATTGGCCTTAAAGTAGTCCCTATATAGGTACATTGGGGCCAATGTATATACTATTTGGGTACATGGACCCTTAGGGTTTTTGGGTACCCTAAATAATAGGTGTCGTACTATAATAGGGACCCAAAAAGGGACCACAGTTTTGACAACCACCCGTATGGGATTCGAAGTTTCGCAGATGCCGAAAGGAATATGACCATAAACCACGGACCCCAAACAGCGGCACACCGATGGAAAGAGCAACACTGACATACACACCAAGCTGTAAATTCCTGAACCAATGCCCGTAACGGACACCCACCTCCCCCTCCTGAAAATACAATTACAGTATTACAGTACTACAATGCGCAAGAAGGCGTGAAAACTACAAACAGTGAAAGAAATACTAAGACACGGAGGAAGGACATGTCAGAATGGGCTGCCATAAGTGCAAGACAGGTGCCGGCAAGCCATCTGTAGGATTCATCATCTGCGCAGCCTCGCGGACCGTAGCCGGTTCAATTTTCGCGAGGTTTCGCGCTAGCTTTTGGGGCCCAAACCCTAAACCCTAAATCCTACAAACCCTATAAGCCCCAAATAAGGGATTCTGGGAAAAAGGGGCCTTACTGATTACTAGGGTTTTAGGGTATATTATACTATAACTACAGTCAGGAACCCCCAGATAGTACAGGTAACTATTAAGGCCCCGAAACCATAGAACCCTACTATAGATCCCGTATAGACGCCTTTAAGGAACCCTGTAAAGGACCCCCAAAATAGCACAGGTAATCATTGAGGCCCCTACACTACACGCTCAACCCATGGTCCTAAGCTGAAGCCTGAAACTCAGAAACCCGAAGCCCAGATCCGTGACACCTCTATGGACCCTGAACCCCCCGCACCCTAAACCACAAACAAAAAGCTGAACCAAACCATAAATAAACCCTGAACCCTCCACCCCAAACCCTAAACCCTAAACCCCCTAACCCCAAGCCCTAAACCCTCGACCAACCCCAAAACCTCAAACCCTGAACCCCTCAAGACACCTCGGTGAGCTCGATGGTATCCCCGGTGAACTCGAAGAGATCCGCACGCTCGCTGAGGACGGACTTCCTGGGTGGTTCGAAGCGTAAGTTTCAGAGGCATACTAGAGTATACATAGGGTCTAGGGCGTCTAGGGTAACTTCTACCATGGAGCCTCAAGGAAAAGTATTGTAACTTAAGCCACCAAACCGACTTTTAAATTTGCAGGCTCTGATTACATATCCTAGTATGGAGTTTATAAGGACCCGACAAACAAGCGGATTTTGGAAAGTTTAAGTACATGTAACATGAAGCCCGAAGGAAAGCTGTTGGTAACTATTCGGAACAATCTCCGCCATGTACAACAGGAAAAATCACGAATGAACTTAAGTTGAACCTCAGCTCCTACATCCTAAACTCCTTAATCACGAATGAACTATCCTAAGCTCCTTCTCACTGGCCCAGAACCCAAGGGAACAAAAGTTGAAACTTTCAGAATCGACTACCTTACAAGAACGCAAAAGTTGAAAACCTGAGTTTACAGCCAATAAGAAAATCACGAATGAACTCAAGTTGAACCTCAGCTCCTACATCCTAGACTCCTTCAGTCCCAGATGCAGCACCGCGGTTTTCGCCACGCCCTCGGTTGAACCCGTGGTTTGGAGCTCAGCCCAGGCATCGCGAACGGTCTGCAGATCCGGAAGAAAAGCTTGAAGCGCTTCTTTGGTTTTCGACAAAATATTGATACCTTGATAATCCTACGACCTAAACTCTAAACCCTAATCAAGTACTGCCATGACCCTACTCTACCCTATAGCCGGATCTGGAGCTTAGAGGTGCAGGAGCCAAGGAGAGTTTGGGACCTGAGGGCTAGGCTTTGGGGTTTATGCTTCAGGCTTTCGGGTTTAGGCATGCCGGGGCGCCAGGTTTAGAGGAAAAGCTGGTCTTGGATGTGGACTGTCAGGCTGCGGAACTTAAGCTTTCCCCGTTGCTTCATTGACCCCGAGGGCACCTCAGCTTTAGGCTTCGGGGTTTCAGGGTTTCAGGGCTCACGGCTTTGGGGTTGCGGGCAGAGGGGAATACCGCTAATTGCAATCTTCACTGAGCTGTACGGCTAACACTGCCAATTATTGGCATTGCTCTTTCTCCTTCTTCGTGTGCAAGTATGCTGTGTGTGATGACACCGTTACTGCTTCCATCTAGTAATGTATTGCCTGAAGCGAACATTATGGTGGAGGCAACGACGGCGTCAATGATGGTGCAGGCAGTAAGGACCACACAGCACTGGCCCAAAAAATCGATTTGAAATGCCAGGGCATTATCCACATTACCGATGAATACGTATTCGTATATTTATATTAACATACATATATAGCAGGGCTTGAGCCTGACGATATGCTTGGACTTTGCTTTTCACTCTCGGTGCATCCACATGTGTCGAGCCAGAGGCACCTTGCAAGAGTGCACCGCTTGCTCGCTGCAGCTGTACAGAAGCCGGCGTGTGAGTCAACCCTGTACACATGTATTCACGGCTTCAGCTCACGGGCAAAAAAAAAGCCGGCAAAGGTGGGTAGGATGGGATTCGTCAGTCAGACTGAGCTGACGGACCAACAGAATTAAACCCGATAGGAGGGCCCGCAATTTCGCACCTGCAGCTTGACAAAGGTGTGCAACCCGATAGCCAAAAATCATGATTGATCAAAACTACGGCCCACCACAAACCCTGCACCTAAATAGGTAGTTGTCAAAATTAGGGTCCCTTGTTGGGTAACCTAAATACTCGGTGCCGTACTACATTAAGGACCCGAAAAGGGACTGTAATTTTGACAACCATCCCAAATGGGGATTTCCGAAAACAGGGGACCCCAATATAGTAACCTAAACACAGTAGGATCCTCATTATAAGGACCCCAAACTAAGGTACCACTAACTTTCGGAAACTCACAATTAGACATCTTAGAGTTGAAGACTGCAGGTCCCCCGGCGGGGGCCTCATGCAGCCGTTTATTCTGCACACGGTGGTCCACTTCGGAGCTTGGTGATTGACATGTATGTATGTATGTATGTATGTATGCACTTGTATGTATGTACTAACTATAATATGTGCTGCAAAATATAGAAAGTATTATGAACGTATGATATTTTATAGACAAGAAGTCTGCAAACCTCACTAGAACATTTGCACGTGACATCATTGCGGGTTTGCTACTCTTCTGACAGCATTCATTAGGGCTGTACAAAAGATCATAGAGTTTCAGGGTTCGCCGCTGCTTGCTGGGCCGTTCCCTGTGGTAGAGATCTCCTCAGAGGAGCTTTGGCCGGATGGTGCCTCTGTCATGGACATGATTTCGGATGGGCTGCTGGTCGTAGACCGCTGCTGCGAGCCCGCCGAAGACGCCGGTGATTTCGCGCCTTTGGCGCGCTGCCTTTGCAACAGGTAGAAGACGACTGGGAAGGGGATCGTCATGCCCAGGTTCTCGAGGAGGAGACTCGTGTAGTCGCCAGAGTGGATAGCTGCATCCACACGGGTGCCATTGAGTAAGTTTGCGAGGCCGGCAACCAAGAAGCCCAAGCCCTGGATACGGCCCATGGTCTTCACGCCGAAGATCTGTCCATTGAAAGAGCTGATTGTGCTGTAGAGGAAGGCTCTCCAAACCGTGAACATCAGCACGGTCACCAGTTGGACATAGAGGCTAGGGACCAGCTGGAGGATGTTGTAGACAACACCGATGAGGGTTGTCACCTGCACTGTCCACAGCAAGTCGTACAAGACTTTCAGGAGCGGATATACTACAGTGCCCGCGTCGAAAACGCAGCTGTTCACTGCCATCAGGAGCGTGAAGCACGAAGGCACCATGAAGGGAGCCAAACAGCCGATTTTGATTGTCATGGCTCCTCCGAAGCCGGCAAGCGCCATCGTCACGAGGAAGATGATGGCCTCTGCATGATTCGACCAACCAGTGACCTTCGTCAAAGCGATGCCCGAAAGCCCCAGGCAGCTTAAACAGCCCGCAATGCCGGTGACTGTCTTGGGCCCCACAATATCCACGAGCCAACCGTTCAAGTACGACGTGAGAGTGAGAAAGGTAATTGCGGCTGTGAATGCATTGTTAAGCGCCTGCAACTGCTTTCTGCAAGGCTGGGCCGGATCCGGCAACTCGCAGAGATAACTGTAGTAGCCCTCCGACTGTAGCATGGAGGAGAAAGCACCCCAACCCATAATAGTGCCGGCAAAAAGGAAGACCGTTGTCAGGCTCACGATCACCAAGAAGTTGTGTGCTCCAGCCCTGGAAGTTTTCACCATCGTCCCAGAGGTCATGACCCTAGTCTACCAAACACTTTGTTTACGGCGGGCTCTACCGGCGAGAAACTCGAGCTGCAGATGCAGATTAAGTGGGAGTGCACGACTTTCAAAGGGTTACTTGGAAGTTCATGGTTCATTATATGTAGAGTTGTAAGTAGGGTTATAAGTATGATAACTATAGTTATAACCAATATTAAGGGACTTATAAGCCCTCTTATAGCTAACCATGAACCTCCAAGTAACCCTCAGCCCAATGGGCCCAACACCCTGTGTTTCCCGCCCAGATTCCTCGACAGAATCCTTGAGGTTGCAGCTCCTAGGATCAAAGGTATATACCTAGGGGTCCTTACTAAGGGTCCCTCCTTTTCCCCTTTGATAGGACCCTTTCCTGCCTCACTAATTAGAATAGGGTTTAGGGGTTTACTATACTATAGTTGTCATAAGGAACCCCCCGAAATAGTAGAGGCAATTCTTGAGGCCCCTATACTAAATCCTTCATTAGAACCCTGTAAAAAAGCCCTTTAAAGGGACCCCCTTTTCTTATTATTAAGGCCCCTATATTACAGCTCCCCGGCTTCCTGCCTTCGGGGTGGTCACGGAGGACAGGGCGACCCGGTTCTGTGGCACGCTCTGGAGGTGCTTCCAAACCTTTTAGGGTTGAGGGTTTGGGGTTTAGGGATTGAGGGTTTAGGGTTCAGCTTCGCCGTGATGTCCACAAGCTGGGAATCGTAGCGGTAGTGTAAGGGCCTTAATTAATGATTAATTATTAAGGCCCCTACATTAGGAGAGGTGTCACGAGTGGGTTTTTTCGAACTCGAATCTTTGAGAGTTTGAACGTAGTACATGTTGGACGGGATTCGAGAGTTTGAAAGTTTGAAAAGTTTGGAGAATGAAGAGTTTGAAGTTTGAAAGTTTGAGAGTTTCGAGTTCGAAAGCTGGCGCGAGTTTGGAGCTTGAAAATTTGAAACCCAGGAAATTTGAAAGTTTGAAGCTTCGAAGATTGAAAGTTCGAAAGTTTGAAAAGGAGAAGGACCGCTGGAGACGCGTAGGGGTTCACAGAGCAGCCCTCAGGCTCGAGTTCGAAAGTTTGAAAGCTTGGAGTTTGAAAGTTTGAAACCCAGGAAGTTTGAAAGTTCGAAAGCTTCGAAGACTGAAATATCGAACATTTCAAACTTTGGGGGGTTGAAGGATTGAAGTTTTCAAATTTCGAAAGTTTGAAAGTTTGAGAGCCGTGGAGTTCGAAAGTTTGAGATGCTCAAAGTTTGAGAGTTTGGGAGTTTGAAGGTTTGTAAGTTTGAAGAGTTTGAAGTTTGAATACATTGAAAGTTTGAGTTTGAAACCATGTTGACGTCCTCATCTTAGGGTCTGGGCCCGGTAACTCCGAGTCCGATTCAATAGCCCGGGACCCCCCCGGGCGAACGGGTAGTCCTGGATTTAGGAAGAGGATGAGGGGGGGGGGGGGTGGGCCTGCAGTCCTGGATTTAGGAAGACTATGAAGGGGGGGGTGTTGTTCTGGATTTAGGAAGACCATGGGGGGGCGGGGGGGGGCGGCTTGGAGTCTTCGGGGAACCCCACCGCTCTGTTTAGACTGCAAACGCCCCGCTCTGCTAAGCCGCGAAAAAAATTAATGAAAGCGTCTCCCACTTCATACTTCACCAAAAACCAGGATTACGACCCCCCCCCAACCTCATACTTCGTCCAAAACCAAGACTTCGAGCCTCCCCCTTCCCCTTACAGTCTTCCTACAACCAAGATGTTAAGCCCCCCTTTCTCCAACACAAGCAAAGGAGAAAGCAACACGAGAACGCTTCAGGGGGTTAAACGCGAAGAATTAAAATTCATCATGAGTGATTCAGAAGCTGTGCAAATGGGGGTGCTCTCTTAAGATCCCCCTCCCCTGATACGTCGTCCAAATCTAAGACGTCGAGGCGTCCCCTTACAGTCTTCCTCAATCCATGACTTTAAGCCCCACCTTTCTCCAGCACACACAAAGGAGAAAGCAACACAAAAATGCTTCAGGGGGCTAAACGCGAAGAACAAAACTTAAGCATGAATGATTTGGAAGCTCTGCAAGGGGGCTGCGCCCCCCCAACCCCCTTCTGGTTTTGGACTGCAAACTCCCTCCTCTGTTAACCCGCAAAAAAGTAAAAAAAGTAACCCCCTTCATACATCACCAAAAACCAGATTACGAGCCCCGCCCCCTCATACTTGGTTCAAATCCAAGACTCGAGCCCCCCCCAGTCTCCAACACACACAAGGGAGAAAGCACACGAAAACGCTTCAGGTGGATTAGAAGCGAAGAAGATATCATGAATCATGAGTGATTTTGAACCTCTGCAGATGAGGGGGGGGGCTGCGCCCCCCAACCCCCCCTCGCTTATTTTAGACTGCAAGCGTACTTCACCCAAAACCCCCCTTCTTTCATGAATGATATGGAAGCTCTGCAAATGGGGGGGGGCTGCGCCCCCCCCCCAACCCCCCGCTGTTTTTAGACTGCAAACTCCCCGCTCTCTTAAGCCGCGTTTTCTCCAACACACACAAACGAAAAAACAAAAAAAAAAACAGACGAAAACGCTTCAGGAGGGTTAAAAACGAAGAAAAGAGCATTATGATCATGAGTGATTTGGAAGGTGATTTGGAGGACTAGGTACTTCACCCAACCCCAGTGATTTGGAGGACTACGTACTTCACCCAACCCCCTCTCTCATACTTCGCCCAGATCCAACACTACAAAGCCCCCCCTATCATATTTCACCCATGAGCCCCTCGCCACCCCCCGACTAGTACCACTAGTCGCCGGGAAAAGTCTTCTCCAAGACACACAAAGGAGAAAGCCACACGAAAACGCATCAGGGGGGTTAAAAGCGAAAATAATATTCATGTTGGGTGGTTCGGAAGCTTTGCAAATGGAGGGGGAGGGGGGCAAACTCCCCTTTTTTTTAAGCAGCGAAGAAATGAACCAAAACGTCCTTTGGGCGTGCTTGAGATATACCGTGAACTAGAATCGCCAAAAGAGAAGGCGTGTGTAAGATGTAAAATTAACCGAAAGCGCCAAATGAGTAAGCGTAATACGACAAATACGATGACCCGGAAAGGCTAAATGAGGGGTGTGCTTAAGATCGCCAACTCAAGGGGTGCGATTAAGTTACACGGTGTGCTGGAATCGCCCAATGGGAGCGTAATAAAGATATGTGGTGAGGGGCTATGATGACCGGAATCGCAAAATGAGGGCGCAGTGAACCGGAATCGCCAACAGAGAAGGCGTGTTTGTTCCAGATACTTAATTGGGGTTGCGAACGCCACCCATATACGTGACTGCATGTCGAGCGCTTCAAACTCTGAAACTTTTCAAACTCGAACTTTCAATCTGTCGAACTCTCGAACTTTCAAGCTCGAAACTCGGCGGACTTTCAAACTTTCCATCTCGACGCACTTCAAACCTTCAAACTTTGCAAACTTTCAATCTTTCGAACTCTCAAACTCGCGAACGTTCATCCCTTTCAAACTTTCGATCTCTGAAACTTTCAAACCTTCGAACTTGAAACCTTTCGAAGTTTGAAACCTTCGAACTTTCAAACTCGTCACCTCAGCCCAAGCCGAAGAGGAAATCTGAAGCCAATCTGAAGCCAACCTTTCAAACTCCGAACTTTCGAACTTTCATTCTTTCGAACTTTCGAGCTTTCAAACTTTCGAACTTTCGAACTCTCGAACTTTCAAAGTTTGAAACCGTCGAACCTTCGAATTTGCAAACTTTCAAAGTCTCGAACTCTCAAACTTCGAAGGCCGATCGAACTCGCCCGCGGGAAAAGTTTGAAGTTTGAGTTTCAAGCAGCCAGTCGAGCTCGAAAGTTCGAGAGTTTGAAAGTTTGAAAGTTTGAAAGTTTCGAGTTTGAAAAGTTCGAAGTTTTACGCCGGCTAGCTTGTGCACACCAAGGTGCACAAACTTTCGAACTCCTGCACTTTTCGAACCTTCAAACCTTCAAAGATTGAAACTTTCAACCTCCAAACCTTCAAACTTTCAAACCTTCGAGTTCGAACGACCTCGCTCGGGACACCATTCCTACATTAGGGTTTCATGGAACCGTTATGGTTCCAAATACAACGCCTTCAACGGATAAGCCCGACAACCCCGATCCTGGCGCCGCAAGCTTTGGCAAATGTAGGGAACTTGGGTTCCAGGTGTAGGTTTCAGCAGTTTAGGCATAGTCGTGGCGAGTTGACAATGCTGCCTTAATGGTTTTAGTAACGAGAATAGGGCGTGGAGGTTATCATACAACAATATCAGGGGGAACCCCACGGAATAGTATTGGCAATTATTCGGCACCTACCATTATGGTTTCGAGCGCTTTCCAATGCTAGTCCCGGGATGTTTCGTATTCACACTCCGTGCACTTTACTTCGTGTACTCTGAACCGCCGACCCGAAACTCTAATGTTGCCGTATGGGGTCAATGCTCCTGATTTCCGATACTCACCTCCGAGATCCGCGATTTTCCAGATCGAGCTTTTCCGGATGTCGATTGCAAGGGGCCCTTGTGGCGTGTTATGCACCTGCGACATCCTGACTCATGCACAACGAAAAGCCGGAGACCCACGCAAAGCACAGTGTTCATTGCAATACTAGATACCCGCATAATCTCTAATACCTCCGAGATCATCACCATCATGTCCATCAGCATGATGACACGCAGCGCTGCCATAACAATCTACGCGTCATCCTCATCACCATCATGGAAGCAGCTGCTGTCATAGTAATAAGAAGATGGACTGCCCATCTCTCTCATTGGATACAGCACACCCTGACAATGATAGTGACAATGGCGGCTCAAGTGGCAGCAGCATAGTCAATCATGGACGTAGGGTTTAGGACTTTAGGATGGGTCTAGGGTTTGAGGTTTTCCGGGTTCAGGGCTTTTTGAGTTTTGGGTCCCTGACCCCGAACCCAGAAACCCGTGAACGCATGCACTTTGACTTCGGAGAGTGATCGAAGCCCCTTGGACTAAAGCGTAAGCCCACACCATACACCCAAAGCCTTAAGCTAGCGAATCTCAACACCCTTCAACCCCAAACCTCGAAAACGCAGGAATAAGAGCACTTCATGACCTTATGAGGAGTGGTAAGCAGCCATGAGTGTACATTCTTCACAACACAGTTGTAATACTACAAAAATACGAACACTTCAGGTCCTCCTAGAGACCAAGGTCATCCTGAAAGGCCTCCGCCCCAAGGCCCCCAAACCCGAAACCCCTAACCTCGTAAAGGCATGAACCCTAACCCCTAAACCATAAACTCCTAGGCCCTAGACCGTTTCGAAAGATGAAATTCTGAAGTGTCCTCCCTACACACAGAGGCTATAACATCCCTGACTAAGAATTCAGCGGTGCTAAGTGGGAACAGGGACCCTTCATTTTATGAACCCTGAGAAGGAGCCGTGTACACTATCTCGACACAAACCCATAGCAACGCCCTCGACATAAAAAGCACGAAACTCGGACAAGGTTTACCCCCAAACCCTATTCGAACTATTACGGCCCCCTACTATAGAACCTTACTATGGATCCCTTATAGAACCCTTCGGAATCCCAACCAGCACCTCCAAGAATAGTGCATCCTTTAGTCGGCCCATCTCACCCTCCGGAGCTCGAGGGCTTTTGGGGCTAGGGCTTAGGGTTTAGGGTTTAGGGTTTTGCGGGTTGAGGGTTTCGGGTTTAGGGTTTTGGGGGTTTAGGGTTTAGGGTTTAAGGTTTTGGGTTTAGGGTTTTGGGGGTTCGAGGGCTCTGGGTGTTTAGGCGGTTCGGGCTTAGTATTTCCGGGACGGGGGGTTTAGGGTCCAGGGCAGAGGGAGATCAGGGTTCCATGGGGGTTTTGGCTGGTTTTTAGGGCTTTAGCTAACATTACGTGGAGGTTCATGGTTAGTTATAAGTAGGGTTATAAGTAGGATAACTATAGTTAAAACCCATATTAAAGGACTTATAACACCACTTATAACTACCCATGAACCTCCAAGTACATGCTATCAGGAGAGCATAGCTTCCTGGGTTGCTGTGCATGTAGTGCATGTAGGCTGGACAGCTTGTCAGGTGCAGACTACTTGACGTCAAGGTCTGCATTTGGACTGGGGGCCGGTCCAGAACATAGAGGCTGCATCTCAATGCCGAGGGCCTTTGAAGCTAGGGCCCTAAACCCTAAACCCTAAATCCTAAACCCTAAACCCTAACAGCCTGGTTCAACCACACATACAGGCTTCCGTCAGATCTGCACACCACTGGCCGAGCATGTCAAAGCTTCAAGGACGGCCACAGCTAATTCAAATAGAGTGCTTAGGGTTTGGTTTTTGGTTTAACATTTAGGATTTAGGGTTTAGGGTTTAGGATTTAGGGTTTAGGGTTTAGGGTTGAGGGTTTAGGGTTTAGGGTTGAGGGCGGACGCATCAGCCCGAGAACGAGATGCCCAAAACCCTCACCAGGACTCGCAAACCCCAAACCCTAAACACCAAACCCCGAGCCCCAAACCCTAAACCCCAAGAAGCCCTAAACTTGAAGGCTTGACGGATCTCCGCAGGCCTCAGTGAGGCCTCCGGACGCGAAGCGAGCCGGTACGCATGCTGTGCGACTCGGGCCCAAACAGCTCCAAACAACCAAGGCGAAGAGGAGTCGAAAGATTCTGCGACAAGTGCGTCAACTGGTGGAATTGCAGAATCCGAGAGGGTAGTGCGCAATGCCCCAAAAGATTTCATCCCGAGCCGAAAACCCAAAACCAAACCCCAAACTTCAAACCCTAAACCCTGAAACCCTGAACCCAAACCAAGCCCCAGAAGGTGAGATTATAAGCCGCTTGAAAAAATTGGATCATCCGTGCTCTCGGGGCCCTCCCTCCCGGCGCCGGGCCGTTTTTTGTTAGAAGTATGTTGTAGTATATTGTCGTATATTATGCTGTATTTCATGCATTACAGTGTATCATAGTACAGTCTAGTATAGTAGAGTATGTCATAGCACATATCGGCGTTGTATGGTATATGCCGGTCTATTCTAGTATCTGAAGGATAACGGTTCGCGCGTGAAGGTCCTGGGTCTAGGGTGAAGATTTTGGGGCTAGTTTAAAGCTTACGGTGTAAGGGTTTATACTCTTAACCAAGATAGGTAGATTCAATTAGGTATTAATATCTAGATTCCGCTTATCAAGAAAACACACACCCTCTCTACTTGGAGGTCCATTTGTCATCATAAGGAGTAGGGGTAGAAGTAAGGACTTAACATGAACCTCCAAGTGGGTGGTTGTCAAAATTATAGGGTACCCAAAAAGGGACCCTAATTTTGACAACCACCCAAGTAGGATTTGACGGGTTCGGATCCGCAGCCCAGAGATCGGTCGCCCACAACGAGCAGCCAAAAAACGAGACTTCAGAAAAAAAATCCACGGGAGTTCGTATTTCAGGTCTCGGGTTAGGGGTTTGGACTTAGAAAAGTTTAGGGTCTAGGCTTTAGGGTTTAGACTAGAGAAGGGTTTTGGGCTTTAAGGGTTTAGCGGTAGGCTTGGAGTAGACTACCGAAGAACGTCGTTCCTCTTGTATGCGGTACCAAAATCTGGTACTGAAGGCTCGTAGTTATTCAAGGCCCGTAGCCCTCAGTTGCTAATTCTGCCTTGGAACCCTCGCCGCAGCCAGGGATCAGTGGCCTCTGGCCTATGAGTCCGGGAAAAACATGAAACCTTAATGCACAAGGCTGTTTACAGAAGTTGTCCATGGAAGGCTTTAGCCCTATTGCCGGTCGAGGGCCCTTGAGTCATCGAGCTGCTGTCGAGAGATTTCTCCAGGGCGCTGCCATTCTGATAGCATTAGCATGACTATTTTTGCTAATGATGCGATTGCTACTGTCAGTGCTGACTGTTGCTTTCTTGTTATTCTCGTTATCATTGCTACTATCATCATTCATCATCATTGTTTATTACCACTGTCATTCTCACTGACACTGTCGTTAATCGAGAGTTTTGTCATTACCACACTATCATTCTTACTGCTACCAATTCTGCAACTAGCCATACTACGATTATTTTGTTGTGCGTATGCTGAAACGACAAATCAAGAGCCCAGAATCGATCGGAGGCCCACGAAATCCGGATGCCTGATGCTATGTTCAGGTCCGGACCGTAGAACCCCACATGCTACATCCTACAACGAAACCCTACACCCTAAACCCTACAGCCCTAAAACCCTCAACCCTAAACCGTAAATCCTAAACCGTAAATCCCGAACCCTAAACCCTAAACCCTGAACCCTAAACCCTACAACCCCACCTATCTTCCACACCTCGGACTCTTCAAAGGGCCGAGTATTCGTGGCTTGAAGAATTTCAATGTGGCTTTGGGGCCCATTCTACAATACTTATAATCAAGAGTTTTCAGGGTAGGAGAGGTACTTAGGAAAGGTACTTCTGAAGGCCCTTACGGTAGGGTTCGCATGGTCCCCTGAGTCAGATTTTTTCAGCCCTCTCGGTGAGATGATATCACTTCGTCGCCCGCCACCCTGGCAAGGTCGGGTTTGATGGCTTTCAGGTTTGTTGGGATTCCCAAACTGCAACCCTGACCCTCCAGGAATGCACGGGATGCACTTGAAAGTCAACTCGGCACCACAAGCCCGCATCTTGTCTCTAATTATATATGCCAGCTCGCTACATTGCTCTCAGGATCAGACAACGATGCTGCCAAGAAACACAACATCGAGAGACGGCCTGATGGAGATTTGTGTCTGCATCACAGGTCCCCAGACTTGGCCAAGTGCCAGGCTGGGTAATACAGATGCATCGCTCCTAACAACTTCCTGCTAGGTCCTGCAGGCATGACATGCAAGTGCGGAGGGGCCCCACACACAACTCTCCACTACCACCTGCCGCCCGACAGCTTCTCATGCGGCGGAAGCTGTGCTGTGCTCAAGGGATGATCACACGAGTGCTACCATGACAGCAGGCTTGCCCCATGAGAGAGAATCTGAGAGCAGTGTCTGCACCACACACAAGTCCCCAAACGAGCCTTCGTGCCCGGCCAGGTAGAACAGATGCAGAGGGATGATTGAAACACAAGCTTCTCGCAGTGCACATGCTCCCATCATGATGCACCCTTGCTCTCAGGATCAGACAACGATGCTGCCAAGAAACACAACATCGAGAGACGGCCTGATGGAGATTTGTGTCTGCATCACAGGTCCCCAGACTTGGCCAAGTGCCAGGCTGGGTAATACAGATGCATCGCTCTTAACAACTTCCTGCTAGGTCCTGCAGGCATGACATGCAAGTGCGGAGGGGCCCCACACACAACTCTCCACTACCACCTGCCACCAGACAGCCTCTCATGCGGCGGAAGCTGTGCTGTGCTCAAGGGATGATCACACGAGTGCTACCATGACAGCAGGCTTGCCCCATGAGAGAGAATCTGAGAGCAGTGTCTGCACCACACACAAGTCCCCGAACGAAGCCTTCGTGCCCGGCCAGGTAGAACAGATGCAGAGGGATGATTGAAACACAAGCTTCTCGCAGTGCACATGCTCCCATCATGATGCACCCTTGCTCTCAGGATCAGACAACGATGCTGCCAAGAAACACAACATCGAGAGACGGCCTGATGGAGATTTGTGTCTGCATCACAGGTCCCCAGACTTGGCCAAGTGCCAGGCTGGGTAATACAGATGCATCGCTCTTAACAACTTCCTGCTAGGTCCTGCAGGCATGACATGCAAGTGCGGAGGGGCCCCACACACAACTCTCCACTACCACCTGCCGCCCGACAGCTTCTCATGCGGCGGAAGC
Organism: Symbiodinium sp. CCMP2592; assembly: GCA_905221615.1. Classification (NCBI taxonomy): domain Eukaryota; class Dinophyceae; order Suessiales; family Symbiodiniaceae; genus Symbiodinium; species Symbiodinium sp. CCMP2592. Next base: position 1,202,165 of record CAJNDT010005914.1, read on the forward strand.
TGTGCTGTGCTCAAGGGATGATCACACGAGTGCTACCATGACAGCAGGCTTGCCCCATGAGAGAGAATCTGAGAGCAGTGTCTGCACCACACACAAGTCCCCAAACGAAGCCTTCGTGCCCGGCCAGGTAGAACAGATGCAGAGGGATGATTGAAACACAAGCTTCTCGCAGTCCACATGCTCCCATCATGATGCACCCTTGCTCTCAGGATCAGACAACGATGCTGCCAAGAGACACAACATCGAGAGACGGCCTGATGGAGATTTGTGTCTGCATCACAGGTCCCCAGACTTGGCCAAGTGCCAGGCTGGGTAATACAGATGCATCGCTCTTAACAACTTCCTGCTAGGTCCTGCAGGCATGACATGCAAGTGCGGAGGGGCCCCACACACAACTCTCCACTACCACCTGCCGCCCGACAGCTTCTCATGCGGCGGAAGCTGTGCTGTGCTCAAGGGATGATCACACGAGTGCTACCATGACAGCAGGCTTGCCCCATGAGAGAGAATCTGAGAGCAGTGTCTGCACCACACACAAGTCCCCGAACGAAGCCTTCGTGCCCGGCCAGGTAGAACAGATGCAGAGGGGTGATTGAAACACAAGCTTCTCGCAGTGCACATGCTCCCATCATGATGCACCCTTGCTCTCAGGATCAGACAACGATGCTGCCAAGAAACACAACATCGAGAGACGGCCTGATGGAGATTTGTGTCTGCATCACAGGTCCCCAGACTTGGCCAAGTGCCAGGCTGGGTAATACAGATGCATCGCTCTTAACAACTTCCTGCTAGGTCCTGCAGGCCTGACATGCAAGTGCGGAGGGGCCCCACACACAACTCTCCACTACCACCTGCCGCCCGACAGCTTCTCATGCGGCGGAAGCTGTGCTGTGCTCAAGGGATGATCACACGAGTGCTACCATGACAGCAGGCTTGCCCCATGAGAGAGAATCTGAGAGCAGTGTCTGCACCACACACAAGTCCCCGAACGAAGCCTTCGTGCCCGGCCAGGTAGAACAGATGCAGAGGGATGATTGAAACACAAGCTTCTCGCAGTGCACATGCTCCCATCATGATGCACCCTTGCTCTCAGGATCAGACAACGATGCTGCCAAGAAACACAACATCGAGAGACGGCCTGATGGAGATTTGTGTCTGCATCACAGGTCCCCAGACTTGGCCAAGTGCCAGGCTGGGTAATACAGATGCATCGCTCTTAACAACTTCCTGCTAGGTCCTGCAGGCATGACATGCAAGTGCGGAGGGGCCCCACACACAACTCTCCACTACCACCTGCCGCCCGACAGCTTCTCATGCGGCGGAAGCTGTGCTGTGCTCAAGGGATGATCACACGAGTGCTACCATGACAGCAGGCTTGCCCCATGAGGGAGAATCTGAGAGCAGTGTCTGCACCACACACAAGTCCCCAAACGAAGCCTTCGTGACCGGCCAGGTAGAACAGATGCAGAGGGATGATTGAAACACAAGCTTCTCGCAGTGCACATGCTCCCATCATGATGCACCCTTGCTCTCAGGATCAGACAACGATGCTGCCAAGAAACACAACATCGAGAGACGGCCTGATGGAGATTTGTGTCTGCATCACAGGTCCCCAGACTTGGCCAAGTGCCAGGCTGGGTAATACAGATGCATCGCTCTTAACAACTTCCTGCTAGGTCCTGCAGGCATGACATGCAAGTGCGGAGGGGCCCCACACACAACTCTCCACTACCACCTGCCACCAGACAGCCTCTCATGCGGCGGAAGCTGTGCTGTGCTCCAGGGATGATCACACGAGTGCTACCATGACAGCAGGCTTGCCCCATGAGAGAGAATCTGAGAGCAGTGTCTGCACCACACACAAGTCCCCAAACGAAGCCTTCGTGCCCGGCCAGGTAGAACAGATGCAGAGGGGTGATTGAAACACAAGCTTCTCGCAGTGCACATGCTCCCATCATGATGCACCCTTGCTCTCAGGATCAGACAACGATGCTGCCAAGAAACACAACATCGAGAGACGGCCTGATGGAGATTTGTGTCTGCATCACAGGTCCCCAGACTTGGCCAAGTGCCAGGCTGGGTAATACAGATGCATCGCTCTTAACAACTTCCTGCTAGGTCCTGCAGGCATGACATGCAAGTGCGGAGGGGCCCCACACACAACTCTCCACTACCACCTGCCGCCCGACAGCTTCTCATGCGGCGGAAGCTGTGCTGTGCTCCAGGGATGATCACACGAGTGCTACCATGACAGCAGGCTTGCCCCATGAGAGAGAATCTGAGAGCAGTGTCTGCAGCGAAGGTCCCCGAAGCAAGCCACGAGGCTTGGCCGGGTGTGAAAGGCTGCAACGTATGCGTTCCTTCTATGGGGTCTATAAGGGCTACTATAAGGGATCTATAAGGATACCATAATATAGGGGCCTTAGCAATTAGAATAGGGCTTCGAGCCTGGTAAGCTATACTGAGAAACCCCCAAGATAGTACTGGTAAATATCTCGGCCCCTATCTTAGGCTGCCTCCCTGCGCACCAGACATCTTTCTTTGCGCAGCCACGATGCAGACTTTTGTGGAGATGCTCTAAACTGCACGGGCTTCCCGCAGGACTCTTCCAAAACGTGTCCATGCCACTGCCCACGATGAAACCCGCAAGCAACGTGACAAGCTGAAGCCTGAGCTTCCAGAACCCCCGAGCCCGAAACCCTGAACGCTGAACCCTAGAGCTCACAAACAAAATCCCAGCTATCCCTTGACCCCAACCCTTTGAACAAGTGGAAAACTCCAAAATCCCGAACAAGGACGCCCAAAAAAAAAGGAACACACACACACACACACACACTCCGTTTCAGCCCTACACCCCAACACCCTAAGTCCAGAACCCTAAACCCCTCACCCACCCCGCCGCCCCCCGTCTTCTACACCCCAACCCTAAACCCTAAATCCTAAGCCCTAACACAAACCCTAAACCCTATATAACCCCTAAACCCTAAACCCTAGAAACCCCAGCCCTCCCATCCCCCCCCCCAAAAAAATAAAACAAAGCAGCCTCCGACGACCTTCCACCAAAAGCCCGGCAGGTCTCTACCAACTTGGCCTTGCCGGGCCCAGCAGATCGTTTAAGGGGGTTTACGGCTTAGGGCGTTTAGGGTTTAGAGTTTTAGGGTTTAGGCGTTTAGGGTTTAGGGCGTTTAGGGTTTAGGGTTTTAGGGTTTAGGCGTTTAGGGTTTAGGGCGTTTAGGGTTATGGGTTTCGGTGGTTAGGATTTAGGGGCGTTGAATTTTGGGGTTTAGGGGGTTTAGGGTTCAGGGGTCTAAAGTTGAGGGGTTTAGGGGTTTAGAGGTTAGGGGTTTAGGGGTTCAGGGTTTAGGGGTTTAGGGGTTTAGGGCTTAGGGGTTGAGGGCGTATGGTCTGGGGAATTAGGGGGTGTGGGGTCTTGGTAAAAACCTACTTGAAAGATCAGCGGGCTAAAAACCATGTTGCTACGTGCCAAACAACGAAAATTGACCATTGCTAAACTCAGATCTAAGGCCTTGGGGAAGCTCCCACGGTTCAGGGCGGTTTAGGATTTACCCCCCAACCCTGCCTAATCCTGATCCCCTGAACCCTGGACTTGAGCTGCCGCGGTTTACCAGCGCCTAGGAGCCTGTGATATCGCCAGCACCCGCCAGGAATGCTGATATGAGGAACTTAACAATTAGAGTAGGGCCTTGAGGTGCGATGGGTAGGGACCATATGCAAGGGGATACTGTTGCTACATGCTCAAACTCCTAAATCACACTCTGTCGGCCACCGAAATCCACGGACCCTTCACGAGAACTGCCAGTTGCCACGCCCCCTCTTGAAATCTAACACAACAATAATAGTCATCATCATCATAATAGTACTGATAAAAACAATAACAACACTAATAACAATAAAATAGTACACTATGCGATTCTGGACATGAACCCGCCGATGAGCACACAGAGGTGTAGCTCTCGTAAGTCTTTGCCGGACAGGCTTATGGAACGGGGGTCATGGTAGCGCCAAGCAGTCAGCCCTTAAGTAGACATGAGAATGGTGCGGTGAACCTTCTGACACTCTGTTCTGAGCCCTCAACTCAAAACCCTGAACCCCTAAACCCGAAACCGTGTACAACGGATCCATGCGGGATCGTGCTGGCGCTCTTTCCTCGTCCAGGTCGCACATCAACGCTTTTGAAACTTGCTCCTAGGAAGCAAAAATAGAACACGCCTATGGGTAAATAGATAGACCGTGCGTTCAAGGTAAGACTAAATCAACAGCTGTGGTTGCGTGATCTTGACGTCTTTAACCAGTGTTGTGTGCCCCTCGGCCATGTAGTCTCTCGGTCTGAGACCTTAAGGCCCTGAACCCTGGGCTTCGATTAGAAACTAATCTCTTTAGAAAGCCCTTTGAAAATTACTTACTATTATGATTCTCTACAGTAATATCTTTATAAAGCCCTTTGAAAAATTACTTACTATTATGGTTCTCTACAAAGTAGGGGAAATTGACAACCCAGTAATATCTTTATAAAGTCTGCAGGAAGCGTCTCACGTGGCCGTCACTGTGGCAGAGATGATCGGCCGTTCATCCTCGCCTGCGATCGCTCGTCATTTGGGCGCTTTTAGAAGTTCCGCTCCTATGCGAGGGTTTCAAGCTGAAAGGCTAGCGAAACCGTGCGAGTAGGGTTATGATTAGGCTGACGCATCTTGCGGCAGGGTTTTGGGGTTTAGGGCCATACCCGTGAAAGAAGTGACGGTGGGCAAGACCCGCAACCCTAGATCTGACACCTTGCTTGGAGGCTCATGGGTAATTATGAGTGGGGTTATAAGTCCCTTAATATGGGTTATAGCTATAGTCATCCTACTTATAACCCTACTTAGAACTAACCATGAACCTCCAAGTAATACCCCGCAACCAGAACCCTCAAACCCGCAAATAGACCCTATATCCCGAAAAGCCGCGACCCTAAGCCACAAGCTCAAAAACCACAGACCCTAAGCCCCAAACCCCCGAGCCCGAACTCGTAATCTCAAACCCATAAACTTAAACTATAAACCCTGAAACCTTCAACCCTAAAGCCCTTAACGCTCAACCCCAAGCAAAAGGCTACCCCTCACCTTCATCGCTCTTCGCAAAGCGCGCCACCACTGCCATTTCCCGGGAGGTCATACAGTGGGCCTTCCTGGCAATAACAGTAACATAGCCATACTAACATGTAATATAACATACTGGAATATCACAAAATAAAATGTAATGCAATGTACTGTCTCTTGGAGGAATTCGGGGGTGTGGCTTCAAGGTCCCTCAACACACTAAGCCCTCAACGGCCTTATAACCTAAACCCCCGACCCTAAACCCTGAGCTCTAAATCTAAAGCCTAAACCCTGAATCCCCAACCCCCAACACTTACCAGGTCAACCTAGACTCGGTCCCTTGCTCAAGACCCATACTATGATTTCAATGCACGTAGACGCTGTGAGCTTGAAAGAGCTATGTGGTTGTTTGACGAGGCTGCTGTATTGCTGTTGGCTCATAGACAGCTTAAAGGCCAGAAGAGGAACATAAATACAAGGAGACCCCATGGCAGACCCTATGTAAATGGTACGATCCTTATTGTGAGGAACCTAAAGAAGTTACCCATATCTTTAAAAAACCCATAGGAAGCCTGCACGCAGGGTATTGAGCAACCGAGGAAGTTCCAGAAGCCATGCTTATGTGGGTGGTTGTCAAAATTATGGCCCCTTGTTGGGTACCCTAAATAATAGGTGCCGTATTATAATAAGGACCCCAAAAGGGACCCCAACATTCACAACCATCCATGTGGTCTTCTGGAGACTGCAGCCCCAGCTTCAGGCTTCAATGGAGGTCCCGGAGTGTCTTGCATCTTGCATATACGCTCTTTCACACGAAAAACCTCACCAAAGAGCGAAACCGCAAACCCCAAACATCGAAAAGCATATCCCAGTGCGCCAAAACTCGAAACCGTGAGCAAAAGCAAGAAGATGGATAATATAGCCCCAAAAATCCTCAAGGAACGAAACCGCTGAAGATAAAGCCCTAAAAGACCCTACTTAACTAGCCGGAGCACTCCACAGCCATTAAGGCTAAAGAGGACGCGGCGGTGCCCAGCAGCTCCAGTTTCACGGTGTTAGCTCGGCTATCACCTCCCATCGTCTCCTAGGAACCGACGGCTTAAGCATTACGGTTTGGGGTTTAGGGTGTTTGGGTTTGCTACAAAAGCTTCCTATCAGGGATACTATTGAGTTGGGGCGATCGAGGTTTGCTTCAATACAGGGTGGAGGGTTTAGAATCCTTAAGGTAAGGTTTAGGGTGGCAGCCTGGTACTGTGCCTCTGTTTCTCTTGGCGATTCGGAACCTCAAGTGGCTCCATGGAGCTTTCGCCAGTATCTCACTGCACCGGTAAGGATTACCGTAAGTCTGACCGTACGCGCTACTATGAGGGTGACCATACTAGTAAGGGGTACTTTCAGGGTTGCTATGGAGTACTGCCAGGGTTGCTATATACAAAGGTGGTTGAGCTACGGCGGTTGTAGGGCTTGCGGCTTGCGGCACCTGACATCATGCCGAGTCTCCACGGAGCGCAGGCGATACGCGATAAGGTTCGCGAGAGCCGTGGCGTTCGTGTTAGAGCCCACGCGGAGCACCGCCGGCTCGGGATCTTCGGTGACGGGGAAGTCACGGATGATGCGGAGCCTGCAGCGACCATCCCGCTGTCGTGGCAGAATCTGGGCTGTGGTCCGAACCTCTTTAGCATTGATGTAGGCTAAGATGTAGAGGGCCTTACTCCGAGCCTTCCGTGTCATCACCTTCATGTCTACAATGCGAAGGGTTTCAGACTCCTCAAGCACTCCGGAGATGTACCCAGCGATCGCCTTCACATCGGTGTTGTCTGATACATTGAAGGTCTCGAAGAGCATCGGCACCAGAGGGGGCCGAGCCGGCTTCCACGGCCGGGAGCTCTTCACGGACTCCTCGACCGCAACGGCCCGTAGCGGAGCCCCGCTGCGGCCTGCGAGCCCAAAGAGCCCAGAAAGTCCAACCCCGGCGGAGAAGCCATGGCCACAGCTCGGCAGGGCACAGGCTGCCCAGGCCAGGCACAGGCCCGCCGCAAGCGTCTCCCAGAGGCGCGGCCGCGGTCCCCGCCGGGCTTTCGGCGGGGCATCCATGGCAAGTCGGGGCCCGGAGGAGGGGCCAAGGTCTCCAAGGCTATGGAGGCAACCTGAAGCGAGGTGAAGACTAATCTGAGACTCTGTCCTCTCTGGTATAAAGAAGCAAGGCTTGGGTCTGGTGTCTCCGACATGCCTCTGCTGGAACAGCTGATCAGGAGAATGAAGCAGGTCTCTGCAACTCTGGGATTTTTGGGGTCTTGCCTTCTCGATTCTTGGGCTTCGGTACGGCTCTTAACTTCAGGTGCCGCAGCTTCGGGGTTTAAGCAGGGCCTAGAGACGAGAGTCCTAAGTTGAGGAAGGGCCGAGACATAGAAGACTCCACCTCCTGGGTTTTACTTAAAGGATCATGGGACTTAATAGCTAGGGTTCCTTAAAGGGTTCCTTAAAAGGGATCTATAGGGGTTCTACTATAGGGACTCTCTGGCTTTGCACAACATCAACCAAGGCTTCGGGAGCTTTGGGTTTTTTTGGGGTTTAGGCAACGACAACAAGAGTAGCAGGAAGAGCACGCACTCCAAGGATCATAACTGTCAGGTACCTGGGTGGCTAGGTGGGCAGGCAAGCAGGCAGGAAACATCGAAAACAAGATGGGTGCTTGTCAAAATCAAAACTAGGGCAAAACTAGGGTCCCTTTTTGGGCACCCTAAATACTAGGTGACGTATTAAAATAAGGATTTGGGGTCCATAGTTTTGACAACCACCCAGATTGCCCCCAAAAGCGCGTGCCTCCAAGCCGGCAGGGAGCCCGAAAGCCTGGACTGTAGAGGCGTTAATAATGAGAATAGGGTTTTGGGGGGGTCCTTATTATAACTATAGTATACTATAACCCCCAAACCCTATTCTAATTATTAAGGCCCCAACATTACTTCGCCATCTTCGGACTTGGGGTTAAAAGCCTGGTTTAGGCTAGGAATTACTCAGAGTCGTACAGGGCAGCAGCTAATGTGCCCTGAACGCTAAGCTCAAACCACGAAGGCAGAGTTGGATGGCTACTGGAGGTCAGAGAAATTGGCTTTGAACCCTGAACCCTAAACCAAACCGTGAAACCTTAACCCTTAACCCTAAACGCTACCCTGAAACCTGAACCCTAAACCCTAAATCCGCAAAACTCTATACTAGAAGCTTTCAGGACTGTCAGCGATTTGGAGGTCGGTTTAGCTACAGTCTTCTGAACGATAGCATGGCTCTTTTGGGTTCTCGCCGCAGTCATAAGGATGATGGTCGAAGTGATGCGCCTGATGATAGAACGACTGGGCTTTAGGGGTTTAGGGTTTAGGATTTTAGGGCATCGGGGTTTAGGGTTTTAGGGCTTAGGGTTTAGGGTAGTGAAGGTTTATAGGGGCAATTTGTAGCACGTGTTACCGTTCAGGTTTGGGATTTAGGGCCGTTTAGGGTTCAGGGTCCAGTCGTAACCCACGTCGTAGTCTTTTGAAGCATGGGGCGCCATAAAAGGAAACCCCGAGCCCTGGCCTTCCGTGACACAGGGCTCTTTAGGGTTTAGGCTGTAGGTTTAGGGTTTAGGGGATTAGATTTTAGGCTCAGGGCCTAAGTTTGCAATGGCGCTTTGGTCATTTAAGTCCTGGCACGCAGAGTAGATGATGTCAGTATGCCGTCTAGAATGCCCCTTGAGAACCCTTCACAAGTTCTGTATAAACGCCCCTTTACAAGACCCTAAAGCCCTTGTACAATCCGATAAAACCGGTAAAAGATACCCTGAACTCAGAACTTGTCGGAAGTTTCGAAGCATTATTATTATTATTATTATTATTACTATTAATATTATTATTATTACTACTACTATTATTATTATTTTTTTTTACTATTATTATTATTAATAACTATTATTATTCATACCCTAAACCCTAAACCCTAATCTCCCTTCTTGAGGTCCCGGCGAGTCGGTCGGAGCGAGGCCCAAAGAGCCAAGTAAGGAAGCCGATAGAATGTTATCTAGGATACTAGGGTTTAGGCTGATTTTTTAGGGTTCCGGGTTTAGTTTTGTTTTCTTAAGCTCCTTTGATGACTGCTTAGGGTTCATAGGGTTTAGGTTGGAGTTTTAGGGTCCGGGGTTCAAGGGCTTACTGTTTAGCTAGGATACCCAGTAACCTAAGAAGAAAAAAAAAGGCCTCTCTTTTTGGTATTGGGTAACTTTATAAGGAACCTAGGACTACAGAAAGGGAATAAGGGTATTACTGGGCATCCTAGTTATGCATGCTAGCTACTGTAAAGTAGTCAGGAGCCGCAGCCTATTATACTCGAAGTAACTGCAGTATGAGGAGGAACCCGAGAACCATGCTATGACTAAGTATTAGAGCTCTACAAACAGCCGAAACAGCGGCAGGCAGGTTGCGAAAACTCTGTTAAGCTGGTAAATGGGAATGGCTTAGAGTTTTGGATTTAGTGTTAATGATTTCGGGTTTAGAACCCTAAACCCGGAACCGCAAAATTGAGGATTTAAATGGATTTCGGGTCCATGGTTCGGTTTTAGGGCTTGGGGGGTTAGAGGCTTTCTGTCAGGGGAGGGTCAGGGATGAGAACAACACCACTTTGTGCTTCAGAGTTTTCGGGTCCACGCGTGAGGGCTTCGTTTCAGAGGTTCAGGCTCCAGGTCTGGGGCAGTGTTAGGGTTTACTGACCTTTGGTTAGTAGGGAATGGAGGAATGGGGTACAAGTATAACTACTATTACTACCATTCTTCCGTTCCCTACTAACCAAAGGTAAGTTTAGGGTGGAGGGTTCATTTTGCAACACGAGTTGCTCTACTATTCCTATTGCTCTGAGAATCTATGTCATGGTTCCTGTAAGGGTGACTATATGGATTACGGGTAGGGTTGCTGCAAGGGTTCCTCCAAAGGTTACCGTCAGGGTGCTCTTTCAGGGTCACCCGGCGGGCTCGACGAGGTTTGGGCTGTAAGGTGTCCAGAGTTCAAGGCTTCAAGGCCTAGAACCCCAACCAGAAATGCCACCCCAAGTCCTAAACCATCCAAGAACAAACTCTCGAGGGATGGAGGATCCTCTAATATGGAAGCCTAGCTAGTAGCATCCTTCTCCTTCTTGGATCCCTAAATAAAACCACTAAGCGCCATATTTACAACAGCTATGTTAATCTTGATTTACTGTATAATAAGACGAAGAAGAGCAATAGCATCAGTCATCGCGGCAATAACAGGAGCAAGAAGAAGGTAAGCCTAAACCCTAAACCCCTAAACCCTAAACCCTAAAATTTTAAGGAACCCAGGGGCATCCCACAAGCTCGTCATGCAAGACTGCCTTCTCCGCCAGCTCCTTCGGTGCAGTCGGCAGGAGCGTTCAGGAGCTCAGGGTAAGTTTCTGCAGTGGAAGATTTGGGGTTTAGGTTAGAAGGGGCCCCCACCCTGTAATAGTGGCATAATAGGAATATAATAGGGCCCTAATATAATCCGTATAGCCAAATTACAGGGTGGGGGCCCTTCTAAGGTTCAGGGTTTGAGGTTTAGGGTTTAGCGTTGTAGGCTTCTTACCAAACTTGTAGAAAACCCTTGCAGAGACCCCAAACCCCCCCTTTATCCCAAAACAACCCACAGACCCTGAATGAAACCTTATCCGACGTTACCCTCACAACAACCCCAAGCCCCAAACCAGCTGCTCCTGCGCTTGGCGCTCCATGGCCGCGCGCCCCTCTGCTGCCAGCGCCATTGGGCCGCTGTTGGCCCATCACCAGCGGCCCAAAAGGCCCAACGTTTCGGGTTTAGGATTTAGGGTTGGGTTTCGGGTTTAGGGCCGTTTAGGGTTTAGGGTTTAGGGCCTGGGGTCTAGGGTCTAGGGTATTAGGGTTTAGGGTTGGGTTGGGAGGGTGTCGAGTCTACGGTGTGGAGCTCGAGGGCTTCTGGCCAGACTGGGGCAGTCTGGGGTGTCGGGCATAAGATTTACTACTACGGAATACGAAACAGCCTGCTATCAGGCTTACGGTAAGGGTTACCATGAGGATTCTAGTTGTTGGGTCTTCCGGAGAAAGGCTTAAGAACCGCAAGAGTCAGACATTCCGCGTTCAGGGTCCTATGAAATCCGAGTCTGGGTCGTCCAGGCGTCGAAACTTCAAGCGCATGGTTTGGAATTTACGGTTTGGGGTTTAGGGCTTAGGATTGACAGTGGAATTTCGCTAGGATGTAGGGTCTAGGACCTAGGATTTAGAATAGAATTTCGGGATCTGGGTTCAGAGCTTGACGCTCGGGGACATGAAGCCATGCGACCTGTGAAAGTGCTGCGAGCTGCATGGAAAACGTCGGACTTGGGAACCCTAACCCTAAACACCAACCTAAACCCAAAACCCTAAACCCTAAGCCCTAAACCCTAAATCCTAACCTAAACCCTAAACCCTAACCTAGCTGAGGCTACCAGCAGAAGGGTTAGGGCTTACGTGAGCGTTTAAGATTCTTGGAATTGCATTGTGGGGTTTCGCTTCTGGTTCAGGTTGCAGGTTGAAGACTTTGGTGCACTTTAGAGCTTGAGGTTCTTTTTCAGTGTCTTTTCACCGTAAGGCATCCAAACTACCGTACCAGCTGAGGGACGGGAACTCCATACGATCAGCAGCAATGAGGGATTCTACCACCACACCACACTCAGAGCTTGAGGTTTGGAGTTCAGGGTTTGGGTTAAGGAATCCTATCGAGATCGGCAAGTCTGGGTACTGCCCCTAGCTCCAGTAGGCGCCTGTCACATCATTCCAAGCCCTACCACAAAGCCTACTATAATCATAATAAGGAACCCCCAAAATAGTGTTGGTAATTATTTGGGCTTTTGTAATCAGAATAATAAGGAACTATTTAGGCCCTTATCAGAGTGTCAGAGGCCAAAGGCCAGAAAGTGGGCAACGTCCGGAGGGTTTCAAGACGGCCATCTGCATCTCGCGTGAGGACAAGCAAATCCACAAACCCAGAAACCCCAACCCCTGAAACCTGTCGAATCCTAAATCCTCGACCCTAAACCCTAGAACTCTAAACCCAAATCCTACTCGTGCTTCGGGATGAAGGTTTGTAAACCCCCCATAAAAGGACACAAGAATGGCATTGTGCGAGGATAGCCATACCGTATTCGGCTGCATTATACGTGGACTTATATGGGACATCCCTATGCTAAGTTTTGCCTATGTGCTGTTGGGGGCCCTAGTGTAACCTCTAAACCCTTGCTTCACAACGCAGACCTGCACATGTGAGTTCATTAAATGAGGAACCCAGGCGCACGAAACGGTAGAATCCTTGTGCTGAGGATCCGAAACAAGGTTTCCTGATTAATGAAAACCCTCAAACCGGTAAGCACCAGCCGCCTTTCGTCCCGGCAGTAATTCTCGCAGTAATCCTTGAGGCTTTAGCGCTTTAGGGTTCCGGGTTTAGGGCAATACTGTTGATGATATGAATCCTGCATTACCCATCATAACAAGGAATATACCATAATTCCCATAGTCTATATGGTCCTTAAGGTTGTGCAGGATTTATATCATCAACCGTAGGGTTAGAAATCCACCGGTTGAGGGCTGCTCACCCCCTTGCAGCTGAAGCGGTGTTCGACTTCGAAGGCTTCGGGCCAAGGGTTGAACCTAAGCCTTTTACCCTAAAACTCGAAGCCTCTATAAACCCTAAACCGTGGCTCAGAGCTTGTGCTTGGGATCTTGAGGGGTTAGGGCTTCTGGTTTAGAACTCGCGATTAGGGGTTCAAGGTTTCAGGATGAAGGTTTAGACTGTGGGATGAAGCGTCTACGGTTTAGGACAGGGGTGTCATTTACTAGTACTTCGCGCGGACTTCCAGGTCAGGCTGAACTTAAATGTAGATACCCCGCTCTTCAGGACATGATCTTGGACCTCTATTTAGCCCTACAGTGGGAGGAGGGCTATTGATCACGGGCTACATTACTAATCCCTAAACCCAAACCTTCAAGGGGATGAACCACATTAGTGTTTAGGCCCCTGAGCGAGAACCTTCCTGACATCTCAGGAGGTCTCGCTGTGTGCTATCCGGCGCTCTACTACACGCTCGCATACATATTTGCATATGAAAATGCGCGGACACGGGCCTGAAAGTTGCGATAATAAACCAACCAAAAGCCCGAAGCCAAACCTTCAACCCCAAACGTTGAACCCCAAACCTCAAATCCGTTACAACCCTAGGCCCTTAAAACCTTACCCTCATGAATGGTCCTCGCTCTCCGTCTCCGACGATTCAAAGGTCTCTGCCTGTCACCGTAGTGGAAGCGCAGAGACCATAGGAAGGATTTAGGGTTTAGGTTTATGGCTAACACCCGTATTCCTAAACCCTGAAAACCTACACCATTTATCCTAAACCCTACACCGTCTGCTGCTTCTTTTGGCACAGGCTGTCGTCCCAGCCTCGTCATCGAAGGTGGAAGCCTGACGACCAGAAGGTTTTAGAGTAGGGCCTCCGGGGCATAGAACTTAGGGCTCGGGTCCAAGGTTCGGGGCTCGGGGCCAAGGTTCGGGGCTCGGGGCCTGGGTTCAACCTTCGGTTCACTGTTCGCGCGGTTCGTCGCGCTGCACTCTTTTGTAGTATCCTTAAGGGAGGGGGGTCCAAGGGGGGTATATAGCCTAGTGATCCCTAATTCTCCCTAGTACTCCCTAAGGTTCCCTTACAGTCCCCTAAGGATTCCTTATACCCTCCCCCCTTGAACCACCCTCCCTTAAGGATCCTATAACTCTTCCACAGTGTCTGCTGCAGTAGAGAAAAGGTCTGTGTAGACAACCGCAGCCATAGTGTCGTATCTTACATCCAACAGTTCAGTTTCGGACTTCCTAAGCCCCACAGCATTCTCCATGAGAACCGTATGAACGCAGAATATTCAGCTGTTTCGCCTGCTGCGCTGCAATGTCTATAACATTGCCTCGAGGTTCAACGATGAATGTTTTCAGCAACAGGGCGTGGAGTTCCCCTAAAGTAGATTGCTATACTATGCCTGCAATGCGTGCCACATACGGTAGTGTCAGGTACTGGTCCGGTAAGTGAGGATATCTGAAGAGCTTGCGTTTAATGCATACATGTATGGGGGCATCTTTTGTGTCTCGTGTATATATCACCTATCGTATAACATATATCAAACATCGTGTACACAGATGTATACATACATACATACATATATATATATATATATGCATATATATATATATGTATGTGCAGGTGTATATATTGTATATCCTATAGGGAGCTTAGGACCAGCTGCAGGAAATAGACTCTGAGTCGTACGGTTTTGCCAGTCCACTGTAAAACAAATTTCGAGCGACGCGTTCGGAGCTTCGAGCATAAAACCATAGAAGTAAGTTGCGTGAAGGTGGCTCAAGCCGCCGGAAATTTCAACCAGCTGACTATGAACTCTGCAACAAAGGAAACTCTGAGTGTAGCAATACGAAAGATGGCTGACAATCACTATAGGAGGAACGAAAACCCTCCGCAAAACTGCCAGATTTTGGTGGCTTGCTCCACACATGCGCCCGAACTCAAAGCCTGCATCCACGACGAAACACAAGTCTCAAGATGCGTCAATGCGCCCATAAACAGAGTTACAGGTCCTCAGACAGATATCCTGAGCAGCTTCAAAGACTCCCTGCGCCGATGCCTCGTCATCGTCGCTGAAAGAGTTGAACTCGTCATTCTGCTCCAAGAGATCCAGCACTTGGAGGAAGGCGTCCTTCGCCGACGGTACTACTCCTACTGCTGCGTGCTACTGCCTGACTACTACTGTTACTGGCACTACTACTACTACTACTACTACTACTACTACTACTACTACTACTACTACTACTACTACTACTACTACTACTACTACTACCAGTGCCCACTGCCAGTGCTGCTACATGCTACAACTGCCACTACCGTGTGCTGATACGACCGCTGTTAATGCCACCACACACTATTAGTAACACTCGTGAACATGACATGTACTATGCAGACGGCCACGATGGCGACGACCACGGCGGCGATCGGAAGAAGAAGAAGAAGAAGAAGAAGAAGAGAAAGATGAAGAGGAAGACGAAAAGGCAGAGAGGAAGGGAGGAAGAGAGGAAGAGACGAAGAGAGGAAGAGAGGAAGAGACGAAGAGAGGAAGAGAGGAAGATACGAAGAGAGGACGAAAGGAAGAGAGGAAGAGAGGAAGACAGGCAGAGGAAGAGGCCAACAAGTCTTGCCGCCATGGCTTGGACAGTAGCTCTTTCTTGATTCTACGGGTTGTGGTGCACGGATGTTCTTAGCTGGTGGAGTGATTTGTCTGATTGATTCCGCCAACGAACGAGACCTTAACCTGCTAAATATTTTTCCATGTAACCTCGGTTACGTGGGCAATTTCTTAGAGGGACTTTGTGTGCCTAGCGTGATGAAATTTGAAGCAAAAACAGGTCTGTGAGGCCCTTAGAAGTCCTCGGCTGCACGTGCGCTACACTGATGCGCTCAACGAGTTTGCAATCCTGCCTGAAAGTGGTCGGGTAATCTTTTAAGATGCAATGTGATGGGGATAAACCATTGCAGTTATTGATCTTCAACGAGGCATCCCTACGGTATTCAACCCAAGTCGTCAGCTCGTGCTGACTACGCCCCGGACCTGTGCAGCTCCTACCGATTGAATGATCCGGTGCTTGGAGGGTCGGGGGACTTAGTAACTGGTTATTTGAAGGACTTATAAGTACCATAACCCCAATTAGGGCCCGTTTTGGGGTACTTATAAGTCTACTTACTACCTACTTACTAAGTCCCCCGACCCTCCAAGTGAATTTTTCGGACTGACGCACTCCGGCCAGCCTTTCTTTGCCTGCCTCTGTCATTCGAACCCTAGGCCACAAGACCTAAACTCTCAACGACAGCCTCGTCTAAGACGGGTCCACGCTCGAAGTCGGTCGGTTTAGTTTAAGAGTTCACAGTTTAGGGTTTAGGGTTAAGGGTTTAGGGTTTAGGGTTACACTGACTTACGCGGCAACTGAGGTCCTCCTCGGTCATAAGAGAGAAGTTCAAGCCCTGCACCATGGCAGAGTGCTGGGTTTTACGAGCTTTGGGTTTAGGGTTTAGGCTTTAGGGTTTCGGGTTTAGGGTGGAGGGTTTAGGTTTAGGGTTTAGGGTGTAGGTTTATAGGGTTTAGGATTTAGGAGCTCAGGATCTTCGGTTGGAGGGTTTCGAGCTTTGAGCTCGGGGTATACGGTTTCGGGTTTAAGACTGTAGGGTTTGCGGCGATGGGTTTGGGGGGCGAGGGGGGGGGGTTTCGAGAATTTGGGCCCCCTGGCTTTAGAGCTTTACTTGGAGGGTCTTTAGGGGACTTAGTAAGTAGGTAGTAAGTAGACTTATAAGTACCCTAAAAGGGGCCCTAGTTGGGGTTATGGTACTTATAAGTCCTTAAAATAGCCAGTTACTAAGTCCCCCGACCCTCCAAGTAGCGCTTTTCGGATTCAGGGCTTCGTTTCACTTCTGCCCGCACAAGTGAAGCACAGCTGCCGCTGCCACGATGCTCCAAACGACGAGCCCTCAGCCCAAGCATCCCCAAAACCCTATCCGAGGGTTTGGGGGTTTAGGGTTTAGGGGTAGGGGTTTAGGGTTTAGGGTTTATGGGTTCAGGGTTTAGGGTTTAGGGTTCATGCACTTAGACCCCCCACCCACTATTACAGTAAGGACCAAACGGGCTCTATCGAAGGTTACTTGGGGGGTCCCAGCAGAGAATAAAGTCTCTTGGGGGGACATGGTACACTTTAATTTGTCTACAAGAATCAGACGGTCCAACTTTTGGCTTTTGGTCCAACATTCTCAAGCCAGGGCCAACAAGGACCCAACCCGGGCCTTGACCTACATTAAACCAACAAAGCCCGAAAAAGCATGACCCAAAAAAAACTAAAGCCCAGCCCTTAAATCTAAAACACTAAATGCGAATACCCGAAAAACCTATACCTAAAAACTCAGAGACCATCCCCAGAACAAAGATCTCCCTTCGCCCGCCTCCTCCCGTGGCTTCAATAAATTCGCGCTGGGCCTGGCTCGCGTGTGGGGTGCTTCATATTCCCGGGCCGCCATTTTTTTAGGGATTTAAGATTTACGGGGGTCTCTGTCACAAGGATCCTACTGCTTAGGGTCTGGATTTGGGTCCCCTCTTTTCTGAAGCTGTGGGGTCTCAGGTTGAGGGTACTGATTCAAGGTCGTGGCTTCCTGCTGTGGCAGATCTACAGTCAAGAGGTGTTTGATGAGTCTCTAGCTCAAAAAGGCCAAACTTGACACGAAGTCCCGGCTCAGGGTCCTAAACCCTCAACCCTAAACCCGAAGTCTTGAACCCAAGAAACCCGATAGCCTACAGGGGCCTTCATAATCAGTATAGGGTTTTCTGTTAAACTATAGTAGAATCACAATAAGGAACCCCCAAACTAGCTAGGATACCCAGTAACTCAAGAATAAAAAGGCCTCTCTTTTTGGTATTGGGTAACTTTATAAGGAACCTAAATGACTACAAAAAGGGAATAAGGGTACCACTGGGCATCCTAGCTAGTATAGGTAATTCCGAAGTCCCGAGAAGGCCAAGGCCCCCTTGCTGCCTGCGTCGTCCGACCCCGGCGCTAAGGGCCGCATGCAGATCCTGCACACAAAATTCCCACAGGAGCCCCAAATCCCCAAAGACTCGGCTTTAGGGTTTAGGGTTTAGGGTTTAGGGTTTAGGGTTTAGGGTTTAGGGTTTAGAAATTAAGTCAGAGTTGGGCTTTGGGGTTTGGGCTGGGCCTCTGGGTTGAGGGCTTAGGCTGCGAGTTTGGGGTCCAGGGCTGCGGGGATGTTCTGAGTGAGCGAGACTTTAGGAGCTCTATATTTTGTTTTTTTAAAAAAAGCTGCGGATTGAATTAGTTTGGGTTCCTTATAATATGGATCCTCCTACTATTTAGCGTATATTTTGGGTTCCTGATAATAACGATCCTAGTATTCAGGGTACTATATAAGGGTCTCCTGTTTTGCGCAGCAACCGGCTCACTGCTTCTGCCTCTGTGCCTCTGCGCTCTATCCTTGTTGGCATTATAATGCTAGTGTAGGAACCTGCTCAAGAAACCTTGGGCCTCAATTTAGGGTTCCTTTTCAGGGATCTATAAGGGTTACTATAAGGGATCTATAAGGGTACTATGAGGGATCTATAAGGGTAATGTAGGAACCTGCTTAAGAAACCTTGGGCCTTGATTAGGGTATGAATGCTACTATTTTGGGGTTATAGGCCCAGGGTTTCTTAATCAAGTTCCTACATGACTGCTACTGACAATACCACGACGACGTCAAGAGGTCGCTGACATCGCCGTAATAATCGAAAGCTCTCAATCCCAAACACCTGAACCCTACCTCAGCCACTCAACCCTAAGCCTAAGCGCGCATAACCCAACGCCCATTAACCTCCTACCTGCACAACCTGAACAAAAACCAAACTCCCAACTTGTCAGTTGGGCTCTTACTTTGCCCATATCCCCGAAAGGAAACCCAATCAAAGATGTTGTGTTTTGCACGCCTTTGCACCCTATCTAGAATTTGGGGTTTAAGGTTTGGTAAGACCAAAACCCGAAAACCATAAACCCATAACCCTGACGCGTGAAAGGCTGAGAACCCTGACCTCAAAGCCCGTGAAACCTTAAGAGAACTTTCGGAAGAGCTCAATACAATGCACTTTTAGAACATAGCGTAGGGGCCTCAATGACTAGAATAGGGTTTGTGGTTATATTGTACTTAAACTATAATAAAGAACCCCAAAGCCCTATTCTGATTATTAGGCCCCTACATTCCGTCCAACTCTTCATCATATAACCTAAAACCTGAATGCCCTGAACACTACCCTTAACCGGAAACCCCAAACCCTGAACGCTAGAATGCACCCACACCCCGAGACAACAGGCCTGGAGGACTAGATGTACTATCTGCTTATGGTTCCTATACAACAATGTGCCAACATGCCCCCAAACCCCCTGTTCGTGACCCTGCCAAACCCTCTCACTATAAAAAGCCAATCATACCCATGAAGACCCATACCTTCCAAAACAATATGGAACATTGCACAGCCCTTTACAGTAATACAGCAAGACCAAACCCATGAAAACAAGAAACACTAAAGCCCTAAACCCTAATCCCTCAACCCTAAACCCTAATCCCTAAACCCTAAACCCTAAACCCTAATCCCTAAACCCTAAACCCTAAACCCTAATCCCTAAACCCTAAACCCCTAACCCCGAAACCCTAATCCCTAAGCCCCAAAACCCTGAACCCCTCCTTCTCGGAGTGTGGGGAGCGCCGGGAGCCCCGGGACCCCCGGGAACTTCGGGAGCCCGAGCTTCGGGAGCCTGGGCGTTTTTGTAGGGTTTAGGGGTTTAGGGGTTTAGGGGTTTAGGGGTTTAGGGTTTAGGGTTTAGGGTTTAGGGTTTAGGGTTTAGGGTTTAGGGGTTTAAGGTTTAGGGTTTAGGGTTTAGGGGTTTAAGGTTTAGGGTTTAGGGTTTAGGGTTGTAAGGTTTAGGGTTTAGGGTTTAAGGCTTAAGTTTTGGGGATGTGGGGTTCCTATCAAGGGATCTAGAAGGGCTACTTCAAAGGGATCTATAAGGGTTCTATACGAGGGTTAAGGGTTTAGGAATTTGGGGTTTAGAGTTCAGGGCATAGGATTTAAGGCTTGGGGTTTAGGTTCTAGGGTTCAGAGTTGAGGCTTTTTGGGGGCTTAGGGTTGAGGGGTTGGAATTCAGGGCTTGGGGTGTAGGAATGCAGGGTTTAGGGATCAGAACTTTCAGGTTCAGAGTTTAGGGCTTTTCAGGCTGGTGCTTCGGGCTTAAGGCTTCGGCCGCCTGGAAACGGGGTTTACAAGGATGTGACGCCGTCATAATCGCAAGGGCTGCAGTTTTGAAGCTTTCGAAGTGATGAGAAGAATCACAATAAGAACAAGCAAGCGATGTAACACCAAGAAGAAGAATCACGATCATCCTAATAATTTTCATATGAATAACAATGACCATAATTGGCACAACATAACTCAGTAGCAACGCCGATACCAAACCCGATGACAAAGGTGCCAATAACAGCAACAATAAGCACAAGAAGAATAAATGGTGATACTGCCGGATATGGCAATGATGATAATCAACGCTACCACTACATCACCAAGCCCGTGCCTGATCTCTACATTCTATAGACCTTCTTACACTCCTCATGAACTCCTCACAGAAACCTTGCGGAACCAGAATACAACCCGTAGAAGAGTGTTTGTTGAACCCTTATCCAACCCTTACACAAGCCGTACTCGAACCCTTGCAGAGATCGTAGAACTTACCTTTGGCTGGTAGGGAATGGAGGAATGGGGTACATTCATAACTACTATTACTACCATTCTTCCATTCCCTACAATCAAAGGTAAGAGAAGAGCCCTTGATATCCACACACTCTCGGCGCACGGCTCGCGATGGAGTTGGGTCGGGACGTCGACGAGGAGGCTGGCACGAGCATCAGGTTTTTCGGGGAAGGGAGCGGGACGCCGGGGGAGACTTACGGCTCATGGTTCATGGTTTTGGGGCGTAGGGTGTAGGGTTTCGGTGGAGTTTGGTGTATATTCGTACCCATTTCTGAAGTTGCACTACTACATTACTACATGGAGGCCAGGGCGCATATAGCGACTGTAGGTGTTAAGCTCCAGCTTCTCTTTGCTTCCAACCTGAACGAAAGCAAAGAGGAGCAGGGACCCACGAAAATCGCGCTCTCTACAACCCAATCCCTCTAACGCCCACACTCCCAAACCTAAACCTACACCCTGTGGGACTTCAACCCTTGACCCTCACGAAACCTACCCCAAACCCTACACCAAACCCGCTACACGAACCCTACAAGTACACTGGAAAAAATTTCAGTCGGCATCCTCCCCTACAGCACCCTTTAAAGGGAACCCGATCATGGAGCCCCATAGTACCCCTCAAAGAACCCTACTGTAGAATCTCACAGTACCCTTTAAACCCTAACCTCTGAACCCCAAACCCTAAACCCCTAAACCCTAAACCCCTAAACCCTAAACCTTCAACCCCTAAACCCCTCAACCCTAAACCCTAAACCCCTAAACCCCTAAACCCTAAACCCCAAACCCTAAAACCTTGCGAAACCCTAAACCCCCCCCCCCCTTTCGAGGCCCCAACAATGCGATCGCACGTCCTCGGACCCTCGCAGAGCGTCTGCGGCCTCGCGGCCTCGATCATTTTGGCATTCTCGATTTTCTGGTTTCAGGATATAAGATGCATTACAAAAAAACACGCGGCCCGAGGACTCTAGGTTTCGAGGTTTCGGCTGGTAGGGTTCAGGGCTCAGAGCTTCTTCAGGTAGCCGAAACGAAACCTTAAACCCTGCGGCTGGCTCAGGCCAACCTGGGAAGAAAAGTAAAACCAAAGAATTCTCCTAGAGAGCCCAATACCCCTTAATAAAGGAATATGGCTTACATCATGTAGGGCTTCATATTGTGATTTGAGCAATATTCCTTAATTAAGGGGTATTGGGCTCTATGGGCTGAAGCCCTGAATCCCGCATACCTGTTGTGTGCGGCGTGCGGGCGCATAGGGAGCCTAGTGGGTGGGATTTCTACACATGTCTGCTTGCAGGCCACGATAGACCTCAAGCGAAAACTACTGTACTGCATGTGAGTTCCAAGATGCTTGCTGCCAATTTTTTAGTGACCATTATCATCGTTATCGTCATCAGCATCACCGCCATCATCACATCCTCGTGCATTACATTGTGCAAAGAAGCAAACATGCTGCAACTACCATTGACTCGAGCATGCTCGCACAAGGCATGCACGATTGTGAAGCGCGTCTTGCTTCGGACATGTCGCACCCTTCAGCAGTATGTTGTGTAAAGTGGCGAAAACGGTGCAAATACGGATTTCGCGAGCGAACGCTTTTTCAGAAACGTCAAACATCCTTCTGCCTATACAGTACCGTATTACACTGGCAAAAACGTTGTAAATACCGATGTGATGGGCATGATCGCCGCTGCAAACGCAAGAAAGCCCATCAACCACCAGGCGCCCATAAGCCGTGCACCCGGCTAGACGATGACCGAATCAAAAATGGGACGCTGAAAAGGTTCCGATACGTTGTAAGAGAAGGGATTTGGGTTGACGGTGTGGGCCTTTAGGGTTTGGGGTTTAGGGTTTAGGGTTTAGGGTTTCAACGTCAACACCACCCCGTCTCGGCGTTCGCACTCTGCTTCGCGGCACGCATCGTCTTCAAAGCGGGCGCTTCTGACCCCTGACAGGACGAGAGGGGCTTGTAAGCATTATTACAAAGCTAAAGATAAGTCTTCATCAGGGTTAACATAAGGGTTACCCTCACGCTTACAAGGTTAATGTAAGGGTAAGCATCATGTAGTTGACTACGACAGCTACTGTCAAGGTGAGGGTCTCGAATCGCAATCTGTCAGGGATATGTTAGAAGCTGATAGTGACTATCAGGATTAAATTAGGGCCCTATTATATTGCTATTATGCCACTATTGCAGGGTGGGGGCCCCTTCTGATGGATTTGACCGGCGGATCTCTGAGCTCACGGGGGCGTACTTCGTCTTCTTCGGGCTGGAGATTGAAGCCTTTAGGCTTTTAGGATATTAGGGTTTCAAAGTGTGTAGAGTTAGTCTCAGGATTTGCGGATCTAGGTTTTGGGTTGGCTATCAGACTCTACAGTAGGGGTTTGGGGTCCCTAAACCCTAAAGGCTAAACCCTAAACCCCTAAACCCTAAACCCCTAAACCCTAAAGGCTAAACCCTAAACCCCCTTCAGAAGCCATGCAGCCTGAGCCTAACATCTTACTTCAACAGACCCAAGCTCTCAATCGTAAAGCCCTAAGCCGAAACCCAAACAGCACCCTGAGACCCAAGACCTAACGGTTTAAGGGTTTAGGGTTTAGGGTTTAGGGTTTCTAACCCTAAAGACCCGAAAGCCTCAATCTAAAAGCCGAGGACACCAAACCCCTAGGCCACACAAAGCCCTGGCTCAGAAAGCATCGAAGTCTCCGACTTTTCCGGGCTCTGCTTGGCAGGAATTGAATGAGGATCGGTTTTGAGGGCTCCCTCTTCCAAGTGTCGGAAACCTACATCACCAAAAGCTTGACAAGCAGACCCTGAACAGTATACCTCAAAGGGAAAGGAGTCTGTGGAATCAAACCCCGCACTTTCAAAACATCGACGCCCTAAGCACTCTAAATGGAGGTTCATGGTTAGTTATAAATAGGGTTATAAGTAGGCCAACTATAGTTATAGCCCATACTAAGGGACTTATAGCCCCACTTATAACTACCCTAAACCCTAAACCCCTATACCCTTATGTACGTAGGACCTTTAGGGTCTATTTGGCGCGGGCCTCTGCTCTGTGTATCAATTAAATCCCGGGCCCCAGCCCCAGCCCCGGCCCACCCCAACCCAGCACGAAATATTTTTTTTAAATTCCTTAAATTCTTTAAAAATTAAATCGGCCGGAATTAAATTTTAAAGAATTTAAAAAATTTAAAAACGAAAAATTCTTTAAAAACTAAATCGGCCGGAATTAAATTTTAAAGAATTTTAAAAAATTAAAAACGAAAAATCTTTAAAAATTAAATCGGCCGGAATTAAATTTTAAAGAATTTAAAAAATTTAAAAAAGAAAATATCTTTAAATTCTTTAAAAATTAAATCGGCCGGAATTAAATTTTAAAGAATTTAAAGAATTTAAAGAATTTAAAGAATTTAAATCCCGGGTCCCAGCCCCAGCCCCGGCCCACCCCAACCCAGCACGAAATAAATTTTTTAAATTCCTTAAATTCTTTAAAAATTAAATCGGCCGGAATTAAATTTTAAAGAATTTAAAAAATTTAAAAAAGAAAAAATCTTTAAATTCTTTAAAAATTAAATCGGCCGGAATTAAATTTTAAAGAATTTAAAGAATTTAAAAAATTTGAATCCCGGGCCCCAGCCCCAGCCCCGGCCCACCCCAACCCAGCACGAAATAATTTTTTTAAATTCCTTAAATTCTTTAAAAATTAAATCGGCCGGAATTAAATTTTAAAGAATTTAAAAAATCTAAAAACGAAAAATTCTTTAAATTCTTTAAAAATTAAATCGGCCGGAATTAAATTTTAAAGAATTTAAAGAATTTAAAGAATTTAAAAAATTTAAATCCCGGGCCCCAGCCCCAGCCCCGGCCCACCCCAACCCAGCACGAAATAAACTTTTGTAAATTCCTTAAATTCTTTAAAAATTAAATCGGCCGGAATTAAATTTTAAAGAATTTAAAAAATTTAAAAACGGAAAATTCTTTAAAAATTAAATCGGCCGGAATTAAATTTTAAAGAATTTAGAAAATTTAAAAACAAAAAATTCTTTAAAAATTAAATCGGCCGGAATTAAATTTTAAAGAATTTAAAAAATTTTAAAAAGAAAAAATCTTTAAATTCTTTAAAAATTAAATCGGCCGGAATGAAATTTTAAAGAATTTAAAGAATTTAAAAAATTTAAATCCCGGGTCCCAGCCCCAGCCCCGGCCCACCCCAACCCAGCACGAAATAATTTTTTTAAATTCCTTAAATTCTTTAAAAATTAAATCGGCCGGAATTAAATTTTAAAGAATTTAAAAAATTCAAAAA